>JAEUYN010000070.1:0-7500 GCA_018257835.1 Euura lappo
TTTTTTTTTTTTTTTTTTTTTTTTTTTTTTTTATATTTTGTATTTTTATATTTTTTTACATTTTTTTTATATTTTATATTTTTTTTAATATTTTGTATTTTTATATTTTTTTTTTTTTTTTTTTTTTTTTTTTTTTTTTTTTTTTTTTTTTTAATATTTTGTATTTTTATACTTTTTTAATATTTTGTATTTTTATACTTTTTTAATATTTTGTATTTTTATATAATTTGTATTTTATATTTTTTATTTTTTTATATTTTTTATTTTTTTATATTTTTTATTTTTTTTAAATTTTGTATTCTTATATTTTTTTATATTTTTTTAAATTTTGTATTTTTATATTTTTTTTATATTTTTTTAAATTTTTTATTTTTTTATACTTTTTATTTTTTTATATTTTTTATACTTTTTATTTTTTTTTACTTTTTATTTTTTTTATTTTTTTACATTTTTTTTATATTTTATATTTTTTTTAATATTTTGTATTTTTTTTTTTTTTTTTTTTTTTTTTTTTTTTTTTTTTTTTTTTTTTTTTTTAAATTTTGTATTCTTATATTTTTTTATATTTTTTTAAATTTTGTATTTTTATATTTTTTTTTTATTTTTTTTAATTTTTTTTTTTTTTTTTTTTTTTTTTTTTTTTTTTTTTTTTTTTTTTTTTTTTTTTATTTTTTTATATTTTTTTATGTTTTTTATTTTTTTATACTTTATATTTTTTTTATATTTTATATTTTTTTTATATTTTTTATTTTTTTTTAAATTTTGTATTTTTATATAATTTGTATTTTTATATTTTTTTATTTTTATATTTTTATATTTTTATATGTTTTGTATTTTTATATTTTTATATTTTTATATTTTTATATTTTTATATGTTTTGTATTTTTATATTTTTATATTTTTATATTTTTATATTTTTATATTTTTATATTTTTATATTTTTTTATATTTTTATACTTTTTTATATTTTGTATTTTTTTTTATATTTTGTATTTTTTTATATTTTGTATTTTTTTATATTTTGTATTTTTTTATATTTTGTATTTTTTTATATTTTGTATTTTGATGGTTTAATAAATTTTTATTTTTTAATTTATTAATAAATATATAAATTATAATATATATAATTGATATTGTAATTAAAATTAGTATTATTATAGCATGATCGTGGAAGAATATGAATTGTTCTATTATTGGTGATGCTGCATCTTGTAAATAAAAATTAGTTCAAGTATTCATTTTCTATAAAAAGATTAAAAATCTTTATAAATGGGTCTTAAATCCATTGCATTTTTCTGCCATAATAGAAATGATTTTATTTAATATTTTTATACTTATTTATTTATACTTATACTTATACTTATTACTTATACTTATTTACTTATATTTATATTTATATTTATACTTATATTTATACTTATATTTATACTTATATTTATATTTATATTTATATTTATATTTATATTTATATTTATTTATATTTATTTATATTTATTTATATTTATTTATATTTATTTATATTTATTTATATTTATTTATATATTTATTTATATTTATTTATATTTATTTATATTTATTTATTTATATTTATTTATATTTATTTATATTTATTTATATTTATTTATATTTATTTATATTTATTTATATTTATTTATATTTATTTATATTTATTTATATTTATTTATATTTATTTATATTTATTTATATTTATTTATATTTATTTATATTTATTTATATTTATTTATATTTATTTATATTTATTTATATTTATTTATATTTATTTATATTTATTTATATTTATTTATATTTATTTATATTTATTTATATTCATATTTATATTATAATTTTAATTACTGAATAATAGATTTTTATTAGATTATTGTATTTATTTATTTAAAAATCTTTTGATCATCATTTTTATTTAATTAATTTTATTAAAAATTGAATTTTTGAGTGAATTTTTAATTTTTTTTAATCTTGTACATTGAATAGATAATTCAATGCTAAATTTAATTCATAGAGAAACTGATAAGATTCCATCTAATTATCTTTATTTTAAATAATTATATTCAATTTATAAGATGGATTAATACTTATTAGGAAAGAATAAAAGGAATCCATGAGCGGTATATAAATATTAAATTTCTTATTACATTAATAGATTAAGAATATTAAATTTTTATTTTATTGAATAAAGATAAATATATAAATTATTTATTATATATATATATATATATATATATATATATATATATATATAAATAATAATTAATATTATTAAATTATTATAATATATACTAAAAAATAAATTTTATAGAAAAGGTATATTTAGTATTGAATATAAAGTATATTTAATAATTTATATTTAAATTTATATTATTGTAAAATTTATATATATATATATATATATATATTAAATATTATAATTAAACTATTATTATATTTATTATTATTATTAAATTTTTTTAATGTATTTTATTTTTAGTTAATTTATATTTTGTATTTTTATATTTATTTATAATTACTTTACTTATATTTATATTTATTTTTATTTATATTTATTTATATTTATTTATATTTATTTATATTTATTTATATTTATTTATATTTATTTATATTTATTTATATTCATATTTATATTATAATTTTAATTACTGAATAATAGATTTTTATTAGATTATTGTATTTATTTATTTAAAAATCTTTTGATTATCATTTTTATTTAATTAATTTTATTAAAAATTGAATTTTTGAGTGAATTTTTAATTTTTTTTAATCTTGTACATTGAATAGATAATTCAATGCTAAATTTAATTCATAGAGAAACTGATAAGATTCCATCTAATTATCTTTATTTTAAATAATTATATTCAATTTATAAGATGGATTAATACTTATTAGGAAAGAATAAAAGGAATCCATGAGCGGTATATAAATATTAAATTTCTTATTACATTAATAGATTAAGAATATTAAATTTTTATTTTATTGAATAAAGATAAATATATAAATTATTTATTATATATATATATATATATATATATATATATATATATATATAAATAATAATTAATATTATTAAATTATTATAATATATACTAAAAAATAAATTTTATAGAAAAGGTATATTTAGTATTGAATATAAAGTATATTTAATAATTTATATTTAAATTTATATTATTGTAAAATTTATATATATATATATATATATATATATAAATATTATAATTAAACTATTATTATATTTATTATTATTATTAAATTTTTTTAATGTATTTTATTTTTAGTTAATTTATATTTTGTATTTTTATATTTATTTATAATTACTTTACTTATATTTATATTTATTTTTATTTATATTTATTTATATTTATTTATATTTATTTATATTTATTTATATTTATTTATATTTATTTATATTTATTTATATTTATTTATATTTATTTATATTTATATTTATATTATAATTTTAATTACTGAATAATAGATTTTTATTAGATTATTGTATTTATTTATTTAAAAAATCTTTTGATCATCATTTTTATTTAATTAATTTTATTAAAAATTGAATTTTTGAGTGAATTTTTAATTTTTTTTAATCTTGTACATTGAATAGATAATTCAATGCTAAATTTAATTCATAGAATAGAGAAACTGATAAGATTCCATCTAATTATCTTTATTTTAAATAATTATATTCAATTTATAAGATGGATTAATACTTATTAGGAAAGAATAAAAAGAATCCATGAGCGGTATATAAATATTAAATTTCTTATTACATTAATAGATTAAGAATATTAAATTTTTATTTTATTGAATAAAGATAAATATATAAATTATTTGTATATATATATATATATATATATATATATAAATAATAATTAATATTATTAAATTATTATAATATATACTAAAAAATAAATTTTATAGAAAAGGTATATTTAGTATTGAATATAAAGTATATTTAATAATTTATATTTAAATTTATATTATTGTAAAATTTATATATATATATATATATATATTAAATATTATAATTAAACTATTATTATATTTATTATTATTATTAATTTTTTTAATGTATTTTATTTTTAGTTAATTTATATTTTGTATTTTTATATTTATTTATAATTACTTTACATATATTTATATTTATTTTTATTTATATTTATTTATATTTATTTATATTCATATTTATATTATAATTTTAATTACTGAATAATAGATTTTTATTAGATTATTGTATTTATTTATTTAAAAAATCTTTTGATTATCATTTTTATTTAATTAATTTTATTAAAAATTGAATTTTTGAGTGAATTTTTAATTTTTTTAATCTTGTACATTGAATAGATAATTCAATGCTAAATTTAATTCATAGAGAAACTGATAAGATTCCATCTAATTATCTTTATTTTTAAATAATTATATTCAATTTATAAGATGGATTAATACTTATTAGGAAAGAATAAAAGGAATCCATGAGCGGTATATAAATATTAAATTTCTTATTACATTAATAGATTAAGAATATTAAATTTTATTTTATTGAATAAAGATAAATATATAAATTATTTATTATATATATATATATATATATATATATATATATAAATATAATATATATATATATATATATATATATATATATATAAATAATAATTAATATTATTAAATTATTATAATATATACTAAAAAATAAATTTTATAGAAAAGATATATTTAGTATTGAATATAAAGTATATTTAATAATTTATATTTTATATTTAAATTTATATTATTGTAAAATTTATATATATATATATATATATTAAATATTATAATTAAACTATTATTATATTTATTATTATTATTAAATTTTTTTAATGTATTTTATTTTTAGTTAATTTATATTTTGTATTTTTATATTTATTTATAATTACTTTACTTATATTTATATTTATTTTTATTTATATTTATTTATATTCATATTTATCTTATAATTTTAATTACTGAATAATAGATTTTTATTAGATTATTGTATTTATTTATTTAAAAATCTTTTGATCATCATTTTTATTTAATTAATTTTATTAAAAATTGAATTTTTGAGTGAATTTTTAATTTTTTTTAATCTTGTACATTGAATAGATAATTCAATGCTAAATTTAATTCATAGAGAAACTGATAAGATTCCATCTAATTATCTTTATTTTAAATAATTATATTCAATTTATAAGATGGATTAATACTTATTAGGAAAGAATAAAAGGAATCCATGAGCGGTATATAAATATTAAATTTCTTATTACATTAATAGATTAAGAATATTAAATTTTATTTTATTGAATAAAGATAAATATATAAATTATTTATTATATATATATATATATATATATATATATATATAATAATAATTAATATTATTAAATTATTATAATATATACTAAAAAATAAATTTTATAGAAAAGGTATATTTAGTATTGAATATAAAGTATATTTAATAATTTATATTTAAATTTATATTATTGTAAAATTTATATATATATATATATATATTAAATATTATAATTAAACTATTATTATATTTATTATTATTATTAAATTTTTTTAATGTATTTTATTTTTTAGTTAATTTATATTTTGTATTTTTATATTTATTTATAATTACTTTACTTATATTTATATTTATTTTTATTTATATTTATTTATATTCATATTTATATTATAATTTTAATTACTGAATAATAGATTTTTATTAGATTATTGTATTTATTTATTTAAAAATCTTTTGATTATCATTTTTATTTAATTAATTTTATTAAAAATTGAATTTTTGAGTGAATTTTTAATTTTTTTTAATCTTGCACATTGAATAGATAATTCAATGCTAAATTTAATTCATAGAGAAACTGATAAGATTCCATCTAATTATCTTTATTTTAAATAATTATATTCAATTTATAAGATGGATTAATACTTATTAGGAAAGAATAAAAGGAATCCATGAGCGGTATATAAATATTAAATTTCTTATTACATTAATAGATTAAGAATATTAAATTTTTATTTTATTGAATAAAGATAAATATATAAATTATTTATTATATATATATATATATATATATATATATATATATATATATAAATATAAATAATAATTAATATTATTAAATTATTATAATATATACTAAAAAATAAATTTTATAGAAAAGGTATATTTAGTATTGAATATAAAGTATATTTAATAATTTATATTTAAATTTATATTATTGTAAAATTTATATATATATATATATATATATATTAAATATTATAATTAAACTATTATTATATTTATTATTATTATTAAATTTTTTTAATGTATTTTATTTTTAGTTAATTTATATTTGTATTTTTATATTTATTTATAATTACTTTACTTATATTTATATTTATTTTTATTTATATTTATTTATATTCATATTTATATTATAATTTTAATTACTGAATAATAGATTTTTATTAGATTATTGTATTTATTTATTTAAAAATCTTTTGATTATCATTTTATTTAATTAATTTTATTAAAAATTGAATTTTTGAGTGAATTTTTAATTTTTTTTAATCTTGTACATTGAATAGATAATTCAATGCTAAATTTAATTCATAGAGAAACTGATAGATTCCATCTAATTATCTTTATTTTAAATAATTATATTCAATTTATAAGATGGATTAATACTTATTAGGAAAGAATAAAAGGAATCCATGAGCGGTATATAAATATTAAATTTCTTATTACATTAATAGATTAAGAATATTAAATTTTATTTTATTGAATAAAGATAAATATATAAATTATTTATTATATATATATATATATATATATATATATATATAAATAATAATTAATATTATTAAATTATTATAATATATAATAAAAAATAAATTTTATAGAAAAGGTATATTTAGTATTGAATATAAAGTATATTTAATAATTTATATTTAAATTTATATTATTGTAAATTTATATATATATATATATATATATATTAAAATATTATAATTAAACTATTATATTTATTATTATTATTAAATTTTTTAATGTATTTTATTTTTAGTTAATTTATATTTTGTATTTTTATATTTATTTATAATTACTTTACTTATATTTATATTTATTTTTATTTATATTTATTTATATTCATATTTATATTATAATTTTAATTACTGAATAATAGATTTTTATTAGATTATTGTATTTATTTATTTAAAAATCTTTTGATTATCATTTTTATTTAATTAATTTTATTAAAAATTGAATTTTTGAGTGAATTTTTAATTTTTTTAATCTTATTACATTGAATAGATAATTCAATGCTAAATTTATTCATAGAGAAACTGATGAATTCCATCTAATTATCTTTATTTTAAATAATTATATTCAATTTATAAAGATGGATTAATACTTATTAGGAAAGAATAAAAAGGAATCCATGAGCGGTATATAAATATTAAATTTCTTATTACATTAGA
>JAEUYN010000070.1:10000-34030 GCA_018257835.1 Euura lappo
TATTTATTATTATTATTAAATTTTTTTAATGTATTTTATTTTTAGTTAATTTATATTTTGTATTTTTATATTTATTTATAATTACTTTACTTATATTTATATTTATTTTTATTTATATTTATTTATATTCATATTTATATTATAATTTTAATTACTGAATAATAGATTTTTATTAGATTATTGTATTTATTTATTTAAAAATCTTTTGATTATCATTTTTATTTAATTAATTTTATTAAAAATTGAATTTTTGAGTGAATTTTTAATTTTTTTTAATCTTGTACATTGAATAGATAATTCAATGCTAAATTTAATTCATAGAGAAACTGATAAGATTCCATCTAATTATCTTTATTTTAAATAATTATATTCAATTTATAAGATGGATTAATACTTATTAGGAAAGAATAAAAGGAATCCATGAGCGGTATATAAATATTAAATTTCTTATAAAATATTAATTATTAACCCTTAGGGTTATTAATTAATCTTTTTTAATTAATTATCATTAGTTAGATTTTTTTTAAAAAAGTTTGATTTTAGCTTTTATATTTGTTTTATGAATTTTTTGCATGTAAATTTTTGTATGATGTATAATTTTTTTAAAATAAATTATTATAATATTTAATTTCAGCATTTATTTTTAATAATTAAGGAGATTTAGAATTATAATTTATAGATAATATAGACAAAGAATGTGCCAGCAGTCGCGGTTATACATTTACATATATATATATAAATAAATATTATTAAATTTTATAATTTTTTATGTAATTTATTTTATAAAATTATAAAATTTAGGTGGAATTTTTTTTATGTTAGATTAAATAATAAGTTAAAAAAAAATTATGAAATCTTATTAATAAACTAGGATTAGATACCCTATTATTTAAGATGTAAAAAAAATTGGGGATTAATAGTTATGTTCTTTAAACTTAAAAAAATTGGCGGTATTTAAATCTAATTAGGGGAACTTGTTTTTTAAAATGATGATCCTCAAGAAACCTTACTTTAATTAATTTAATTTATTTATTGCCGTTAACAGATTATTTTTTAAGAAAAAAAATTTTCTTTATTTATTATTATAATAAGTTATTTCAGGTCATTATGTAGTTTATATTAAAGTTAAGATGAGTTACAATAAATTTTATTTATGGATATTAATTTGAAACAATTAATTGAAATTGGACTTAATAGTAAAATAAAATATTTTATTTATTTGAATTTAGAATTAAATATGTACAAATCGCCCGTCACTCTCGTTTTAAGATGAGATAAGTCGTAACAAAGTAGATATACTGGAAAGTGTTTCTAGAAAGTTTTATACAAATTATAATTTTAGTTAAATTATTTTATTTACAGTAAAATGAGATTTGTGCAATTCAATTTAATTTGAAATTTAAAAATTATTTTTTTTTATTTATTTATTTTAATTTATTTTAATAAAAATAATTATAAAGATTTTTTAGTTTTTGTATTGTTTATAGATAAAATTTTATTAATTATAGTATATTTTGTACTGTGAGGTAGATTTGAAAAAATATTAAATAATATTTTAATTAAAAGTAAAATTTATTTTTTGTACCTTGTGTATCAGGATTTATTAATTAAAATTTATTAATTATAAATTTCTCGAAATTAAAAGATCTATTTATTTATTATTTTTTTTGTTGCATAATTATTTTTAATATTTAAATTGAAATGAAATGTTATTCGTTTTTAATGATATCTAGTTTTTTAATAAATGAATTTAATTCAGGTATTAAATTTTTATATTATAATTAATATTTTTAAAAAAAATTTTAATGCTAATATTTTAAGGGATGAGCTTTGAAGTTAAATTTTATAAAGTTTTAATTAATTTTAATAATTTTATAGTCTTGAAAATAGATTTTATTTAAAAAATGTTATAATTTAATTATTTTTTATTTATTATTTTAATTTTATAATTTTAATTATTTATTAATATATTTTATTTAATTATATTTTAAAATTAATTATGATAAAATTAGTAAATTATTTTTGTTAAATTATTTAATTAATTGTTAGGTTAAATAAATTAATTCGGCAAATTTTTATACTCGCCTGTTTAACAAAAACATGTCTTTTTGATAATAATTTAAAGTCTAATCTGCCCTATGAAAATTTTTAAATGGCCGCAGTATCCTGACTGTGCAAAGGTAGCATAATAATTTGTCTTTTAATTGAAGGCTGGGATGAAGGATTGAACGAAGTATAAACTGTCTCTATTTTATTATATGTTGAACTTAATTTTTAAGTTAAAAAGCTTAAATATATTTAAAGGACGAGAAGACCCTATAGAGTTTTATTATAATAATTTTTATATATTATTTTTAGTTATTTTTTATATAAATAGTATAATTTTATTGGGGCGATAGAAAAATTTAATTAACTTTTTTATTTATTAAAAACATAAATAAATGAATTATTGATCCTATTTTTTAGATTAATAGTTTAAATTACCTTAGGGATAACAGCGTTATTTTTTTTAGAGTTCTTATTGATAAAATAGATTGCGACCTCGATGTTGGATTAAAGTTTAATTTTGGTGAAGAAGCTAAAAATTTAGGTCTGTTCGACCTTTAAAACTTTACATGATCTGAGTTCAAACCGGTGTAAGCCAGGTTGGTTTCTATCCTTAAAAATAAAAAAATTTTTAGTACGAAAGGATCAAAATTTTTAAATATATTTTATTATTAATTTTGAATTTTATTAAATAAACTACTATTTTGTCAGAAAAATGTGATAATTTTAGAAATTATTTATGTATAAATTAATTTATTCAAATAGTAATTAAATTAAATGAGTTAAATTTATTTTTTATTACAATATTAATTTTAATAATTATGGTTATAGTGGGGGTTGCTTTTTTGACTTTATTTGAGCGTAAATTATTAGGGTATATTCAAATTCGTAAAGGTCCTAATAAGGTTGGTATATTTGGTTTTTTGCAGCCTTTTTGCGATGTAATTAAGTTATTTTCTAAGGAACAAATTTTTCCCTCTTTTTCTAATTATTATCCTTATTATATTTCTCCTATTTTTAGTTTGTTTTTAATTTTATGTTCTTGAATGATTATTCCTTATTTTACTAATTTATGTTCTTTTAATTTAAGAATTTTATTCTTTTTGTGTTGTATAAGAATAGGGGTTTATAGAATTATAATTTGTGGTTGATCTTCAAATTCTAAATATTCTTTATTAGGTGGTTTACGATCAGTTGCTCAGACAATTTCTTATGAGGTTAGGATGGTGATTATTTTAATGTCTTTTATTTTTTTAATTGAAGATTATAGATTTTTAACATTTATTGAATTTCAATCTTATATTTGATTTTTTTTTATTAGTTTTCCTTTATCAATAGTATGATTTATTATTTGTTTAGCAGAGACTAATCGTACTCCTTTTGATTTTGCTGAAGGTGAATCAGAATTAGTTTCTGGCTTTAATGTTGAATATAGAAGAGGTAGATTTGCATTAATTTTTATGGCAGAATATGCTAGAATTTTATTAATGAGAATATTATTTAGTTTGATTTTTTTGGGAGGTAAATTATTTTCTTTATTATTTTATTTAAATTTAACTTTAATTTCTTTTTTTTTTGTTTTAATTCGGGGCACTTTGCCTCGTTTGCGGTATGATAAATTAATATTAATAGCTTGGAAGAGGTTTTTACCTATTTCTTTGAATTGTTTAATATTTTTTTTATGTTTAAAATTTTTATTAAATATTTTTATAATTTATTAAGTAAATTTTTAAAATCAATAAAAGAATTAAACTTTTATTTTATGTTTTCAAAACATATACTTATTCAAGTTCATTGATTTTTAATTGTTAATTGATGATGTTATCTCATAATTTATTAATTAATGGATTTGTAATAAAATACAAAAAATAAATTCATGTAAATATTTGTCCTATGGTTTCATATGGTATTTCAACTGGTCTGTAACCAATTCATGTTAGTAATATGATGTTGCAAATTATTATTCAGAAAAATATTTGATTTAATGGGTAAAATATTAGTCTTTTAAATTTTCTGAATTGATAAAATGGTAAGATTATGAGGATAAAAATTGATATGATTAAAGCTATTACCCCTCCTAATTTATTAGGGATTGATCGTAAAATTGCATACGCAAATAAAAAATATCATTCTGGTTTGATGTGGAGGGGTGTGATTATTGGGTTTGCTGGTATAAAGTTATCTGGATCTCCTAATATATTGGGTACTATTAAAACTATTATAATTAGAATTGTAATTATAATAATAAATCCCAATAAATCCTTGAATGAAAAGTAGGGATGAAATGGGATTTTATCAATATTTTTTATTAATCCTAATGGATTTCTTGATCCTGTTTCATGTAGTAATATTAAATGAATTAATCTTAAGGCAAAAATAATAAAAGGGATAATGAAATGAAATGTAAAAAATCGTGTTAGTGTAGCATTATCCACTGAAAATCCCCCCCATAATCAATATACTAATGATGATCCTATATACGGGATTGCTGACATTAATCTAGTAATTACAGTTGCCCCTCAGAATGATATTTGTCCTCATGGTAATACATATCCTATAAATGCAGCTCCTATTACTATGAATAATATAATAACACCGGTAATTCATGTTTTTTTGAAATAAAATGATCCGTAATATATTCCTCGACCAATATGAATATAAATACAAATAAAAAATATTGATGCTCCGTTGGCGTGCAGAGTTCGTAATATTCATCCATTATTTACGTCTCGACAAATATGGATAATTCTAGAAAATGCTAATTGAATATTTGCAGAATAGTGTATAGCTAAAAAAATTCCTGTAATTAGTTGAATAATTAAACATAGTCCTAATAATGATCCAAAATTTCATAATGTTGAAATATTGGAGGGGGTTGGTAAATCGATCACTGAGTTGTTAATAATTTTAAAAATAGAATTAGATAGTCGTAAGGGTAGGGGTTTGTTTAAGGGTTTATTCATTCATTAAATGTTTTTTCGTAGGGGGCCTATATTAATGTTAATAATTTCAATAATAATAAAAAGTGTTAATAATAGATAATTTATTATTATTAATATAATTAAATTATTTGGTAGATTATATAATTTGTTTAATGATATTTTTAATTCAATATTTTCTTCTAATCTTATAATTATAATATTTATTGAATCTAAATTAAATGATGAATAAAAATTTAAATTTTTTATAAAAAAATAGAAAATTAATGAAATAAAAAAATAGATTATTAATTTATTTTTATTAAAATAGAATTTTTGGTTTGATGATAATCTAGATATATAAATAAATAAAATTAATATGCCTCCAATTATAATTAAATATATAATATATGTATATCAAAATCTTATTCTTATTAATCCTGAAATTAATGATATTAATATAGTTTGAATAAGAAGGGATAATCCTATTGAAATGGGTGTTTTTGAATAATAAAATATTATTCTATTTAATATTAAAATATAAATTAATATAAGTTGAAACATTTTCAGGAAATAGTTTTATTTAAAATATTAATTTTGGGGATTAATGATATAAGTATTTAATCTTTTTTTTCTGAAGTTTTAAAAGTGAATTTTCTTATCATTGATTTACAAAACCAAGGTTTTTTTTAAACTATTAAAACTTATTTTACTATTTTTTAGTTATTTAGATTTATTTTTTATTTTATTTTTTATTGGTTTAATAAGATTAAGTTTTAAACGATTTCATTTACTTATAATTTTATTGAGAATTGAATTTATTGTTTTATTATTATATATGTTAATAATTTTTTATCTAAATTTATTTGAAGTTGAGTTATTTTTTAGAATATTATTTTTAAGTTTTAGTGTTTGTGAAAGGGTTTTAGGTTTGTCTATTTTAATTAAAATAGTTCGTTTAAATGGTAATGATTATTTTCAAGTTTTAAATTTTTTATAAATGATAAAATTTATATTTATATTAATTTTTTTATTTCCCTTTAGATTAAAAAATAAATTTTGAATATATCAGAATTATTTATTTTTAAGGGGGTTATTATTTTTAATTTTAGGAAATTATTCAAATGAATGATCTTTTTTAAGTTATTATTTAGGAATAGATTTAATATCTTTTTGTTTAGTTTTGTTAACAATATGAATTTGTTCATTAATATTTTTATCTAGAGATAAAATTTATTTGAGTAATAATTTTATTAGGTTATTTATTTTTTTAGTGTGGATTCTTATATTATTTTTAATTTTTACTTTTACAATTATAAATTTATTTTTATTTTATTTATTTTTTGAGTGTAGGTTGATTCCTACATTATTTTTGATTATAGGTTGAGGGTTGCAATTAGATCGAATTCAAGCTAGTTTATATCTTTTATTTTATACTTTATTTGCTTCATTTCCTTTTTTTTTATCAATTATATATTTATATAGTTATTATAATACCTTATCTTTTATTTTATTTTTTGAAAGATTAGTTTTTATTGATATATTAATAATATATTTTTGTTTAATTATAGCTTTTTTAGTAAAAATACCTATGTTTTTTGTTCACCTATGATTACCTAAAGCTCATGTTGAAGCTCCTATTTCAGGTTCAATAATTTTAGCTGCTGTTATACTTAAGTTAGGTGGTTATGGGTTATTGCGGGTTTTTAGTGTTTTAATAAAATTAGGGGTGAAATTTAATTTTATTTGATTAAGAATCAGGGTTTTAGGTGGTTTGATCGTGAGATTAATTTGCTTATTTCAAATTGATTTAAAATCTTTAATTGCTTATTCTTCTGTGGCACATATAAGTATTTTATTGAGTGGTTTAATAACTTTAATAAATTGGGGTGTTTGTGGTTCATTTATTTTTATAATTTCTCATGGTTTATGTTCTTCAGGTTTATTTTGTTTAGTTAATATTATTTATGAACGTTTAGGGAGACGGAGAATTTTAATTAATAAGGGTTTAATTAATTTTATACCGAGAATATCTTTATGGTGATTTTTATTATGTTCATCTAATATAGCTTTTCCCCCTTCTTTAAATTTGTTAGGGGAAGTTATATTAATTAATAGAATTATTAGGTGAAGAATAATAACTTTAATTTTATTAATTATTTTTTCTTTTTTTAGTGCTTCTTATACATTGTATTTATATTCTTACACTCAACATGGTTTATTGAATTTTAATTTGTATTCTTTTACTCAAGGATATTTGCGTGAATTTATTTTATTAATTTTACATTGGGTTCCTTTAAATTTTTTAATTATTAATATAGAATTATTTGTTATGTGAATTTATTTAAGTAGTTTAATTTAAAACGTTGATTTGTGGGGTCAAAAATATAAATAATTATTTTAAATAATTTATTTAGATATTTGTTTTTTAATAATAATATTTTTATTAATGTTTATATTGATTTTTTTATTAATAGGGTTATATTTTTTAATAAGTAATTTAATAGTTTTTATTGAATTTAATATATTTAATTTAAATTCTACTTCTATTGTAATAACAATTTATTTAGACTGAATATCTTTAATATTTTTGAGAGTGGTTTTATTAATTTCTCTTTCTGTAATTTTTTACAGAAAAAATTATATAGTTGGTGATTTATTATTAAATCGTTTTATTTCTTTAGTTTTAATATTTGTTTTTTCAATATTTTTATTGATTATTAGTCCTAATTTAATTAGTATTTTATTGGGTTGAGATGGATTAGGGCTTGTTTCGTATTGTTTAGTAATTTATTATCAAAATATTAAATCTTTTAATGCTGGTATATTAACTGTTCTTTCAAATCGAGTGGGTGATATTTTTTTATTAATATCAATTGCTTGAATATTAAATTTTGGGAGTTGGAATTATATTTATTATGTAGAATTTATAAAATTAAATAAGGAGATGGTAATTATTTTATTATTTGTTTTATTTGCCTCTTTTACTAAAAGAGCTCAGATTCCTTTTTCTTCCTGATTACCTGCTGCTATAGCAGCTCCCACTCCTGTATCTTCCTTAGTTCATTCTTCTACTTTAGTGACAGCTGGGGTGTATTTATTAATTCGATTTGAAAAATTATTTAATAAGGAATTAATTTTTTGGTTTTTATTATTTTCTTTATTAACAATATTTATATCTGGGTTGAATGCTAATTTTGAGTATGATTTAAAAAAGATTATTGCTCTTTCAACTTTAAGTCAATTAGGTTTAATAATAAGAATTTTATTTTTAGGTATGGGTAGTTTAGCTTTTTTTCATCTTTTAACCCATGCTTTATTTAAGGCTTTATTATTTATATGTGCAGGGGCTATAATTCATAATTTAATGAATTTTCAAGATATTCGTAATATAGGGTCTATTAGCTTACAAATACCTTTAGTTTCAGTATGTTTTAATATTTCTAATTTAGCTTTATGTGGATTTCCTTTTTTAGCTGGATTTTATTCTAAGGATTTAATTTTAGATAATATTTTTTTTATAAATTTTAATGTTTTTGTATTTTTTATGTTTTTTTTTTCTACTATATTAACAGTAATTTATACATTTCGTTTAATTTTTTTTTCTATAATTATAAGATATAATATAATTCCTGTGAATTTTATAAGAGATAAATATTGAGATTTTAATAAAAGTTTGTTTGCTTTATTATTAATGGTAATTTTAGGCGGGAGAATTTTAAGGTGAATGATTTTTCCTTATCCCCGTATAATTTGTTTATCAAAATATTTAAAATTATTGCCTCTATTCTTTATTATTATAGGTATTTATGTAGGGTTTAAAATTTATAAAATAAATTTAATAATTTCGTATAAATTTTATTTTATAAAAAGATTTTTATGTTTAATATGATTTTTACCTGTTATTTCATCTAATGGTTTAATTAAAAATCCTTTATTAATAAGAATAAAATTAACTGTTTTTATAGATCAGGGGTGGACAGAGAATGTTTTAGGTCAAAGAATTATTAAAATTATTTTTTTTTATTCTTCTTTATTAGATTTATTAATTTATTATTTTAATTTAATATTAAGTTTATTTATATTATTTTTAATATTTTGATGATATTATTTTATTTTTATATAAATATAAAAATATTTGTCTGAATAGCTTAAAATTAAAAGTTTTTCTTTGAAGATGAAACGATGGTTTGTTTAAAATCTTTAGGCATAAATAATAATATATATATATATATATATATATATATATATATATATATTGTTATTGCTTTGATAAAATTTATAAAAAATAAAAGTTTTTATTTTTACAATGAAAATGTAATGTTTTATTTAAACTATATAAATTTATTGTAGAAATATAAACGAAATTTAATCGTTAAAATAAAAAGTTAGAGGCTTTTATTTGAATCTTCATATTTCTTTAATTGGAAGTTAATTTTTCAATTTTATTATTAACAATAATATGCCTCTTTTTGGCTTCAATTAATATTATAGTTTATAATATATATATATATATATATATATATATATATATATATATATATATATATATTATGTATATAAATGTTTGAGTTATTTATTTAACTTAAGAATCAGGTCGAAACTGATTACAATTATTTGTTTCAAACATAAGATAAATTAATTATAAGTTAATAATTTTTAATTGCAAATTAAATGTTATTTTTAACTACTATCCTTTTTCTTTAATTTAATCAGTTTAAGGCCCCATAGTTTCATTCATAAAATAATCCTGAAATTAAGATTATAATAAAATATGAGGATAGCATAAATCAAATTTTAATATTTGAAATTGATATAATTATAATTATAGGTAATATTAAAGCAATTTCAACATCAAAAATTAAGAAAATTACTGCAATTAAAAAAAATCGAATAGAAAATGGTATTCGAGTTTTTCCTTTAGGATCAAATCCACATTCAAATGGGGAATTTTTTTCTCGATCATATAGAGTTTTTTTAGAGATTATTGAGGCTAGAAATATAATTAGTATTGATAAACCTCAGGTAAAAAAAAATATTATAAAAATTATTTTAATTATTTATATTAATTTAATTTAATCTTTTTGATTGGAAGTCAAATATACTATTTTTATATTATATAAATTTTAAATTAATTAATTATTTCTCTCCCCCATCAATAAATTGAAATATAGAGAAATAATCAAATTACATCTACAAAATGTCAATATCAAGCAGATGCTTCAAACCCTAAATGATGATTTATAGAAAAATGATTTTTTTTTAATCGTAGTATATTTACTATTAAAAAAGTAGTTCCAATAATTACATGGATTCCGTGGAATCCTGTTGCTATAAAAAATGTAGATCCATAAATTGAATCTGCTATAGTAAATGGGGCTTCAATATATTCAAGGGCTTGAAGTAAAGAAAATCTAATGCCTAAAATAATTGTTAAATTTATTCTGACAATAGATTCTAGTTTTTTAGAATTTATTAATCTATGATGAGCTCATGTAATTGTTGCTCCTGATGATACTAGGATAATTGTATTTAAAAGGGGGATATGAAATGGGTTAAAAGGATTAATTCCCTTAGGGGGTCAATTTCCTCCAATTTCAATTGAGGGGGTAAGTGATCTATGAAAAAATGCTCAAAAAAAGGAAATAAAAAAAAATACCTCTGATGTAATAAAAAGAATTATTCCTCATTGTATCCCTAATGTTACTGAAATTGTATGAAGTCCTTGAAAAGTTCTTTCTCGAATAATATCTCGTCATCATTGAAATATAATTAATAAAATTATAATAATTCCTCAAATAAATAAATTATTATTATTAAAATGAAATCATTTTACTGATCCTGAGACAAGAATTAATGTTCTGAAAGCTCCTAATAAGGGTCAGGGTCTATAATCTACTAAATGAAATGTATGATTTTTTTTTATCATTTAATTTACTTCTCTATAATATAATGTTCTTAAAATTATAAATACATAAGATTGAATAATTGCTACTGCAGATTCTAGTATTAATAGTATAATTTGAATAATTAATAAAATTATAATATAAAATTTATTAATAGATATTCCTAATCTTCTTAATAATGTTATCAATAAATGCCCTGCAATTATATTAGCTGTTAATCGTACTGACAGGGTTAATGCACGAATTATATTTCTAATTGTTTCAATTATTACTATGAAAGGTATTAAAATAGGGGGTGTGTTTTGGGGTACTAGATGTGCAAATATATGGTTTGTATTTTTAATTCACCCAAATATGATAAATCTTAATCATAATGGTAAAGCTATTGTTAAAGTAAATGTTAAATGACTAGATCTTGTAAAAATGTATGGAAATAAACCTAAAAAATTATTAAAAAAAATAAATCTAAATAATGAAAAAAAAATTAATGTTCTCCCATAATTTTTATTTATTCCTATGAGGGTTTTTAGCTCATAATGAATTTTTTTTGACGTTTTAAAGAAAATTATGTTTATTCGAGGTATATTATATCAATAGATTTGAGGTAGCATGAAAAATATAATAATTGATCTAATTCAATTTAATGATATATTTATAATTCTTGATGTTGGATCAAAAATTGAAAATAAGTTTATTATCATTTTCAATCTAATTTTTTTATTTTAATTAAGGAAAAAAAAATTTTTTTTTTAGGTGTTAAATTTGAAAAAAAATAATTAATAATTATAACTATAATAAATAATAATATAAAATAAAAGTATATAATTAATCAATTAATTGGATATATTTGTGGTATAAAAGAATATTAAGGTATTTTCTTAATATCTTTAGTATGACATACTAATATTATTTTTATTAACTAATTCTTTTCATTAAGAATATTTGCTAGTATATTATATTATGATTTAAGAGATCATTGCTTGCTTTCAGCCACTTAATGTAAATTAATATTTTTATAATTTATTAATTCAAACTAAGAAATTTTTTATTGGGATTCTTTCTACAACAATAGGTATAAATCTATGATTTGCTCCACAAATTTCTGAACATTGGCCAAAAAATAGTCCTGGTCGTTTAGTTAATAAATTTATTTGATTTAGTCGTCCTGGGATTGCATCAATTTTTTTTCCTAGGGATGGGATTGTTCAGGAATGAATTACGTCAGAGGATGAAATTAATATTCGAATTTGAGAATTTATTGGGATAATTATATTATTATCTACGTCTAATAGGCGGAATGAATTTAAACTTAAATTATTTTTTGGGATTATATAACAATCAAATTCAATATTTTTGAAATCGGTATATTCATATCTTCAATATCATTGATGTCCAATAGCCTTGATAGTTATAAGAGGTGAATTTATTTCGTCTATTAGATAAAGTAAGTGAATTGAGGGGATTGCAATAAAAATTAATATGAATATTGGTGAAATTGTTCAAATAATTTCAATATTTTGATGGTTTAATAAATTTTTATTTTTTAATTTATTAATAAATATATAAATTATAATATATATAATTGATGTTGTAATTAAAATTAGTATTATTATAGCATGATCATGGAAGAATATGAGTTGTTCTATTATTGGTGATGCTGCATCTTGTAAATAAAAATTAGTTCAAGTATTCATTTTCTATAAAAAGATTAAAAATCTTTATAAATGGGTCTTAAATTCATTGCATTTTTCTGCCATAATAGAAATGATTTTATTTAATATTTTTATTTTAAATAATTAAATTTAATCTATGGTATATTTTATTATTAGAAAATAATAAAAATAATTTTTATATAAATATTAATTTTTTATTATTATATTAATAAATTATTAATTATTAGATATATATATATATATATATATATATATATATATATATATATTATAATTAAATAAATTAAATGTTAAATTTTATTAATATTATTATCATTAAATTTTATATAGGGGTGGTTATTGATTTTATATTTTATATTTTAAATTTTATTTATATTTTAAATTTTATTTATATTTTAAATTTTATTTATATTTTATATTTTATTTATATTTGTGTATTTTATTTATATTTGTGTATTTTATTTATATTTGTGTATTTTATTTATATTTTTGTTTATATTTATTTGTTGTTTATATTTATTTATTTATATTTATTTATATTTATTTATTTATATTTATTTGTTTATATTTATTTATTTATATTTATTTATTTATATTTATTTGTTTATATTTATTTGTTTATATTTATTTGTTTATATTTATTTGTTTATATTTATTTGTTTATATTTATTTGTTTATATTTATTTGTTTATATTTATTTGTTTATATTTATTTGTTTATATTTATTTGTTTATATTTATTTGTTGTAATGGGTAATTCAATGTATCTGTGTTCAGAGGGTGGTATATTTTGTTTTCATTCAATTGATGTGTTTATGTGGGATGAGAATATAATTTGTCGTTGAGATGAAAATCTTTCTCATATAATAAATATAAAATATAAAATTCTAATGAATGAAATAATTGATCCTATTGATGATATAATATTTCAAAATAAAAATGCATCAGGATAATCTGAATATCGACGTGGTATTCCATTTAATCCTAAAAAATGTTGGGGGAAGAAGGTTAGGTTTACTCCAATAAATATTGTTAAAAATTGAATTTTTAATCAATAATTATTTATTGTAATTCCTGTGAATAATGGAAATCAATAGATAAATCCTGCTATAATTCCAAAAACTGCTCCTATTGATAGTACATAGTGAAAATGTGCAACAACATAATAAGTATCATGAAGAATAATATCAATTGAGGAGTTTGATAGTATAATTCCAGTTAGTCCTCCTGATGTAAATAGAAATACAAATCCTAGGGTTCATATTATAGATGGGTTAAATAAAATTTTCGATCCGTATAGGGTGGCTAGTCATCTAAAGATTTTAATTCCTGTTGGGATTGCAATAATTATTGTAGTTGCTGTAAAGTAGGCTCGTGTATCGACATCTATTCCTACTGTAAATATGTGGTGAGCTCAAACTACAAATCCTAGTAATCCAATTGTTATTATAGCATAAATTATCCCAATTGTTCCAAAAGTTTCTTTTTTTCCTGAATCTTGTGAAATAATATGTGAAATTATTCCAAATGCTGGGATAATTAGGATATAAACTTCTGGGTGCCCAAAAAATCAGAATAAATGTTGATATAGAATTGGATCTCCCCCCCCTGATGGATCAAAAAATGATGTATTTAAATTACGATCTGTGAGAAGTATAGTAATAGCTCCTGCTAATACAGGTAAAGATAAAAGTAATAGTAAAGCAGTTAGTGATACTGCCCATGAAAATAATGGTATTTGTTCAAATTTTATTCTTTTTAATTTTATATTAATTATTGTTGAAATAAAATTAATTGCCCCTAGGATTGATGAAATTCCTGCTAAATGTAATGAAAAAATAGTTAGGTCTACTGATGCTCCTGAATGGGAAATTCTTCTTGATAGAGGTGGGTATACAGTTCATCCAGTTCCTGATCCTGAATTTACTATTCTTCTGGATAGTAATAGAATTAGTGAGGGTGGTAAAAATCAAAATCTTATATTATTTAATCGGGGAAATGCTATGTCAGGGGCTCCTAATATTAGTGGGATTAATCAATTTCCAAATCCTCCAATTATAATTGGTATTACTATGAAGAAAATTATTAAAAATGCGTGAGATGTTACAATTACATTATAAATTTGATCATTATTAATTATTGATCCTGGTATTCCTAGTTCTATTCGAATTAATATTCTAAATGATAATCCTAGTATTCTTGATCATAATCCTAGTATAAAATATAATGTTCCAATGTTTTTATGGTTAGTAGAAAATAATCATTTATTTAATTAATTAGAAGGTAAATAAATAAATTATATGTAAATATAAATAAATATAAATAAATATAATAAAATATAGTAAAAAATTAGTAAAAAATTAGTAAAAAAAAATTAGTAAAAAATTAGTAAAAATTTAATAAAATCTATTAAAAATAAAAGACATTAAAATAATCACCATCCTAACCTCATAAGAAATTGTCTGAGCAACTGATCGTAAACCACCTAATAAAGAATATTTAGAATTTGAAGATCAACCACAAATTATAATTCTATAAACCCCTATTCTTATACAACACAAAAAGAATAAAATTCTTAAATTAAAAGAACATAAATTAGTAAAATAAGGAATAATCATTCAAGAACATAAAATTAAAAACAAACTAAAAATAGGAGATATATAATAAGGATAATATTAGAAAAAGAAGAAAAAATTTGTTTTTTAGAAAATAATTTAATTACATCATAAAATTCTGCAAAAATTAAATATATTTGATAGGGGTTTTTATTAATTTGAATATACTCCAGCTGTCACTAAAGTAGAAGAATGAATTAAAGAATATACAGGGGTGGGGAATTTTATGCCCCTATTCTTATACAACACAAAAAATAATAAAATTCTTAAATTAAAGAACATAAATTAGTAAAATAAGGAATAATCATTTAAGAATATAAAATTAAAAACAAACTAAAAATAGGAGAAATATAATAAGGATAATATTAGAAAAATAAGAAAAAATTTGTTTTTTAGAAAATAATTTAATTACATCATAAAATTCTGCAAAAATTAAATATATTTGACTTAGGGGTTTTTATTAATTTGAATATACTCCAGCTGTCACTAAAGTAGAAGAATGAATTAAAGAATATACAGGGGTGGGGAATTTTATGCCCCTATTCTTATACAACACAAAAAATAATAAAATTCTTAAATTAAAGAACATAAATTAGTAAAATAAGGAGTAATCATTTAAGAATATAAAATTAAAAACAAACTAAAAATAGGAGAAATATAATAAGGATAATATTAGAAAAAGAAGAAAAAATTTGTTTTTTAGAAAATAATTTAATTACATCATAAAATTCTGCAAAAATTAAATATATTTGACTTAGGGGTTTTTATTAATTTGAATATACTCCAGCTGTCACTAAAGTAGAAGAATGAATTAAAGAATATACAGGGGTGGGGAATTTTATAAGCCCCTATTCTTATACAACACAAAAAAATAATAAAATTCTTAAATTAAAGAATATAAATTAGTAAAATAAGGAATAATCATTTAAGAATATAAAATTAAAAACAAACTAAAAATAGGAGAAATATAATAAGGATAATATTAGAAAAAGAAGAAAAAATTTGTTTTTTAGAAAATAATTTAATTACATCATAAAATTCTGCAAAAATTAAATATTTGACTTAGGGGTTTTATTAATTTCAATATATTTCAGCTGTCACTAAAGTAGAAGAATGAACTAAGGAAGATACAGGAGTGGGAGCTGCTATAGCAGCAGGTAATCAGGAAGAAAAAGGAATCTGAGCTCTTTTAGTAAAAGAGGCAAATAAAACAAATAATAAAATAATTACCATCTCCTTATTTAATTTTATAAATTCTACATAATAAATATAATTCCAACTCCCAAAATTTAATATTCAAGCAATTGATATTAATAAAAAAATATCACCCACTCGATTTGATATAATAGTTAAAATATATTGATTAGCATTAAAATTTTTAAAAAAAATATTAATTATATAAAAATTAGATATCATTAAAAATGAATAATATTTCATTTTAATTTAAATATTAAAAATAATTATGCAATAAAAAATAATAAATACATAAGATTTTAATTTTGAGAGATTTATAATTAATAAATCTTAATATATAAGGTACAAAAAAATAAATAAAATATAAATTAAAATAAATAAAATATAAATTAAAATAAATAATTATAAATAAATAATTCGATAAAAATTTATATTTGATAATTAAAATTATAATTATTAAATGAAAAATAAAAAATAAAAATGAGAATATATTTATATTGATTAAATTGTAAATTTATTAATTAAAAATTAAATTAAAAATTTATAGGGGGATGCTATTAATGATAAATGGTAGTACATTTTCTATAAAATTAAAATTAATGTGTATATTAGTTTTATGGTTATAAACGTTAAAAATATCAGGACAGAATTTTACTTTTTTGATTATAAATTCATTAAGTTGTTGTCCTGTTCCATGTAGTAGAAAATTTAAATTAAGGTGGATATTAATTAATGCTGGTTTATATGTTGCATATGTAAATCCTGGACTAATTGTTGATAATGTTTGTAGTCATATATCGACATCTGTAGTATAATTAATTACTTCTTCGATATTTCTATTTAATGGATAATATGGAAGAAGTACATTATCATAAAATACAGGGTGGTTTTCTGCTAATAATGTAGATTTTGGGGGGTAATAGAATGCTTGATCAAATGATATTCTATGAGTAAATTGTATCGACCGATTTCAAATGGGGATACATATAATAATTTCGGGAAATAAATCAGTAATTATTTGGTTGTTCATCATTTATAATTTTTAATTTGATAATTTACTATTCTTTTAGATAGTAATAGAATTAGTGAGGGTGGTAAAAATCAAAATTTTATATTATTTAATCAGGGAAATGCTATGTCAGGAGTTTCTAATATTAGTGGGATTAATCAATTTTTAAATCCTCTAATTATAATTGGTATTACTATCAAGAAAATTATTAGAAATGCGTGAAATGTTATAATTATATTATAAATTTGATTATTATTAATTATTGATCCTGCTGGTATTCTTAGTTCTATTCGAATTAATATTCTAAATGACAATCCTATTATTCTTGATCATAATCCTAGTATAAAATATAATGTTCCAATGTTTTTATGGTTAGTAGAAAATAATCATTTATTTAATTAATTAAAATAAAATTAAAGGTTATGAAATTGTAATTTTATTAATTAAATTTTTATTAAATTTTATAGTTTAATTAATAATATTAGAATGCAATTCTAAAGATATAAAAATATTTATTAAAATTTAATTTTTAAGAGTTTAAAAATATATTTTAATTTAGAATCTATTATTTTTTATTAGTTTAAAATTTTAATAAAATTTATAAAATTTAAAATAATAGAAAAAAAAGGGGGGGGGTTATAATGTTTATCTGATAAAAATAGATTGTGTTATAATAATATTTTAATGATTTATTGTTTATAATTTTTATTTTGTATTGTATTTATTAAATAAAAATATTGATTAATTGGATTTATGTGAGATAATAATTATTAATTATTATTATAATATTATTAAATAATATTGATTTTATTATATTAATTTATTATAAATTATTTTTATTATTTTATTTAAAATTTTAATAATGTGTGATATTTTATTTAATGGTAATAATAAAAAAATATTATAAAATAAATTGTTATTTTTATAGTTGATTTGGTTTAAATAATTAATATTTTAAAAATTATTTATTATTAAATAATAAAATTTAGTTTGATTTATTTTTAATATAATTTTAAATAAAATTGATAAAATTATTTTTAAATAAATTTATTATGATAAATTGATGATATATTGGTTTGGTTTAGTTTTTGTTAAGTTAAAATAAATTAAATTAAATTAAATTAAATTTTATTTTTATATTTAATATTTAAATATCTTTAAAAATTATAAATTTAAAATAAAGAAATTATAATTTTTATTATTGGGGGTTGATTAATTTAGTTTTATTTATAATTGATGAATATGAAAAATTTGGTTTGTAAGTATTAATTTTTTAATATTATTTATTATTTTTTAATGGAGTTAAAATCATTGATTTTTAAGTGTATTTTGGATTTATAATATATATATATATATATATATATATATATATATTATAATGTGTATAATATAAAATTATTATTATTTTAATTTTATAATTTTAGTTTAAATTATTAAAAATTTATTTATAATAGAATTAAACTATTTCTTTAGAAATCAAAATTCTAAATGCATTTTACATTAATAAATATATATATATATATATATATATATATATATATATATATATATATATATATATGAAAAATGGTAAGATGGTTTTTATTAAATTAAAATTATACCGTTTATAATGTTTATACTTATAAGTTAGGTAATAAATATTGTAAATTTTGGGTTGATTATTATTATTATTAATTACTAATTATTAATTATTAATTATTAATTATTGATTTTAATATTTTAGTTTATTTTAATTAATATTTTAAATTATAGTATTTATTTATTTTTGATTAAAATATAATTTTAAGGTTAAATTTAATTTTTAGTGTTTTTATAATTATATAAAATAATTAAATAATTTATTTAATTAATTGATTTATTAAAAAAAATAAAATGGCTGAATTATAGGCGATAAATTGTAAATTTATTAATGAAATTTTTAATTATTTCTTTTATTAAATTTTGTAGTTTAATAATATTATAGTTAATTTTAAATATATGAAAAAAATATTTTTAATTTCTTAAGATTTAAAATATATTATTTTAATTAGAGCTTTGAAGGCTATTAGTTTTTATTAACTTAAAATCTTATTATAATATATAAAATTTGATAATAAAAGGTGAGATGTATATTGATAAAAATAGATTAATTAATAATGTTATAATAATATTTTTTTTAATAATTTGTTTTTTATAGTTTCATTTTGTACTATATTTATTAAATAAGAATATTGATATTATTGGGTTTAAATAAAATGATAGCATTAATATTGCTATAGTAGTAAATAATATTGATTCTATTATTAATTTATTATTAATTATTGTTATTAATGTTATTAATTTAGGTAAAAATCCTAAGAATGGGGGTATTCCCGCTAATGATAATAATGTAGATAAAATTATTATTTTAGAAAATAAGTTTTGATTATTGGTTTTAATAAGTTGATTTAAATAATCAATATTTAAATTATTTATTATTAAACATATTAATAAATTTATAAATGAATATGTGATAAAATATAAAATTATTAGGTTTATATTTAATATTAGTGTTATTAATATTCATCCTATATGGTTAATAGATGAATAAATTATAATTATTTTAATTATAGTTTGGTTTATTCCTAATATAGCTCCAAATAAGATTGATAGAATTATTCTTAAATATATTATTAAGTTATTATTAATTGATGAATTTAGTAATATAATTGGTGCGATTTTTTGTCAAGTTAATAAATTAAATCCTATTTTTCAATTTAAGTTAATAAAAATTTTGGGGGTTCATCAATGTATAGGGGCTGCCCCTAATTTTATTAATAGACTAAATTGAATAATTGTAAATATTATATTTAATTTAATTGTATTTATTTCTATTTTTATTAATATAGTCATTATTAGAATTATTGAGGATGCTACACTTTGTACAATGAAATATATTATAGTTGAATTAGATGATTTTTTTTTATTTCTTATTAATATTAATGGGATAAATGATATAATATTAATTTCTATTCCTATTCAAGCATTAATTCATGAGTTTGAATTAATTGATATTAAAGTTCTGAAGATTAATATAATAAAAAATATTAATTTAAGATTATTTAATTTAAATTTTAAGTTATTTTTAATAAATTTAATTTTTCTTGTCAATAATAATATTTATAGTTCATATATATATATATATATATATATATATATAATATATATATATATAATATATAATGAAGGTAATATTTAAAATTACATTTTTTATTCTATCAAAATAATCCTTTTATCAGGCACTGCATTTGATTAATTTTATAAAAATTAATTTTATATTTAAAAATATAATTTTTAATAATTATAAAAATTATAAATTTAAAAAATTATTATTTTTATTATTATTATTAGTATTTTTATTTTCTTTTAATAATTTTAATAATGGGTAGTTGAGTATTGTAAAATTTAGGTTATATTATTTATGTTATTTATGTTTTAATATTGTTTAATATTTTTAATGGGGGTTATTTATTTATTTTTAAATTTTTTATTGATTTTATTTTTTTTATATAATAATTTAAAAATGTTTGGTTGGTTACTTTTTTATAAAAAAATATGATTTTATTATTTATTATGTGTAAATTTTAATTTATTTATTTTAAATTAGGAGTATTTATAATTTATAAATTAATAAATTAATTTATACATAAATAATTTCTAAAATTATTATATTTTTTGACAATATAGTTTATTTAATAAAATTTAAATTTAATAATAAAATATATTTAAAAATTATGATTTTTTCGTACTAAAAATTTTTTTATTTTTAAGGATAAAAACCAATCTAACTTTGCACTGGTTTGAACTCAGATGTGTAAAATTTTAAAGGTCGAACAGACCTAAATTTTTAGTTTTTTTACTAAAATTAAACTTTAATCTAACATTGAGGTCGCAATCTATTTTATCAATAAGAACTCTAAAAAAATAACGTTGTTATTTTTAAGGTAATTTAAATTATTAATTTAAAAAATAGGATCAATAATTTCATTTATTTATGTTTTTTAATAAATAAAAAGTTAATTAAATTTTTTATTGTCTTAATAAAATTATATTATTTATATTATAATATATATATATATATATATATATATATATATATATAATTTATAAGATGGGTATTATTAATACTTACTTATTAGTAAATAAATCTATGGTAGCATATAAATATTAAATTTATATTTTTGATTTAAAGGTATATATATATATAATAATAAAATTTACTAATTATATAAAAAAATTAATTTTTTATATTCAACACTTAAACATAACCTTTAATATTTATATAAAACTATAAATTTAAAAAGAAAAAAATTATAATTTTTATCAATGGGGTATGAACCCATTAGCTTTATTAGCTTATCTTTTTTTGAAAATTTGGATATTAGGCGGGTTCAAATATTAAATTTGGGATATGAGGACCAATTATTTAATATTGTATATTTTTATTTTTAATATGGTTGTTTATCTTATTTTTTTTAAATAAAGTATGTTTTAAAAAATATTGGGTTTTTTCTTTGAAGGTGTATTTGTTAAATTTAAAAAATATTTTATAAAATAGTTTCTTTAAAATTGAAATTAGTATGAACTTTAATTTTATAGTTATTAATATTACAGATATGGGGATTATATTTTACAGTTTTAATTGAATTTTCAATGAGTTGTTCTTGTGTACCCACTGAATGAAATTCAATATTTACATTTAAATTAATTAATGTTGGTGTGTATCTTGAATAAGATATGGATGGGTCTATTTCTACTATTGATTTAAGTAATGATTCAATGTCTACTCTGAAAGAAATTTCTTGATCTTTAATTCTATAATCAATATTATTTAGATGTCATATATGTGTAAAATTTTTGAATAGTCAAGGATTATCTGCCGATTGGACTAGAGTTGATATATTAGACCATAATAAGTCAGTTGATTTATTTTTTGAGACTTCATATGTGAATTCAATTGATTCTCTTGGTGGTGTATTTATAAAAATTTCAGGCAATATTAAAATTAACTCAATAATATATAATAGTATTTTTACTATTTTTTAGAATTTAATATTCTATATAATTTATATCATATATATTATATATATATATATATATATATATATATTATTATTATTATTTATTTTTATTTCTTATTGATTTATAAATAAATTATATTTTTGTGAAAATTTTATAAATTATTTAAGATTAAATTAATTTATTTTTTTTTATTATTTTAAAATTTTTAATTTTGTACATTGAGATAATTCAATGCTAAATTTAAATATATTGATAAGATTTTATTTAATTATCTTTATTTTTTATATATATGTATAATTTAATTTATAAGATGGGTATTATTAATACTTACTTATTAGTAAATAAATCTATGGTAGCATATAAATATTAAATTTATATTTTTGATTTAAAGGTATATATATATATATATATAATAATAAAATTTACTAATTATATAAAAAAATTAATTTTTTATATTCAACACTTAAACATAACCTTTAATATTTATATAAAACTATAAATTTAAAAAGAAAAAAATTATAATTTTTATCAATGGGGTATGAACCCATTAGCTTTATTAGCTTATCTTTTTTTGAAAATTTGGATATTAGGCGGGTTCAAATATTAAATTTGGGATATGAGGACCAATTATTTAATATTGTATATTTTTATTTTTAATATGGTTGTTTATCTTATTTTTTTTAAATAAAGTATGTTTTAAAAAATATTGGGTTTTTTCTTTGAAGGTGTATTTGTTAAATTTAAAAAATATTTTATAAAATAGTTTCTTTAAAATTGAAATTAGTATGAACTTTAATTTTATAGTTATTAATATTACAGATATGGGGATTATATTTTACAGTTTTAATTGAATTTTCAATGAGTTGTTCTTGTGTACCCACTGAATGAAATTCAATATTTACATTTAAATTAATTAATGTTGGTGTGTATCTTGAATAAGATATGGATGGGTCTATTTCTACTATTGATTTAAGTAATGATTCAATGTCTACTCTGAAAGAAATTTCTTGATCTTTAATTCTATAATCAATATTATTTAGATGTCATATATGTGTAAAATTTTTGAATAGTCAAGGATTATCTGCCGATTGGACTAGAGTTGATATATTAGACCATAATAAGTCAGTTGATTTATTTTTGAGACTTCATATGTGAATTCAATTGATTCTCTTGGTGGTGTATTTATAAAAATTTCAGGCAATATTAAAATTAACTCGATAATATATAATAGTATTTTTACTATTTTTTAGAATTTAATATTCTATATAATTTATATCATATATATTATATATATATATATATATATATATATATTATTATTATTATTTATTTTTATTTCTTATTGATTTATAAATAAATTATATTTTTGTGAAAATTTTATAAATTATTTAAGATTAAATTAATTTATTTTTTTAATATTTTGTATTTTTATATATTTTGTATTTTTTTTATATTTTATATTTTGTATTTTTTTTATATTTTATATTTTATATTTTTTTTATATTTTGTATTTTTATATTTTTTTTTTTTTTTTTTTTTTTTTTTTTTTTTTTTTTTTTTTTTTTTTTTTTTTTATTTTGTATTTTTATATTTTTTTACATTTTTTTTATATTTTATATTTTTTTTAATA
>JAEUYN010000691.1:0-25718 GCA_018257835.1 Euura lappo
TTACGATAAGGATTTTACGATAAGGATAACAATACTTTAATTATTTCCGAGAAACTACTGCAAATAGATACCACTTCAGAAAAAATGAACGTCTGAATCAAAAAGAACTTTCTCAAATATGTAATTAGGCTTCAAAGTCCAAATTTTCGGTATTTTCATGATGGTCTGTAGGGCACAATAGGTACTATAAAATGTGAGGGCATGTTAAGAATAATTTCGATATATTTAAAAATATTTGAGGTATTGAGGGACATAGTGACGAAAATGTTAAGAGATATTCAGAAAAATCTTGGGACATATAATTGGGAAATAGCTGTACGTGGATAGAGGAAGTATGATGTACGCATTTTCGCTACAGTGAAGCGAACTCTGATAAAATGTTCACTCCATTGCAGCAACCCACCAGCGTCGAGTCTTCCACATCGGCCAGTCAGCATCGATACAGAAAATCATGGCCCATCATCGAGCGCAAGTGCAAGCTCGGGTATGCAAGATTTAGGTTTGTACATTGCATTTTCGAAAAGCGTCTTCTGGAATTTGAAAAAAAAAATAACTAAAAACAAATAGCCGAAGTTGTAATGCAACTACTGAATAAACAGAATGAAAAGTATATGGACATTTTCGAGCTACAAGTAGTGTGTCAAATCTGAAACTAAAACAGAGCTATTGGGAAATCTGAAAAAAAGTGCATTACGCGGCTGTTTTATAGCTAACAGACTATGATGAATAAATCTACAGACCTTGTGTGTAACGCAAGCCTCTGAAGGCATTGAAAATGTCACCTGTTTTCTCGTTCTTAGTGCATTTTGTTTTGATATCTTTGTATCTGTCGCATTTTAATTTGAATTCGCTTAAAATAAAGTTTTTAAAAATTCTACGTCTGACAGATCGATGATCGGCAACGATCTGACAGATTAACCATACATTTGAACCGGTCACAATCTGACACATTGGCCATCAGTAATCTTTTGCCATCTTTTGTCTTTTGCAAACTTTTTCATCCGCATTGTTGTTACTTCCGTTTTGCACGCATTTCCATCGCATTTTGTTGCATTTTATCATTTGATCCCCTATACTTCACTATTACCCCGAGAATATAAGCACTTTCAATGCTGATATACGGCCTTTCTTTGTAATTTGCATCTTCACTTCAATCTAATAACAATTGCTCTATTTATAGGAAATCGGGCTCCGAATTTTGATCCCGTCCATCAGGAAATACCAGTGACAATGGCCATGGAAACTGAGGTTCAGGGAGCTGTGGAACAAACCGTAGACTTCGCGGAAGTGCACTCGTGGATCCCTACCCCGAATGCATTTCAGCAGGACCAAGAGTGGGAACACACGTATGCGACTGCATCAACATCTTCGTCCACAGCAGTATCAAGGCCACCGACAGTCAACAATCTTCCGCTGCCTGACCGATCAATGGACTTCATACAGTCCCATGTGCTGTTTGATTCGCAGAGCTTTAACCTCAACGTTGGCTACGACATAACAGTGCCCACGGGCACGTGTGCACAATTGGACTGTGAAGATGCAACGAGTGACCGCACACCACTTGCCGAAACATCGTCCAGACTGGCATCGTCCAGACTGGCATCGTCCAGACCATCTTCTGGACCATCCTCGACAAGCACGAGTCGAGTTGTGGAACCTTCTCGCGTTTCTGCACAATGCACGATACAAAAAACCGGTAGAGTCCCACCAAAAAGGCCAATGGTGGTGCCCCGTAATGACGTCTTTAAGAAAAACAAACGGCAGGATCCTGGAAAATCTGACGCGGCGGAAAATGCCATCATTGGATGCTCGAAAGAATTGCGCGAAATGTCCTCGGAATTCAAAGAGCTGCTAAAAATGAAGAAAGAATGCATAAAAATGAAGCTCTGAGAAGGAAGAGGCGAAGCGGAAACAGGAAAAAATGGGGCAATGGTCGAGAGTGGAGATGGCTTTTTCAATCTTATGCAGGAAGAGTGGTTAGACCTACCGATTGAAGTCCAGGATCAACTGTTCCCCGAAATACTAGATATAATGGAGGGATTCGAGGTGTAGGTGTTTTCAATTAGGTACCTACTTTGGACGGATTTGACAGTTGAAGGGTATCGAATGTCAGCAACTTAAACTGTTCAACTATCGATATTGCAGAATTTCTTTTTTTGTCTTCTCCTCTTTTTAAATAATACGATTTTAAATGATGCAGAATAACGTGGTATGATTCGACGAAAATGAATGTATTATCTTCACCGATTTGCAAATTTAATCTTTCTTTAAATAATAACTAGTAGTCAATGATATCCAAATATTAGTTAATTTTTTTGCTCACATAATGTATTATATTATACGTAAAGTGGTGTGCTGGAACTTTCTGATTTTATGCTATAGAATTTGTTTCAAAGCAGTATGTACAGCGTTTAAAAACTATGAGTAAAGCAGTATGTACAGCGTTTAAAAACTATGAGTGACATTGAAAAAACCGTATGAACAAAATATGTATTCCTAGTTCATTGTTCTAATGAATGCCAAATGTATCAATTACAATATTACACCTATTATGTCTTTAATTTTTCTGTGCAGTCTTCGAATTGAAAGATAATTGTTTACTTGAATTATTTCTGTGCATTTCTGTTTTCTTTCTTGTAAATTATTATTTCATGTTTCAATACATTCTACGGATATTATCACACCATGCTGCTATAACGAGTTATTTCAAATATAACATCCCTGGAAGAATTGATTTTAGCATATGCTGGATTGCAATTTGGTCAAATTTTATGAAATACTATCTCGATTTTGAACCCATTAAATCATACGATATCGAATTTTATCATATTTTGTCGAATGATCCGAGTTTATAGAATTATATAAAATTATGTACATCCGGGCTGATGAAATTTCATCAAATCATACAAAATAAGTTTTGCCCGGGATACGACAACATTCACGAATATTCACGTTGACTGGACGGCTCACTCGTGCCGAAGAGCACCTTCTTCAGAATCGAAATATTCTGCCAAAATTTCCCGTTGATGCACGGCTTGACGAGGCTCGTTAACAATCTCTGCCGCATCTCGATCAACTTCCCCTTCGGGTTCATTGTTTCCGTTCCGTCCGATCATATTTGAAGGAGCATAGACTCGATGTTCTTCTTCTCGCACCAGCTCGTCACTGAGAATGAAATTGTGCAGACACACCAGTGCCTGTACGACGGTTATAGAAGTTTCTAACTTGAAATCAAGTCTTTTGTGTAGAATTTGCCATCTGGCCGCGAGAATACCGAAAGCATCTTCGATACAATTCCTGGCTCGGGACAATCTGCGAATTAATATGTTTTTTATACCCCATGCTTGGAAAATATAATTTTCGAGGCAGGTGTAGCGTGCGTGGGGTGCCCGATTTTCAAACAATGCTGCAGAAAGTAAGTAGAGAGCTGCTCGGAAAATAAGGCACTCTGCGCAATTAAACTGACTTCTAGAATAAACCTTTCGATTGCAGGAATTAAAAACAAAACAAAAAAAACTCTGTCACGCGTGCGGATGGCCGATATCCATCTCGTGTGATAGCAACAGTAGATAGATATCGGCCGCTTTCCGCGCTTGATCTACAAATCTGAAGCAAGTCATACATTCGGATGCATCTGTACCTGTAATTAAAGTTTCTTTGCCTCCTGTTCAACTCATCGTGTCTTGAAAAAGGCCTCATCATATATGCTGAAAATTTCGTCTCCCACGAAGCAATGAGGTGTTACAATATTATCTGTCCGAGGTAGACGAGCTTCTGGTGGTAGATCTGCGTCATTTCTTTCCAGGGCTCTATAAAAGTCGGTGTTCTGAAACGCGGATACGTCGCTGACGGAACCTGAAATGAGGAATGAGCCTTTCTTATTTTCAAAGTAAACGGCCTTGAGATGTTTCATGCTTTCATCGCGGTGGAATCAATTATTAAACGTGTTTTTCGATTCACTCACCATAGTCTCCGATATCAATCCAAGTAAATCGATAATAGGCATCGCAAGCTGCCAATAGTTTAAAACTACAGAATTTTTTGTAGTTGAAATATTGACTGCCAGAATGAGGAGGCTTCTTGATTCTGATTTCTTTGCCGTCCATCGCACCGACACAATTGGGGAAATCCCATCTCACCCGGAAACCGTGTGCGATAACTCGCCAGTCACGAGCATCGTTCCTTCTTAAATACACAGGGGACAGCGTTTCCCAGATAATTGGACACACCTCAGCTATGATTCGGTAGGTAGTTGATCGACCCACTAGGAAAAAATTTGAAGTGGTACGATTGCTGTCCCCGTTTGCGAGATAGCTGTGAAAAAGCAAAAGTGCGGGAAGGTGAGCTAAAATCGACCAGTGGGATAAGACCGGTCAGCCCTGAAAAAAATGTTCAAACGTACTTACATTAAGGTAAGAGCCAAGCGAAGCCTTGTTGGCAATGGACGTCTCATGCTTACTTTTTGTAGCCGATGTCCTACAAGATCATGCAGTGAATCAAACTGATCCGGAGTCATGCGTGTCGTCTTATAGAATTCCTCGTGGTCATAATGGATGAAGTAGGTGAACAATACTTGGTATGCTCCGAATAAATCGCGCATTTCATTTCTAATATGCGGCTTCACCCACCATCGCCGAAAATGATTTATTCTTGGACGCCACCGCATATACAAGCGCACTAAATTGAGCCAGTTGAACGCGATAAAAAATATTGGTGCGTAGTCAAGCATTTTGACTCGTAGTAACGAATCGCACAAACGTTCGTGGTAAAACAACCACTGCTTTTGAAATGATGACGATATATTATCGATCTCACGTTTCGGATTATCAAAAACTACACTAATCAAATAAACACCGTGCAGAAGAAACCCTCGAGGTTAATCAATCTGTGTCGAAGGCGATGCGCTGCTCAGATAATTCATGTATTTATTATCCAAATCAAAGCTCCGTAACCGTAGGAGATAGTAACCAACGAGGTTCTTTGCAATAATCTAGATCGGCAATTGTTGATTCGTATGTATAATGTTTCGCGGTAGCGGAAACGGAACTTCCAGTCCTACGCCAATGAAAACCGGGCACCACCGACGCGCGACGCGATCGTAGCGCCGAGCGCGTAGCAGCCCGTGTAGCAACGCTGTTTACAAAACAAGTGAGATACAGTTGAGGCTTCGTTCTTCTGGTTGTGACGGATCGTAAGTACCATTTCGTTGTTGGTCCATAAAATTGTAAATGAGAGGCTTCATAATTCTTGATAAGGCGTAAATATTATTCTCAAAATGTGCGCCGGTGTCAATTACGCATTTTCGTCCCGAAATTTATACATTTATCCAGAAATAAATCTGTAATACTACGAAAAAAACATACTCGATCGTCGGCCATCAGGTTTTCGGCATTCTTCAATCAAGGCGCATAACATTTTCCTTTCCTGTGTACCAGTCATCAGATTATTATTCATTAATGAAATATTTATTAAATTAATCGTAATACAAATAAAACAGTTTCAGAGATACTTCAACTAGTCCCACGGTTGTGTTAAACTATCGAAATGGCAGATTCTTGTACGGTAGACGGAGATGAGATGTTGGTGGCGTTGGTTGAACAACACTCTCTTTTGTACGACAAATCTTCAGACGACTACAAAAACAAGGATAAGAAGAGGGATGCGTGGATCGAGATAGCGAGCGAAATGTTTCACCTCACTCAAACGTCAACGGAAGGTACAATGTTGATGTGTTCTTGTAATGTGAAATTCATTGCAACGATAATGTTGTCAAAAATGTGTGCCACATGAGACCAAAGACTGAAGGCTGTTCAATTCTGTAATTACAAATTCCCTCTATATAGTTAAAGATCTCGTTAACAAGTGGAACACCTTGAAAAGAAGATTTATGGACGAGCGCCGAAAAGTGACTGCGTATATCCCCTCGGGGTCATCAGCTCCAGTCATCCGGTCGCAATGGAAGTACTACGAGGCGATGAAGTTTCTGGAGAAGCACGTCCAGCACCGTCGGTGAGCATCAATGTTTTGGTTCTACATATGATTAGTACACGTTGAGAAAAAAGTAGCGATCAATGCAATGACATTGATTAGATCCACACGCGAGTATTTGTGTATAAAGGCGCGACAAGCCCTCTTGCCCTTTCCAAGAGAGCCCGCCGGCTTTGCTGTGAGCTCCTTGCGATTGTGTTTCAAGCCACGCGACAATCGCCAGGAGGTCACGTCAAAAATCAGTGGGCTTTCTTGGGAATATCACTCGGTCAACTTCACGTTTTTAGCGCACAGCACAGCTGAATCGTAGCAGATCCTAGTTGTTTTACGGTTATCATTATTGATAGAATATATTGTCCGGTAATAAATGGAAGTTATGTCAATTACCTACTTTGTACACGTTCAAGGACGGTCAGCAATTTCCAAAACGCAGCCTATCGGATAGTAGATGAGGATGACGACGAGGAGGATGACGACGAGGAGGATGAAGAGGTCGTTGAAATTATGGACAGCGAAGAGTTTGAGGACTCCCAGGAAGGTACAGTTTTACAGAAGCTATTTTCACTTGGATAGCTGTCTCAATTCCTGACCATCAATATGTGAAATATGAATGAAAAAAAGATCACGAATTCTTATACATATGCTTCATTAAGAAAATTCGCTGGCCCGTCTGCCCAACAGTTCCGTTGAAGACTGAATTTGACACCGGCAACTTCATATTCAGAATAGCTTGTCAAATATAAATGCAGGATAGTAAACAAAGTTGAACAGCAAAGAGAGCCTAAATTATTGTTTATAAGTCGTTCGTTTATTACACAACATATTGAATAACGGGTGATATCTGAAAATGAATTGAAAATCTTTTCGCTGTACCTACCTTACTGGATGACGACGATTCCAACTGGTTACGCCCAGAATGCCTATAGAATTGCCGCAGTGCCACGATTCGGGAACAGTTTAATAATCCGGTTGGCTGTTATAATAAGTTGCATCATTTACGTACAATCACCTTGCATAATATACTCGTATTTTCAGATGGACATTCCAGTGAGCAACTTGATGCACCAACTTTGGCACATTCGAGGAGACCAGCTGAAATGAATAACTACCTTCTGGTCTTTAGAGACGCGTGGCGCAGGATACCTGAGAGAAACCGTAGGAAGTGTTTCTTCAAACTCAGGGCAGTGATTAGGAGCAAGAAACAAAACTCTGCGCCGAGACCATAAATACTATAAAACAATAAACACCAAGGGGTAGACCACCGTACAAAAATGTGTACACCACACCTCCTTCTCATGAAAATCTCCCAACATTTCGACACATCTTCCCACATATCCCCACATCTCCTCACTCTCATCTCCTCCATATATCCCCATATTTCCCCACATCTCCTCACCCACATTTCCTGCATATCTACAGACATTTCCAAAAATCTCTCCACATCTCCTCACAGCACACCCACATATCCCGACATTTCCTCATCCACGTCTCCTCCACATCTCACCACATCTCCATATTTCCCCACATCTCATCCATATCTCTCTAGTCCAGCAGCCACCGCCTGATTTTTCGAGTGATTAATAACAGGCTGGATCTTCGTGAGTAGGTTCGGTTCGACGAGACGCCCAAGTTTTCCCTCTGTGAAAATTCTCGGTAGAGGTAGCTAATGAAGTGCGCAGGTGTGAAAGATGTCGATTCGGTGGGGTGTCGAAATTGTCGGACTAACAGTTACTTTTTTATTTTAATGTTAAGATAATTGGATAATACACTCGGGAAAACAATTGTCCTACAAAATGGATGGTTCGACTCGAGCGTCCTCCACTCCGAATATGTCCAAATAACGAGTACATAAAAATTATTAATAACCGGCTGATTTTTTTTATGCAGCTTAGTAAATACTTGTATAATGAAATGGCCAAATAGTCCTACAAATTTAATGGCACGTTTTTCCTGTCCTACGCTTGGAAGTTGTCGATACCACGGTAACACTTTTTTCATTAATAACCGTAGGCCAAAAATAACACATGTTAAGTTAGTGCATTCTTTGCCCAAATCAAACAGTGTCCTACCAAAAAATGGGTATGTATTGCTAGTCCTACAAGAATTCTGAAAATAACATTAGAGTGAAACCTCTTTTATACGATTCGCACTTGTACGTTTTACTCGCTTATACGTAACATTTCTTTGGTCCGGGCAGTATATGTATTTGTAATACTAAAGTATTTCACTTCAACGTAATTCGCACGTATACGTATTTTTTGCCATACCCCTTGAAAATCGTATGAAGGAGGTTTCACGGTAATGAAGTACCTTTAACATTAGAAGTCAATTCTCCAAGAGATGCAGATTCATCGAACGAATCTCATTTCAGCGGTAACTTTGAAATTCGTTTCTCGATCTACTCTCACCAACGACTTATACTGGTGAATTAATTCAATTTTCTACCACACATGCATTAAAAACTCGTGTTTTTTGCCCTCTTTAACGGGATGGAAGTCACAGGTTTTTGACCGGGGTAATAAACCGGGATAAAAACTTGTCAAGAGGGATAAAAACCTTGACAGGAGGGAAAAAAACTCTCGTAACCATAGTAACGATGAAATAAACTAAGAAAATGCTGCCCCCCAGTGGAGAACACCGTTCTCGTGGTTCTAACCTCACTTTCTCTCGTTTTTAATGCATATGTGGTAGAGAATAACATATGTGCCATGGGAAGGAAGCGAGCGTTTTGTCTCGCACATTTTGCAGAACTCGTCTTCACTCTCGGGCACCTTCGGCGCTCGACAAAAAACGCCTGCTTCTCCCCCGTGGTGCATAATATACTATAATATGAAGTGCACATCGTGTGTCTAATGGCATAAGGTCGTAAGCGCCAAGAATGCGATTTTGGTGGCAAAAGGTCGTATAATTTTTTTTTTCACGCCATTCGCTCCGAAAGCGGTCAAAACGTATATGTCAATTGAAATTACGAGTTCAAAAAATGTAAGTGCAAAAGGTCGTAAGTTTGGCGGATACGTCGTTCTTTCATTACAATTTTTAAGGAAAATTAAAAAACAACGTAAATGCAAAACGTCGTAAGCGCCATTCCTTTCATGATTTTTCATGATTTTTGCAAACAGTTGTAAAAACTCGTGAAACGCAAAGATAAATTGAAAAAACGACCGTTTCGAAAATTCATGGGAAAAAAATACCAAGTTAAAACCAGAAGGTCGTAAGCACCATTTCTTTTTCATGATCTTTCGAATAGCTATGAAAACTCGTGAAACGCAAAGGTAAATTGAAAAAACGACCGTTTTGAAAAATTCGATAAAAAATATTCGGGGTTAAAAGCAGAAGGTCGTAAGCGCCATTTTTTTTTGTATTTTTCACGATTTTTACAATCAGGTAAAAAAAAAATCGTGAAACGCGAAGAAAAATCGAAATCGACCACGTTTCGAAAATGTATACAAAAAAATACCAAGGTAAAAGCCGAAGGATGTAAGCGCCGATTTTTTTTCATAATTTTGATGGTTACGACGTTCTGCTTCTAATTGACCCAATATTAAATTTCAACATTCATGAACGAATCTTCGGGTTTTCATCCCGAACACAAAAAAAATATATACAACATATGATCTTCTGCCGTTACGAACAGCAAAAAGTCGTATTACGGCGCTTACGTCCTTCAGGATGTTAGACACGCGACATGTTTCAGTATTTTGGCGATTTGCTCTGTAAAGCTCCAAACTGCGAGAAATGCGTTGAATGAGTTTTTAACAAAATATATCTATTCCTGGAAATACATACCACTTTTTGTGTAGGACAGTGGTAAAATTGTGTTCTACACTTTATTCCCGATAGGAAAAAATAAAAATCAGGTTGTTATTAATGAAAAAAGTGTTACCGTGGTATCGACAACTTCCGAACGTCGGACTGGGAAAACGTGCCACTAAATTTGTAGGACTATTTGGCCATTTCATTATACAAGTATTTACTAAGCTGCATGAAAAAAATCAGCCAGTTATTAATAATTTTTATGAACTCGTTATTTGGACATATTCGGAGTGGAGGACGCTCTAGTCGAACCATCCATTTTGTAGGACAATTGTTTTCCCGAGTGTATTATCCAATTATCTTAAAATAAAAATAAAAAAGTAACTGTTAGTCCGACAATTTCGACACCCCACCGAATCGACATGTTTCACACCTGCGCACTTCATTAGCTACCTCTATCGAGAATTTTCACAGAGGGAAAACTTGGGCGTCTCGTCGAACCGAACCTACTTACGGAGATCCAGCCTGTTATTAATCACTCGAAAAATCAGGCGGTGGCTGCTGGACTACTCCACATGTCCTACATCTCCTCACATCTCCCGCACATTCTTTGCGTCGTGTGCACCAAATCTCCCCCGTGGTCTACCCCTCGATTAATACATTAATCAGCTAAAGTTTTGTGAAAAGATTCCTCGAATTTGTCTTGATGAGATAATATGAAATTACGTGATTACATGGTCTCATAGAATATTAGAAAATCATAGGCATGTGGTGAAAATTTTATTAGATTATATGTTAGAGTATACAAAATTGTATAGAATTATATCGACAGGTCCTAAGGGATAGACGTATCTCGACGGGTGGTCTAGAACAGACGTAACTCAGAAATCACTGGACCGCCAATATACAGTTCCGATCACCTTTACTTCGATCACACTTTCTATACCGGATTCTAAGTTACGTTTGTTCTAGACTACCAGCCGAGATACGTCCGTTTCCTTAGGGCACGTCTATATATTGAGCCTTTACGTCGAAAAGGAACAAGACCCTACCCAGTTATGCCCAACACAGGTATAGTCGTACCTCGTCCGTGCACGCATCCAACTCACGGACCAGTAATGATCACTGTGCCTATGTTAGCCACAAGTGAGATGGGTCTTGTTTCGTTTCGACATAAAAGCTCGGAATGAAATCATATGCACATAATTTTATACTTTATACTGTATAATCTTAGCAGGACAAATTCGAGACGCCATTTTATGAACTTTGAACCAGAATAATTATATTCGGATTATTATCATTATTATTCAAAAGAATCTTTCATATTTTAATTGTTGATTTTTTACATCAAATTCTTTTTCGTTTTTGTCTCTATCGAATTGCATTATGCACAATTATACCATAGTGTTCTGAAACTTGATCAGAATTTAGAAAATTCATGGAATTATTAGAAATTCAAAGAAAGCAATAGTTCTCTCAATTTAGTATAATTCTATGAACTTTAATTAGCTCTGATAGAATTTTATAACACCATATATAATCTTAAACAATTCTATATAGCTTTCATTCCCGTGTATATGATAAGGCTTTCATTTCGTCGTTATAATGTATGACAATAATAATACTTTTGGTGGAATAAACCTAGAAACAAAATTTGAAACCAATAATCTTATACTATTATATACAGCTTTCATTCACGTTTATATACGGCTTTCACTTATTCGTTATAATGTATGACAATAATAATACTTACCATTCTTGGTGGAATAAACCTAGAAACAAAATTTGAAAACAATAATCTTACACAATTATATATAGCTTTCATTCACGTATATACCACGTATAAGGCTTTCACGTAGTCTTTATAATGTATGACAATAATAATACTTACCATTCTTGGTGGAATAAACCTAGAAACGAAATTTGAAAACATTCCGCTTCATTTATTTCACCCGAACCATTTATACCTCAATTTTGGTATAAACAGAAACTGCATTTGAAAATATGTGCCTTTATTCTATAATTCACGTTTTCAGGACAACTCAGTATTGCCAATTAATTCGTACCGAAAATAATACTCATCGAGGTAACACAACCTAGGGAAGATAGTATAAACATTTTAATTTTTTTTTTTATTATTATTATTATTATTATTATTTTTTTTTTTTTTCAAAATTATCTACATTTAAGCTTTGCCAATCTAAAAAGTAATCGGTATATCCCGTCAAAATAATCAGAGTATTCTGAAGCTCCAAGTTTTTATATGCTTCACTCGACTTTGTAAAATCATTTTTACAACCACAGCAATAATATTCGTCTGAATGAAATCCTATACCTTCCTAATTACTATTATTACGATTTTACGAATATCTCCAACATCACAAACTTCAAATGCCTCTTAGCGGCAATATTTCATTCTCATTGGCTGTCATAGCACTGAACAAGGAACGGCGGTACGCGGAACGATCAGTCTATTCGGAGGTTGGCAACACCCCGTTCGTGACGTCAGAGCGTACGCGTAGCGTCGAACGTCGACGCGCTGCCCGGTCATTGTAGACTCACCATCACAGGATGCAAGTGCGCCGTAGCTAACGTAACGTATGCATGCTGTAACCGTAATCTGCCGCATCTACGTTACAGCGTATCTTTGATTGTACCATCCCTCAAAGTGACCACATGGATACATAACTCCGTAGGCATGAGCACAACGTATACCGAAATATGTGGCTCCTATATTTCTGCGTATCTGTTAACTGTGCTATCCCTGAAAGTGACAGCACGGATGCATAACTTATGTTTCATTATGTGCGCATAAGCGCCACATGTACCGAGATCTACTGCTCCGATGTTTTTGTGTATCTGTTACTGTGCCACCTCTGAAAGTATAATACAGCATGCAGAAACATAACCTCGAACATAACCTGCAAGATCTTAAAAGTGCAGAAGCATCAAGTATTCTGCACACGTGTCGTTAGATTCATTTGTGACTTCAACGCCAATTACAAATTACGGATACATCAGGTAATTATTTTATATTTTTTCATCTGAGCCGAGTCGTCGACATTTGACTATAGTTCAAACGAGTGCAGTTGTATAAAAATCACGAAAAAATTGAGGAACCGAAAATCTCGGTACTTCCTTTGACGAGCATTCGAGTGTTTCAATTATGATACTTGAATGTCTCTATAAACGAAAACGCATAATCTTATTATGAACATAATACGGGTATATACCGTTTGTATTGTACCTGCACTTCCCCGACCAAGACGATTAACTTTCTCTACAAAAAGTTGAAAATATCGTCTGGGTTCACGATTTGAAGTATATATATTATAAGGCATCCGAGCTCATTTGTGATAGCTCAATTCAAATACGCCTAGCTATGATTATGCTAGATAGTTGATGAACATTTAAACTCACTTGAATATTTTTACAGGATATCATCACCTAAGATGCCAAAGATTAGTAAAGGGATCACTATTCTGTCTGCAAGGCAGCGAAGACGATTAGTAATAAAAGAAGCTAAAAAATTGAAGCGAATTCTAAACAAAGTGAGTTCAAATGCTGACAGTGAAAATTGTGAAAATAATTTGAATGACAATAACGCTGAAAATACAGATCCTAATGTTGAAGCATCGGAGGCAGATTATTCAGAATTTAATTTTCCTGAAACAAACCAAAACAGTCCGGATAGAAACGAAAATTTTCAAGCCGAGCCTGATAGTAGCAGTAATAGTAGTTTTACGAACAATATTGAAGATTGTGAAGAACATAGAAACGAATGTAATCCTGGTATTCATACTGAACTTCAGAATTGGGCTCTTGAATCAGCAATAAGTCAAAACCATCTGAGCAGTTTATTAAAAATTTTGAATAGATACGGACATGATTTGCCATCTGACGCAAGGACTTTAATGAAAACACCAAAAAATATAAAAACTACCAGTATGTCACCAGGTAGCTATTACCATTTCGGTTTAGCCCATGCTTTGACTAAATCTGTTTTGAAGTATTATACACCTAAAGATTTGCCATCAGTAATCAAATTTAACATTAATGTGGACGGTCTACCACTAACAAAAAGCTCTGGAAGCCAGTTTTGGCCAATTTTAACGGCTATCGAAGCACCTTTTCCTACTCAGCCTCACGTCGTGGGCATATACCATGGAAATGTGAAACCATTGGATTGTAACGACTTCTTGAAATATTTCGTCGAGGATGCTTTGGAGGTTTGTGAGTCCGGTATCCAAATAGAAGATCACAAGATACCATGTGAACTAAACGTTTTCATATGCGACGCACCTGCGAAAGCTTACATCACTGGTACCAAAGGTCATAACGCATACTATGGATGTAGCAAATGCATGCAAGAGGGTAAGTTTAAGGTGAATCGTGTGACGTTTCCTGATCTAAATGCTACTTTGAGGACGGATGAATCGTTCAGATTGAAAGTCAACGAAGAATACCATAAAAAGCGATCCATTCTCGAAGATTTGAAGGTAGGAATGGTGAGCCGGTTCCCACTGGATTATATGCATCTCATATGCCTTGGTGTCATGAAAAAGTTGCTACAATTCTGGGTAAAAGGAAAGAAAAATGTGCGGATGACCAGTGCACAATTGGAGTCAGCCTCTGATTACTTGATGTCATTAGCGCCAATATTGTCCAAGGAATTCGCAAGAAAGCCGAGACCGTTAGAGCAAGTCGATCGATATAAGGCAACGGAGCTAAGACAACTCTTACTCTATACTGGACAGATAATATTCAAAGAACATTTAGATAAAGATAAATATTATCACTTTCTCAGCCTTAGCGTCGCTGTACGAATTTTATCCAGCGAAAAATATTCTGCGACACTGATCGATTACGCACGAAGCTTATTGATATATTTTGTATCAAATTATGCACAGTTATATGGTGCAGAACATATTTCTCATAATGTTCACAATTTAATCCATATTTGTGACGATGTACAATTACTCGGCACTCTGGACAACTACAGTGCATTTAAATATGAAAATTTTATGCAAAAAATTAAGAAAAAAGTAAAAACATCGAACAAACCCTTACAACAATTTATCAACAGGATCTACGAAGAAAATCAGCTGGCGATAAATCCTGCTCAAAGAGAGTATCCGATCATTAAGTTCTCAAGCACTGGAGAAGACAGTGAGGGTAGACAATTTATAAAGTCTGTAGAGTATGAAAACTTCTTCTTGAGTACAAAAAAAAGTGATAACTGTGTTCTTCTCTGCGATGACAATATTCTAGCCGTCAACCGTATTTTCCTCAGAAAGAACAAAATATTTTTGTACGGAAAAAAATATCGGGATTCTAAATTATTCTTCGATAAGCCCTGTGACTCTTCGGAAGTCAGTATTAATGTTGTAAATGAGGAGCGTTACGAATTCGTTGTGCTTGAAGCCAGATACATTGAACACAAGTGTTTGAAGTTGCCCATAAACGAGCGAGACAGCGCCGTGTTCCCGCTGGTTCACGAGATTTGAATTTTCGCAGTGTACACAAACAGTTCACCCATCCAAGCCTATGCTGCGCGCGCACCCCTATATGTATACGTACGCACCACGTTCCAACACTCTAACAGAAACCACGCTTCACAAGTCTCGCACGTGTACGTACGGATTTCACCACGACGATTTCAAGGTATGTACCGAACCAATAATTCTTCATTCGTCTATTTGTTCTAAAATTTTCACATTTAACCAGCTTACAAGTATAATTGACTCAACTCAGTGGATCTAGGTTACTACTCATCGTCTTTGCTATCTATTTACGTTGCCATAACCTATAAATTTTTGCAACTTGTGTGCAACCGATAATAAATTCGTCTCCCATATGGTTACGCATCCCCTGTAAATTCAAATAAGCAACTGATCCCAATTTGAAGAAATTCTTGATCAATATTAAAATTGGCAAATGTCTGTAGGTACCTCACCGTGAAAATCGCATTACTCTCGAAATGCACGCTTAGAATGATATATTGTCAGCGCGATTGAAAAAATGAAAAATAGTTGTTGCAATTTTAATAATTTCGCAAAGAAAAAGAATCTTGCAAAATCCCTGATAGAATGAAGGTATCAAATTGATGGTTCTACGACAGAATTCGCTGTCTTGCTTAGAAATTGAGAATTTCATGTTTTATACAAAGTGACTCTATCCTTCGCGATTTATACAGAATATATCGGACTGGACGAGCCGAGGAGAGATTCTTTCCCGAAGTGACTGAAAAACGAATTTCATGTAATAGTTGAATAACTTTCAAGTAAAAATTTGTCCGGCCTGGGTTTAAACCGGTACCCCCGCATCTGTATTGCGGTGCCTTGCCGATTTGATCAGCGGGGGCTTTTAATCGAACATTATTCAACTATTATGTCAAGTTTTATTTTCGGTCTCCCTGAAGGTTACACGGTCGTAAGAGAAAGAATCTCCCCTCAGGCAGGACAATGATGTATGATCTTGCAAAGGTTCTTTTTCGTCATCAAAGATAATTATAAGGACCATGTTCTAGGCATGTGGATTGCATAACTTTGTTCTTTTATCGCTGCCCTGCTTCATCTCAGGTGATAAAATTTATTGTTATTAATATAATGATCAATACATCTGTTTCCTAGTGAATTTACCTATCGACAATGTCTCTGACTGGGCCATACGCGGTCGTTACTTTTCTGGATGAAGCCGATTCCAGCGATGAGGATGATGATATAACATCAGAAGTTCCGAGTACGTGGCTTACAGCTGACAAAACGAAGTGTTGGTGGCCCAAAACGTTGGATGTCAAACCATACATAACAAAACAAAAACCCCCTGTAGAAGACAGTAGAAAATGGACACTCTGCAACGTTAAATTTGAAGGCTATTACGGTAAATTATTGTACAAACTGCATGCAATAAGCCCCCTTGTTTTTGTCAACTCAATAGAAAATGAAATGATCCTCTGGACCTCAGTGATATACTGTAGAATGCGCCGTATTTATGGAAAAAAATAAACTATGCTTTGTATCAAGTACTTAAATGTCATTGAGCATTTTTTTTAATCTTTGGATCATGATAATTTAGCAGACCATAATATGATTCACTTATTTCATTAATGGCAGAATTTACTGAACAAGGTAGACACGATTGAGTATTAACAATTCTCATATTTACAGAAACTTTAGAGAAAGCTCGATCTGCCGCTGCAACTAAGAAATCCGAAAGTGAGAGTAGCTCATGTGCTAGTCAAAGTGGTAAGCCATATCTGCGAAAAAGAAAACAGCCGCTTCCTCATGTGAGGGAAGAATCTGCTGATGGCGAAGAATCCCCAGACGATGAACATTCCACAGCAACCTCCTTGATGCCAGCGCCACCGAAACTTGACAAACCGAAGAATACAAAACCTTCCACCAAGAATTCACCCTCTGATATACCTAATCCGAAGAATATCCTGAAGTCACCGAACCAAAGTCAAACGAAGAATAGTAATCCGCTTTCAGACTCGCAGATGATAATCGATATTGAAGCTTTACCCATTGATTTCAACTTGCCTAATACGAATACTATCAGTATCCCTTCGGCAAAAGCAAAACGTATACCAGGGAAAAGTGCGAACCTGCCGTCAACTTCTCGAGCATTTGAAAATTGGCCTATCGATATTGAAACAGATAATTTCAACATAAATTCTCATAATGGAACTGCAGGTACATATATTATTATAAAAAGATATTTAGGTTTAGGTTTGATATTATGAGTGTGAAATATTTTTCATCGATTGACAGTAAAAACTATCCTACAACTCATTCACCGGATCATTTGACATTTTCCATACTTTAGTTCATTTGTGTGTTGTCAAAATTGCAATGGGGATTTATAATGTGATCTTCATTTTTAGAGTGAAATAACAAAGTTGACATATCGTTAATTGAAGAGGATGAATCCAATAATCAAAATTCAAACAGTTTTGAAATTAACCACAGCTTCATATTCAAAATCCACTCGGAAATTTTTTGAAAAATGTTCAGCATACAAAGGATTGTCCGTCAAAAAGAAAGGACTATTTCGTATCTCACTCAGGATCTAAAAATTGAATATACTCATAGTCTATCACCAGATTTAGATGTAGTGTACAATAACCTGAATGAATGATATTCGTTAAACTGCCAGACTTGGTTGATAATCGTATTTTTTGGTTTACAGACGTTTCAAGCAATTCAAGAAGATTCCGTGATTCTGTCTCAAATGCCAGTGCTGTAAACCCAGCTTCTGGTCATCAGTGCTTAGGAGAGCCCTCATCAATATTATTTGATGGTACTCTGGACTTATTTGGCGGTACGTGTCTGAGAAATTGCGACATGCGAAATGCAATTTTTCTCGAAGAAAAATAAAAATCATGGTTCATAATAGAAAAACATGGGCTTGAGTATGATATGATTATTTTGCTTTCAGATTCTCAGGAAAAGACAAGAAAACTCATTGAAGGTATGTAACTTCGATTCGTTTTCAGAAAATTGTAGAATGATCAAGTGTTGCGTGAATTTTGTATTCAATTTCGGTTACGTATTTGTGTTTGTATAGAAAAGTTCTTGGGATTGGCCACAGTATTGGCTGAGATGGTGGTCACTCAACAATCAGTGGATCAACGTTTAGCTGAAATTGAAAAAAAAGTGGGTGAACATGGAACTGTACGTCACGGAAAAGATTTTAGGAAGGTAACAGGCGATCTTCCGCTCAAAAACACTGCTGATGTGCTAGCGTTTGAAAACAAATTGGATGATGCAGATTTTCGCAAAATTTTTGTAAGTGATTAATTGATGTATTTTAACAATACAATCAGCTGTGATACGAAAACTATGGGCTCAAATATAAACGGAGTGTTTGTATGTAAGGTTTCCGAATAAAAATAACTATCTTCATGGTAATATTATGTTCCTCGCAGGTAAAGTATGCTGGACAAATTGGCGGGAATAGCGCCAAAGAAAATACTTTGAGAATACTGCGACAAGTATTCACCAACGGCTTTGCTAAAGATGCTTCATGGTGCGGTCTCAGAGCCAATTTTCAACTTTCAAACTTGAAAGTGATAGCAGCCATCAAAGGTTTGTGTGATTATTAACACTACGTTCACAAAACAGTGAGAAGGCCTCAATTCGACACTAACTTGTCTCTAACTCTACCAGATGGAGTGAGAATGATATACACCTGTACGGACAAAGATGGAGTGATGAGGGTTTTTTTTTGACACGTGGCGACTATTCCACTCGCTCCTGAAAAAACGCGATTATTATCCCCCCTCACCGGGGCATACGTATTTCTCCCTCACAAACAACCTGGTACTACCTCTCACGGGGTAAAAAAAAAACTTTACTTCTATCGACTTAAATACAAACAACCAACAAGTAATAGTGAATCTAACCTCACTTATCGAGGGGCATACCCCCAGGCACGGCGCTTCGCCAATGCCTGACAGCGACCTAAGTGATGATTCCTTCTACGATCCTAAAAATGAAGAAGACAATAACCACCGAGAATCCGTTCTACTTAAATCCTTAATCGATGAATCGAAAATGGGGAAAAACAAATCTAAAAAACGCTACCCCCTCAAAACTACACCCTCCCGTTCCCGTAGTAGAAGCAGAAGCCCTACTGGTTGTAAGAAAAGTGCAAAGATTTCTTGCGACGATGAAGACATGGTTGATAACCAGTCCATAAGTGATAACCCGCATCTCCTACTTAACCCCAGCGGTACAAACGCTAAGTACTCCACTTCAGTCATAAACAATTGTGAAAATCAAAAACGACTCAGTGAAACCGAGATACCCTCAAACGAACATCTACTTGGTCCCACACAAGTCCAGGAAAAATCCCCTGGAAACTTAAAGTACGAGAAAGGTGACAAAGGTCCATTTCTTATCCATATTCAACGACGATCAGAAGATGCGCAACAAGTTAAACCTTTACTAACCCTACAAGTAAGTCGCCTCCTAGACCGGGCAGGCATTAAATACGACCTCCTCGAGAGCTTGACCAGGAGAACTTGGATTGCGTCCTTCAATTCATTGAGTGCGGCCAATTCCGCCCTGGAAAATAAATACCTCGGAGAACTTCAACTGACCGCTACCTTACCAAGTTACCAAGTTTTTAGAAAAGGTGTAATAAGAGGAATCCCCAACGACTTCACCATCCCAGAACTAATCAACTCAATCAATAACGACAACAAAACGGTGAAAGCTATAGAAGGTTATAGACTTAAAAGAAGATCAGTTAACCAAGGGATAACCGAATGGATCGAAACATCCTCTGTCTGTATTACCTTCAGAAATCGTCAACTGCCAGAAGAAATCTTTGTAGACAGAACAGTCATAAAAGTAGACACATTCTTCCCCGCTATCAAGCAATGCTATAAATGCGGCAAAATAGGTCATCTCCGTAAATGGTGTAGATCAGCAGAGAAATGCCTGAATTGTAACCAAGATAGACACCCAGAAGGCACCGTCTGCCAATCCACACCAAAGTGCATTAATTGTTCGGGTAACCATAAAACTACCGATAGTAAATGCCCAAAAATCCTGGAATCTGTTGCCATCAACAAAATCATGGCACAAGAAGGTATCCCTTTCATCTCTGCTAAAAGAATTTTCGATAACCAAGCTGGATCTACCAAAGTTCCCAACATCAACCCACAAAACTTCCCGACCCTCACGTCTCCCAATGCGAACTCCCCAACAAAAGCACCTCCTTACTCCGCACCTATTGCTTATAATCTCATTACCCAATCGAACTCTGGAAATAGACGAGCCAGTTCTGTTCCCCAATCATCATACCGAAGAAACCCGGACCCACTTCGCTACAACCACCTCCCCGATTCATTGACCCAGACAAACCTCTTCGAAATAAACAAACTGTCAACCGTGATAAACTCAGTCCATGACGTCGATAAGCTTTGGGCACGTATTTGGAACACAATCCAACTACATCTCAACCTTCCTAACAATGGCGCGCAACCAGGAACAGATCAAGATCCTCCAATGGAATTGTCAAAGCCTACGACGTAAGCTACCAGAACTCCAACACAGAAGCCCTTCCTACGACATCATAATGCTATCCGAAACATGGCTCAAACCTCAGGATCAAATCTACATAAGAGGTTTTGACATCGTCAGAAGAGAAAGAGCAAATCGCAATGGCGGCGGTGTTGCCATTTTTGTGAATAATAGGCTTAAATACAATAAAGTCACTAACCTATACAATTGCTCAGGTAACTTAGAATTAACCGCTATCGACATATTTTTAAACGAGACCAAGGTTACTTTAGTATCCTGCTATCGTCCTCCTGATAGCAGAATAAGTGCCAACTCATGGACACGCTTCTTTTCCCAATTCGACGGTAAATTCCTAGTAGTTGGTGATTTTAATGCTCACCACACACTTTGGGGTGATCATCGCATATGCGAGGCTGGTGAAAATATCGCAGAGAACATTTTTGATTTGAATATGGGAATCCTTAATACAAGCAAACCTACCTTTAGATCCAGACAATTTGGTACAGTTTCTGCAATCGATCTATCCATTGTCGACAACCAGTCGCTTCTCGAATACGATTGGGAAATCGAGCAAGATCTATGGGGAAGCGACCACTACCCTATCTCCATTACCCTACATAAGACCGCTACCCCGCGGGTTGGCAATTGTCCTCGTAAAAGGATATATTCACGAAAAACCGACTGGGGGGCGGTGAGTGACCTAGCTTCAAAAAGACTTATGGAATGCACGGACCTAATTCACAACAAACAGATAGACCTACAAGTTAGATACACTACCTTTATTTCGATAATCGTTGATATAGTCAAACTATGCACCCCCAACAGACCTACTAACACACACGGAGACAGTCCCAAAGACGGTGTACCAAACGCCCCTTGGTGGAACGAGGAATGCGAAAAGCTTACCAGACTAAGATTAGCGGCCTCCAAGAAGCTCTCTGATTATAACACTCATTCCAATTTCATAGAATACAAGAGGATAGAATCCAAGGCCCAAGCCAGGATCAGAGAAATTAAAAAGGAAAGTTTCGAGAACTTCACAAATTCCCTTTCCAAATTCTCTAATCTCACTACCGTCTGGCAACAAGTCAAACGCTTTAAGAACAGACTAAACTACACTGATAATTCTCACGAATACAAAGACAGCTTGATAAAAAGCGCACACGACACCTTAGCCTCTCTGTGCCCACCATTCCCAATGACCAGTCCTCCCTCACTGGAGGAGAATCCGAATGCCGACCCCTTCTTAGATCTCGCCTTCTCTATAGATGAATTTGACTCCATCCTATCAAATTTGAGATTAAATGCCGCTCCAGGCCTGGACGATATTGATTACAGAATTATATTAAATCTCCCTAACGAATTTAGACCACTTCTTCTGGAATTATTCAATGAAATTTACCTGTCGGGTTACTACCCACTCGAATGGAAAGAATACATCCTATTTTTCATACCCAAAGGGGATGGCAATAGGGTTAGGCCAATCTCCCTGGCATCCTGCATGCTGAAATTACTAGAAAGACTTATTAATAACCGTCTTCAATGGTGGTTAGAATATCATAAACTCCTCCCAAACAGTCAGTTCGGATTTAGAAAAACTAAATCCTGCACTGACAACTTGGCCCTACTTAGTACCTCAATCGAAAAAGCCCTCATCGAAGGAGATCACGTTTCATCCCTCTTTTTAGATATTAAGAGCGCGTACGATAACGTATTGGTTGACGTGCTTATTGAGAGACTGAAGGAAATCGGCTTCGGTCACGGAATTCTTACCTTCATATACAATCTATGCTCCGATAGAAACCTGCATTGTCGATATGGCCCTATTGACGAAATTTGCAAATGCGTCCGAGGTCTAACACAAGGGGGCGTCCTAAGCCCCATCCTGTATACCCTATACGTCAATCAAATGAATCAAAAAGTCACCGAAGATTGTCACTTATATGAATTCGCGGACGATATTGTCATATTTTCTGTGAATACCGATCCCCAATTAACACTGTCCTCGTTAGAAATCTCTGCCAACAATATAAACCGATACCTCTGCGACAGTGGCTTAGACCTCTCCCCAGAAAAATGCCAACTCATGGTGTTTAACAGAAACTCCAATATTAGAAACCGTCCTTGGCAAATCATGGTCTGTGATAAAGTTATCAAAGCGCAAGAACATGTCAAATTTCTTGGAGTCTATTTTGACTCTGCATTCAAGTGGACTCAACAAATTAATGCCATTGAAAGAAAATGCAACTCTCCGCTTCTCCTGATCAGTTATCTCAGATCGACTTGGTGGGGTGCCGACCCACGTCTTTTGATTAATTTATACAAGACCCTAATAAGATCTAAAATTGAGTACAGTTGCATGATCTTTCACCCTCTCAATTCCACCCTTAGTTATAAATTGGAAAAGATACAGTCCAAAGCCCTGAGATTAGCATTGGGCTGCAGAAAATCTACCCCAATTAATATACTACTCGCTGAAGCCAATGTTCCCCCCCTTGAACTAAGATTCCAATACTTAGGTAGGAACTATATGACCAGGGTCCTATCAACGAACACTCACCCGTTGATCCCCATTATAGAATCTATTATCGAGATACTCGATAATCCCACCTTCATTCAAAGACGTAAAACGACATGCCTAGTTCAAAACTATCTGGAAATCAATAATATCAAACATTTACTGGCTCAAACTGATAAACCCATCTGCTTCAAATTCCCTTACGAATCGTATTCTTACAAACCCTCCGTCAACTTGGACGAGGGAAATAAGCTGGTAAATTCACCGGACCCCGTTAGCGAGTTTTACGATACATTTCACGATACCTTGGCTAACTCGAACTGTTTCTTTACCGACGGCTCTAAATTTGAGAACTCGGAGTTTGTTGGTCTTTCTTCCGTCCAAGTAAATGGACCTATCATTAATGAATATAGATTGGTCGGTCTGGCTTCGATCTACACGGCTGAGGCTACTGCGATTCTGGAGACTCTGGAGATTATCGCGACCCAAGATGAGATAAACTGCGCTATTTTTTCGGACTCCAGGAGCGTATTACAAGCTTTGGCCGGTCCGTCTAGCCATAGAACATCATCAACTATTCTTGAGATTAAAAACAAGTTAAGAAGACTCGAAGAGACCGAAAAACACGTCAAATTTTACTGGATTCCTGCCCATAGAGGTATCCAATTTAACGAAATGGCGGATTATGCTGCCAAAAAGAGCATACGTACCGGTAGAGACACACAGTTCGAGATCCCAAGCTCGGACTTCAAGGGAAAGTGGAAGCAGCAATTGCGGGATGATTTTCATTCTTGGATTCTGGAATCCGGTGCCACAAAAGATACCTTCTATATCAATAATTACTACAAAAAGAGACCCTCTCCCTGGTTCGAAGACCTGAAAATACATAGGAGACCCATCGTATCGTTGATTAGACTTAGATCAGGTCATACAAGCTTAAAACAGAGCCTTGCTCGATTTAACATCATAGACTCCCCTGAGTGCGATTGCGGCCAATCAGAAGAGACACCGAACCATGTTTTTTGGCAATGTCATAAACATGACGACGCCAGGAAGATACTGGTTGACAATCTCTCTCGACTAAATAAAAGAGCCCCGTATATATTAGAATCACTCCTTCATTCAATGGAATATCCAGTTATGACCGCTCTAGTGAAATTTATCAATAATATTGACCTAAAAATTTGAAACTTAAATACTTAATATTTTTTACCATATACGCCTCATTAGTGCCTTATAAACTCTAAGCCCAGTACAGTACAAATTTTAATTTTAAGTCTGTAGAATAAGGGTAGAAGCATATTTTGAATAATACACTGTTTATATAAATAGCTGAGCTAACTTAAACTGTATAGTACGTTCAAATCTAGTCTTGATATTATTCACTATATATTGTCAATCTAATCGGTATATGTATAACTATATTAGATCTAACTACTTAAGTCAAGTTAGACATAAGTCCGTCCCTCTATATCTCTAGTCACTCCATGCTCATGGCATTACCCCTAGGTTAAGCTCTTCGATTCCTTCCCGGTCCCACAACCCATACAACTAACGATAAGGACTAAGTTACAACCTCTGTATAAGATCCAGGCGATATGGGCTAGATCCCAGCCTTTGTAATTTTCTTTTTTCTTCAATAAAAAAAAAAAAAAAATACGGACAAAGATTTCGAAGATACGGTGTCGGAATGGTTTCGCCAAGCTAAGCAGCGGTTCAAGAGAGAAAATAAGAAGAATGATAATTCTCAACCACACCCTGCTGCAGCAAATGATCAGTGAAGATTATGACGCCGTGACAAAGTTCCTTTTCTTTTTAAAAGTTTATACCACGACACAGCTATCGCCCATATGGTGGTATATGAATATTGGTCTCGTTCAGTTTGTTTGATAAAAATTTTCATTTTGTTATTTATTTTTTACTACTATATATGAGGCATTCCATGCCAACTCGACCAATGATTTTCCCTCACCATTTTTCATTTCTTTCATAATTTTTTGTATGGTTGCCCTTACTCTCGAAAACACTTTGAAATTTCTTCAGATTTATCTAAATAACCGTTAATTTTTTACGTATTTTCAAAACTCCAAACAGATAGACATTTTTGAAAATTCTGAAAAAATTCTCAAAAATACTTTGTTCCAACACCATCATTTTGGGACATATTAAAAAGTGGAACCAATTTTTCTTATATATTTTTTTTGCATGTTTAAAAAAAAACCTATTCGATAATTATGGTCCTATCGGCTTCGAAAAGTTTTAGAGTACGAATTACTCGTATTTTGAGTAAAAACGGGTTGTAAAAATAAACGAGGCGAAGGTTTCTGTTATAAGACATTTTATTTAATAATCACATTAAGATTATTAAGATTATTAATAATAATTGATTTGATAAAATGTCTTATAACAGAAACCTTCGCCTC
>JAEUYN010000692.1:0-72297 GCA_018257835.1 Euura lappo
AAAAAAAAAAAAAAAAATTGTCGCCATATTGATCTCCATAGATTCAACAATAAGGACAAGGGATCATTTATGAAGATGGATTACTTAGTGTGTTTGCTGACGATCATGGCAATAGGAGGGACAACAGGACGCGAAGATTATAAAAACCAGCCGCTAGAAAACAGCCCGGGGCTGTATTTCGAAAAAATATATAATATAAAGTTCAAACGCGCGGAGTGGAAGATAGTCCTTTTTGTTGACGTGAAGAAGCTAGACAATGAGTTCCCGGAAAGATTAAAAGAACATAAGAAAATCATAACAGATTGCAAAAAAATGAATGTAACCCATATGTGCACAACACCCATGCTGGATAGTTTATTTCAAAAAGCAGAGCGTGAACGAGAAGAAATGATTGAGTTCGTGGCGGAGACAACCCTGCTAAACAATGAAGCGTTACCTAGAACAATGGCCAAAAGAGATGCACCGTTCGCGTTTGTAGGCTCAGCAAGTCGTTCATTATTCGGGATATTGACTACAGAGGATGCCCAGTATTTCAATAGCGAAATAGACAAATTGTACCAGGACCAACAAAAGGTGACGAAGATATTACGAGGATTTGTACATCTCGTAACAAGCGAATTGCACAAAATACACGATACTACAGACGAGCACCGCAGGAAGATCGAACAGAATAGAAACGCGATCAACGAAATTGTTAACCGAACAAACTCCTTGATAGAGCGCGCGGATGAAGCAGATTACAAATATCAACTCCTAACTTACAGCCTTGATTACGAAAAATACCTAGAACATTACATTGATTCGGTAAACAAATTCATGGAGGTCATACAAAAGGCACGTGACGGGAAAGTCGACGACAAATTGTTAACATCGGCACAAATGAAGGAGATGATACGCGAGTTGCATGAGATTGCGGGAGAGTACGAAATTCCGATACCACACCTACATCGGAAAAGCGAAGAGCTAGGAAAAATTGCGACAACCGCGGCGTTTTATTATGAAGGGAAGATTTTGATAGTAATAAGTTTACCATTATCAGAAAGAACTCAATATCATCTTTACCAAATCCACACCTGGCCAATTTCACAAGAAATAAGTAACGTAACCGTTTCAGCGCAAATCGTCCCGCAAGCAAAATACATAGGCCTGAGTGATAACCACCAAGTGTACTTCCTCGCTGAGATAAATATCTACAAGAGTGTATTAACACAAGGCACGGACACCTATGCACCACGCAATTACCCGTGTACGAAGTAGCGACATCTAACGCATGCGAGCTAAATTTATTATTGAATCCAGATGTAGGAGTGTTACGGCAGTGCGATATAAGAATGCACGCCCGCCATCAACCTTTTTGGACTAGGCTAGATTCAATTGGGGCCTGGTTGTATTCGTTAAGTGAGTCGGAAACATTACAAATTTTGTGCAAAAATAGTAAAGTTCGATTGATAACGATTAAAGGAACTGGAATTTTATATTTAAATGGGGATCGCACGGAAAAAACCACCTATGTAACTTTATTGGGATTAAAGGTTTTCATGCAAAAGGAACAATATTTATATCAACCAAGTTTATCATTAAATTTGTCACAAATCGCGCCGAAATTAGAACATAAAAATTTAATTCAAATTATAAACACCGGACCTACCCATGAACATGCGGAATTCCGTCTAGGAAAATCATTATACGAGGTAGAGCAGCAGCTGGAAGATCTGGGGGAACATCACCGCGGTAAACAACAACAAACGTACTTAACGTCAGGCGGCTATTTCACACAAATGTGTATATTATCAGCATTAATATTATTTTGCTGCCGTAACAAAATCAGGGCCAAATTGTGTCCAAAGAAAGGAAAAGACGTCGAAGGAACAACGAACAACGACTTGGAGTTGACAGAGATAACTGTAAAAACACAAGAACCGTCTACAACAACACGTGCTAAACACCCCCTCCCCAGTTTACCACCACAAGTGGCCCGATGCGATTAAAGATAATAACTTTGGTTGATTTAAAGAAAATTGGTATTTAACATAAAAGTAAAAATAAAATTTTTATCATATTATATATATATATATATTTTTTTTTTACATAATTTTGTAAAATTTAATAATGGTTTAATTCAACCCCGGGCGGGACCCCCACACGCGACACGGAGTAACCCATCCTGCACTCGGTAGAAGATCTGACGCTCCAGGGCTAACATGGTACAAAAATCCATATAACAGCTGTGACACTTTTTCTTCACCACCCGGACGACCGGTGTGCGGCATACGAAACAGTGTTGCCATCGGCGCCGCAAGGGCACCCGTCGGTGCTCGCGCACCAATAGGGTTCCTGATAATCCAGTCAATTGGCGCCGGCACGCCAGGCCCCGGCAAAATATGCGATTGGTGTTTGTCCGATATCCGGTCAATTCAGTGCATACACTGTTTTCAAAATAAAGAGCCGCCATCCGCCGGGCCCTATCCACCGTCGAATCGTCGTACGGGGTCCCCCAACCACAAAACAGAGAAATGACGTCATCCGACACTTTCTTTTCGCGAGCTCGGCGTTCCAATTCTGGAAGATGAAAAGGATTTTTATTTTTTTTCATTTTCATTTTAATTTCTAATTAATATTTAAAAAAAAAAAAAAAAAACTAGGTTGAGGGAGTACTAACCTTCATGGAGATGTTTCATGAATCGTCGGTTGTAGCTGGACATTTTATTTTTTTTTTTAATTTTTTAATATGATTATAACAATTTTAACTGTCACGGCCGACGGTAGATTTATTAATGAGCAGCGCACCGAGTGCAGACCCCACCACACATTTATCTTTGGACCACCACCAGACAGATAGATAACAAAATGTCAATTCAGCAAAAATATGCCCTATGGGAATATACTGCAAGTACAGTCAAGCCAAAAGAATAGGTGTTTTATTATTTTATGTATGAACTTTATATTTAAAGAAATGACATTGCAATTTAATATGTATACACGTAATTACCTGGTGTTATGACACAATGAGGAAAACCCCTAAGGCAAATACGTGGAACAGAACCGAAAGATTTTTTTTTTATTATTATTATTTTTATTTGTAATTTTTTTTTCAAATTTTATTATATAAGTAAATTTAGTAGTTTTATATGTGGTAAAAATTTTTAAAATTGGTGGCATGATGATTTTAAATTTTGATAATTTTTATTATTATTAAAAAATTTTTTTTTTTTATTATTATTATTATTTTTTTTTATATATGAAAATATAATTATTTTATGGATTTTAATATTTGTAGAATGTTAGTATATACATTAGGTATTAGGGGAATGGTAGTTGAAACAACAAGCGATTGTCAATCCCGGCGCACCCTTTGGATGAAGAAGGAACACTTGACGAGGATATACGAGGACACGGACATCGAAGAAGACATCATCTACAAAGAGAGGGACCCGAACAGAGGAAACGTGATGCACCTGAGATTCATCAAGGAAACTAAACAAGTACAATCACCACCGATTGTGAAAGTATCACGTATCGCAAACAACTTGCCTCCAACCAATGAGCAAGTCCGAAAGTGATGGAAGTCACCAACCACAGAGACATATATAAGTAGCAAAGGCTTGCAAAGGCCGGAACTACTAATTCTCTACTACACCAAAGATGTGATACAACGAATTCGACCCACAGAACTTGTGTTCAGACCTGTGGCCATGGACCTCGGATAGACAATGTGAAGTAACCCGGATCAAGACGAGCAAGACTGGAAGTTTTGGAAGTTAACATGAGAGCACCAAGAATCAAGAAGCTGTACCGGACGAACGACGCAGAGGATATTTCCTGAAGCTGGAAGCCACCCTTCAACAGTCGACCCTTCTGATTCCGATGGGATGCGTCGGAATTGACAAAACAAATAGATGTTGAATATTAGATAGAAATTAGACGTACCTTAGACTTAACATGATTAATCAACGGGGACGTTGATGCCTTTTAAGGAGGGAGGGATGTCACGATCGCACCTTAGTGTTATCGTTTTCTAAATTCATTTTTATTTTTAACATTCCTTGTGGAAACAGTTCTCATGAAAGCCTGGGAATATTGCATTTTGTAGTCTTATTACACCCCCTTAACTGGCTAAAAAGTCACGTAAATCTTGATAACTAGGCTAGACTAGTATTACTACCGGTCAGCACGGAGAACACAAGGTTTTGCTGACGTTATTATTGTATAGTCAGTTCACGGTAACCCCCTTTCTTAAATGTTAAATTTATATAGAATAAATATAGTTAATTATTGAGTATCATATGAGTAAGTAATTGATTATGAAGAATGTTTGAAAATTAGATTGGTTATATTTATTAGGGTTGAATTAAGTATATTAAAAATTTATAAGTTAGCATAAAGAGACTATGCCTAGTCGCGGGCGTAGTACGGACCGCACAGCGTACCTAGGAGGCACACTGCCTGATGCATCCGCTGCGCCTATGAGAGGCTAGGACGGCTGCTAAACTGCTGATTAGGCAGGGCGCATTAACACATCACCGCGTTTACCTGGTGGGCTCTGAACTTGGTACATCGTCTTTCTTCTGTTAAGTCGCATTGAGCGTGGACGTATTGAACCTTGAATTTGTAAAGCCGTGAGTTCGGGAATAAACCGGCGTCTATTTTAAATAGTGACGGGCCTGAAGGACTTAGAATTCTCGTACTAAATTGTTGTGTTTTTTTTTTATTAATATCACTGAAATTTCGGATTAATAAAATCAGTGTAAAAGATTTGCACTTCTGGTTATGAAGAAGTTAGTTTAGAGACATATAAAGAGGTTCACTGGAACCTTTGTAATTTGAATAAAAGTAGAGATAGTTGATTAAATTTAATATAGATTAAATTAGAATTGGTGAAAGTTAGAGTGAGTGAATGTGTGAAGTTCAGAGACTAGCAGGGACCGTTGGATAATAATAACTCTTGTGAATAACATCTTCACAACCCCCTGCCTAATCATCAGCAGCAGACCTGTCGTATGTAAGATCACCGCACGTGGTCCTGTATTGAAGCCGTACAAGCTAAGTCACTACGCTGTTTAGATCTCTGTCTATTTGAAATTTATAGAATTTTATATTGAAATGTTGTTTTTATATTTTTGATTTAGAGTGTAATAATTTTAATTTTTTAGAGTTATAATTGAGAGAAAGGGGATTGCATTGCATTGAATATTAATTTCATTTTTATTTAATATTATTATTTTTATTATTGAAACTTCTAACAGTAAAAGTCATAGTAGTTGTTATACCTTGGGTTCTCACCTGCCGTGAATGGTTTACCGTTTTGATTATTTTGTTTGATTTATATTATTAACTTGCTTACCGTTCAGTTGATAACTTTGTACATCTTCTGAATATAATTTTTAATCGTTTTAGAATATATTTTGATTTTACCTATTAACCTTCATTCTGGAGAATTATTGACATACCTATCATTCATCAGTACGAACGAAACAAACGGGGAAACACGCAGATAATATTATAGCAAACAAAATAAAAATCCAAAATCAAACAGACTACATCAAAGGAATATGGAGTACAATAGAAAGCCTACGGGATCAAAAACGTCCGAAAAAACACCACCATCGGATAATACAAAATATTTTGCATATCATTGCTACACTTTACTTCATACTGTTTTCTGAATTCTAGTATTATTGTTCCAATTTCAATGGTGAAACATGGTGTTTCATCATATCTATTTCTGAGATATGATATCAAAGGTAAATTCTGTAGATGATTTACGAACTTATCTTTGCGTATACGTGTTTCCTGTCTGGAAGGTCAAACATCCCAGGGTATTGGTCAAAACTCCCACATCTAAGGGAGGTTTGGCCAACAATTGACCGTCCACAAAACTGAATACAACTTTTGTTGCATAGATTGAATAAATTTATGAAAATTCATGTACATTCTAGGGAGTAGTATAATGTAGAAAATATCAAACAGTAGTTGAATTGTGAATACGTATAGACCAAAGAAAGCATTTTACCGAAAATTGGTCAAACACGACGACTTTTTCAAGAAGCCAGAAAACCTTGTACCGCTTAAAAAAGTTATTTGTGGGACCGAAGTGAGCGCAGAGTTGTCTAAACTGAGAGAAAGGGATGTATTGACTGTTCTCAACGATGCGCAGGAATTTTTCATAAATGCCTGCAAGCACATCGTTGAGAAAACTGGAATTGCAGAAAAACCACTACTCAAGCATCTGCGATGCTTGCAGCCTGAAGAAAGAACGAGTAAACGCAGCTGTCATGATATAATAATGGTAGCTAAAGCGTTACCATTTGATATGGACTACGACATTCACAGGAGGTGGAAGTTGCTGCAGTTTGAAAAAAATACTCAGGAAATGGATGAGTTTCGTATCGACACTTACTGGAATCAATTCTGCACGATAAAAAGTTTAATAGGTGATCTAAAATACCCTAACGTGATGAAAGTGGTCAAAGCTACTTTAGCGCTATCTCACGGCAGCGCTGACGTTGAGCGAGGGTTCTCAACATCCGGCTGTGTACTCACTGAGGAACGGGCGTCCATGTCAGAAAGGACGTTGAATGCGATCCTGATTGTAAAACATGCTTCAAAACGGTGAGGAAATAAGCCACACTATGTTCCAATAACGAAAAATCTATTGGGATTAGCACGATGAGCCTATGAAAAATTACCAAAGCTATCTTGAAGAGGAAAAAGATAAAAAATGAACAAACAGAATCATCTAATCGCGACAAAGATGCTAGCCAAGCTGCAGAGAAAGGAAGAGCGCCCCAATTACGAAAAGAAGCGAAAGATATAGAATCACACGAACAGTTATTGAATGAAAAGAGATTGGCAGAACAAACAAAACGTCATGTGGGCAGCAAATTATTTAACGAGGCTAATGATATATTAGAAAAAGCCTTGCGATCAAAAAACTTGAAAGAAGTTGAACTAGCACAGGTCATGATGTAAAGCGTTCAAGATATAAGACTAGGAGAAGAGGTGAGAAGATGAGAGGCAAATTCAATCTAAAAGACTGTAGAAAAGCGCAAGTCCTCTGTAATTGCCGAGCTTACGAGTAAGAAAGTAAAAAAGTAATCCTTACTGTTAGAATATTACCGCCACTCACTATACACAGCCATGAATGTTCTAGTCGGCGGCAGCGATCTCGATCGATGCGCCACCCTAACCTAACTCACTTGATGTAATATGACTGCCGTGCTATAACAATGATAATATCCTCTCGTGATCTCTAATAAATACAGTTCTCTACTTTTTGCATAAACCTGTGTGTTTTATTCACAACCTCTACCACTTACTTCAATATCTCATTCTTTTCGGATACCTTGAGTTTCACTTTCATTATTAGATACCTCATAAAAATATTCAGATTTGAGATGAAAACGCAAATACACATTTCTGAAAGCGTATCTACACAATTATATGTATCTAGAACATAACTTGAATAGTTCTCTAGTATAACATTGTTACAAAGGGCTATACCCTCTGCTTATCAATCCAAAAGGTCTCTCAACAACTACTCAATAACTGTGAGACAAGAAGTACTAGACTTTTCACAAATATGTTCAAATAAGCTTCATATTCAAACGTGTGTACTCATTCAAGTCTAAGACAAGACTGTTTTTTTTTTTACAATAATCATTCTTATGTTCATCTATTGATAACAAATTATCAGCTGTTTTACAAAGGTCAAAGTGACAGCTAACATCTGATCTGTCAAGTCTAACGGGTGTCCCCGTAACACTACTCCCCCCTCTGAGGAAGAGTCGCCCCGACTCTTGGAAGAACGATCGATCAAAAATAACAAATCGATACACAAATCTAATAGAGCTGATGCTCCTTAAAACTGTTGTTCTTCCAAGAACTATCCGAAACTTGCCTACTGACTACCTTTTGGAAAACCCCAGAAAACCCAAATGTGAATAGCACAATTAACCAAAACCCACATCAAAAGTGTACAATATTTCTTCCTCGCCACATTGGCGTCTTCATTGAAGATCCAGAATCGCTTCATTGAAAATCCCGAATCACTCTATCCAATCCTTCCCAAAATAGTCAGTCAAAACAGCTGAAAACTGGATCGCACCCGGAAAGTCAGCCCTTGCATAGGGAAGTCGTTCATCAAAAACACCAGCGTCACGCGTTGTCGGGAAAACATTGGGGACGGGAAGTCAAAGACAAGGAAACTGCACCCAGGAGGATCCTCAAAAACCAAGATACCTTAAATTGGAAGGACAAGGATGAGTGATGATATCGGACATGAAAATATGAAAACAAATTCGCAGGAAAATTGGTCCGATCATAGCTTTACTCCAGTGAGTGGTATACGCTCATCCCACGAAAAAGCTTGAACATCGTCATTCGTCTCGTGCTATCTTCGTCGTTACCAACAACAGCCGCCCGTAAACAGAAAAATCTGAGGAAAATCTTCAAGAAAGACGGAAACTTCTGTACCATCCAATGAAACTGTAAAAATTCTTCATCACAAGAAAGATTCATTATTTTGAATGGAATAAATTCTTCTTCATCGACCGGAATTGAACGGCCGGAAAGCATAATCCCGGGAGCGCTCGGACTCGGGAATCCTAGTACGCAAAGGAGGGGATAACGCGTTGCTACGGGCGCGAGTTAATCCGACGCGAAATTTTGAAACTGCCATTATTCCGGTTTTAATTATCGGATCGTGATGATTTATGTACCAAAATTTTCGTAAGACTTTAGCGCTTCCAACGAACCTCATTTCATCGCCGAGTCTATGAATTTTCGATAGTTTATTAGCACACACAGTTTGAAGTGAAAAACTCAATGATCGATGTCAAAATTTATTTAAATAAATAATATCCCTTCAATTATTATGTCTTCAAGTAAAACATATCTGGAATTCAAATCGATTGGAGAAGTTTTACGAAAGTTGTGAGCTGAAATGAACGAAAGCGCGAGTCGGCGCTCGACGCTGTAAATGCATGCGTTGCTTTTTAATACCTCATATTTCGTTTTTCGGCTCACACGACACCCAAAAGTTGTTCCTTGGGTCTTTAGAATGTTTTTCGTGAAATGTTAGATTTTTCACATTCACGAAAAAGCGTTTTTTATTAAATGTTTATGCGCGCGCTCGATCATAGACTCGGCGATGAAATGAGGTTCGTTGGAAGCGCTAAAGTCTTACGAAAATTTTGGTATATAAATCAGCACGATCCGATAATTAGAACCGGAATAATGGCAGTTTCAAAATTTCGCGTCGGATTAACTCGCGCCCGTAGCAACGCGTTATCCCCTCCTTTGCGTACTAGGATTCCCGAGTCCGAGCGCTCCCGGGATTATGGTTTCCGGCCGTTCAATTATACTATAACACAAATATAGATACTGGAACGAATCATCCATGAAACCGATATTCTTATTTCCAAATTCCTTCTTTAAACAAAGAAATTCATTTACACACAGTCAGTATCAAACTTCATGGAACACAACTGATTTCAAAAAGAAACATCGATATAAACAAAACCACAGTCGCTAATTAAAGCAGCATTAAACATGCAAAACGAACTTCCAAGTGAAGAAAATGTAAAAACGTTCATTGACAATTTTGAATGGCACTGTGTATCTCATCTAGAAGAGGCATTATTCGCAGTGTGGTACGAGGGGCAATGAGCAAATGCCAAATGTGTCGACGGAGGATATGTTAAGGTCTGCTACGCGAACAAAACGAAAATGGCGTGTAGAAGATGTTTTAATCGCCTGTGAGTAAATCGACTCTTCCCAACAATACCCTTTGAAATCTAAAACGGGGACGGGGTCGGAATTCCGAAAGTTCAAGGCACCGACAGCGTAAAATTACGAATTTCAAAACACAGAATTCAAATTTCCATAAAGTAAATTATTACAAGAGGTGAAAAAACCGAAAGGCAAGATTTTGGAATAGTCGGAGTGCCGAATTAGAATAATCCGAAAATCATCAAACATATAGGGTATTGTTCCGAGAGGGTTTTCAAACGACAGATAAATAAACCGAACGGTAGATTTACCGAAATTTGAAATGCCAAATGTTCAATATTTCGTTATGAATAAATTTCCGAAAATTAGATCGCCGAATGACAAATAATCCGAGAGTGTATACTTCCGAAAATATCTTTCCGGTTTCTGAGTGTCTTGTACCCGACACGAAACATTACGAAATCGAAAATTTCCGACTATCAAAGTTACGAATGCCCAATATTCCGAAATTCTAGATCCACGCACAAAGTGTAGTTGACTCTGAGCGACGAGATGGCAGCACCGCTGCCGTAATGAGATTTAAATGTCCGGGTGCTCGCATGCCAATGCGCACTCTGTTGGCAGACTTTATAACTCATAACTACTGTAAGAAGTCCGGCGGTTTCAACGGCTTGTACGTTGTGCTGTCCACGTCAATATAGGGTCGCTCACGATTTTTTTTTATTGTTCCAAAATAAAGTTTAGGTACGAAAAACCCTCATAAAATTTATAAAACACGAAAAATCCAAGCCGAAATGTTAATTAAAGCACTTAGATTATGATACGATTTGAAACCGTCCCGTCTTGGGCGCCATCACACAGGCTCCCGCGTGACGTCATAATTGGGTAAACTCGGGGCCTAGCCCATTTTGAAAATGAATGAAAATAAAGAAAAAAAAAAAAAAAGGTCGTACAAGTGGTATTTCGTTCCACTGTGTCAAAATACCAGTTTGTCCGTACGATCGAAAATATTTGTACCCGTACCAAGAGGTAAGGTGAGAAAGAAATGGTTTGAACTAGCTCGGTGGAGCGACCTAACCTCACTCACAGGTCACCCAGTCAATCGATTTTTTCTCTTCGTCGACCATCATTCAAACATTACATGCTCTACTGTTCACCCTGTGCTCTGGACACACTTTTCCACGAACATGAAAAAAACTGCCTTCTCTTCTAAGCTCTACATAACCAACTGCAGCATCACCATAACCCTCGCTTTCAGCTCGGGGAGGTGGAACAATTTTCATAGGTTATGGTATAGCAGAAAAATCGCAGCACGTTTATATCATTACAGCATATAAACATATTATAACATATAGAGCTTAAATAATCGTATACAACTGTTGGTATTGTTATCAATTTCGATTTTTTATTGCCAAATGTAAAGTTAATTATCTTGAAACATAACCTCTCTTCGAGGTTTGACACCGCTGGTTTTGGCCACATTAAAATATTCATTTTGGGAGACAAAGTCGGTAACCATGAGTACCGTTACTTCCGGGAGATTGTCTGATTGTGCTTCTACAAAACCGATATTCATTTTGAATCACAATAGTACGTGTGGAGCAAGAATCTAACAAGCTAATACATTTCTTATGGGGCTCGTTCCAATCTACCCACTTATGACGTCACGCGACAGGGCGCACAATCACAGCGCGTTCCTTCCCGCCGGAAATTTCTTCATATTTAACTTGTTTTTTTTTAATTAATAATGACGATTATAAATTCCAATTGGATGCTGTAATTTCCTTTCATATCATACAATCTTCACGAAACAATCAAAATCTGATTTTTTTTTTCTGAACGACCCCATTCACCTAGCCTCCAGACCGCCACATTTTTTATTCGCGTCGTTATTTTTTTCTGTTGTCCTTGCTCTAAAACATTCCTGATTTTTTTTTCAGATTTGTCGGGCAAACCCTTCCTGAGTTATGATTTTTTTCGACCGAAAAGAGGATCATTTTTTTTTATCTGAAAAAAATCACAAGGATCGTATGATTAACGCAGCAGAATCTCCCGCTCACGAGAATGTGGGCCGAATTTTTCTTATATTTTTTTTACCCGATAAAACACCTTCTTTGTTGTTAATAACACACTAAAACCACGACTTTTATCCACCCATAGATATATCAATACTATTTTTGAACTAGAAGAATGAAAAAACAAAACACAAAATTTACTGGTCGGTTACAAGGAATATTAATTTGATCAAATATTCAATATGCCAAAAATAACATGTGTTAAAAATGGATGGTTTCAGTGCGTGATTCATCGTTCCTGGGATGTACACTCTGAATCAAATAATTTTTTGCACATTTTATCCTAGTCACATTGAATATTTCATTGTATTAATATTCCTTGTAACCGACCAGTTGAATTCATTTTTTTTTTATTCCTCCAGTTCAAAAATAGTATTGATTTATCTATGGGTGGATAAAAGTCATGGCTTTAGTATTTCTTAACGACCAAAAAAGTTTTGATCGGGTAAAAAAAAGTATAAGAAAAATGCGGCCCACATTCTCGCGAGTGGGAGACTGTTCTACGTTGATCATACCAATTTTGTGAATTCTTTAATATTTACAAAAATGGTCCTTTTTCCGGTCGAAAAAAAAATCATAACTCAGAAAGGGTATGTCCGAAAAATCTGAAAAAAAATCTGAATAATGTTTTAGAGCAAGGACAACAGAAAAAATCATGAAGCAGATAAAATGTTGCGGTCTGGAGGCTAGGTGAATTCACGTGGACAGCCCCCTGTACATCGGCATGCAATTTTTTCTCACATGATGTACACGATACATTGAGATAAAATTTTATAAGAAAATTAGAGCCAATTCCATAACTTTTCATCAATTTTCGTGTGAACATGTGAAAATCGTTTTTCTCAGGCTGGTGGAAGAATATCGCTGATTATTTAATGAGTGTAGCCTGTAAACAATCTGATATTCTCTGATAAACTTCAGTAACATTTGGAGATTTTCCAACATAATTGGAAAACTCTCAGAGATTTTCCTAAAGACTCTTGGAACCCGCACAAAAATCCAGTGATCTGTAGAAAAATGAAATCTCAATGATTTTGAATGCTCAAAGGAATTCCATGACATCGAAAGTAGGCCTATAACAACAGGCCGATATAACAGCCCCGCAAGTTCTACAATGGATTTACAAGGTAAGTAAGACTTCAGTATTGATATTGAAAAAATGAGATGTGTTAAAAATTGGTCGTTTCAGTGAGTGATCAATGGTTTGTGGGATGTACACTCTGAATCAAATAGTTTTGTACACATTTTACTCTTGTCACATTGAATATTTGATCGAATTATTATTCTTTGTAACCGACCAGTTTATTTCAATTTTTTTTTTTTTTTTCATTTTTTCAGACCACAAATATTATTGATACATCTGTGGGTCGATAAAAGTCGTGGTTTCAGTGCATTATTTAAAAAAAAGTTTCGATCGGGTAAAAAAAAAATAGGAGAAAAGTTTGGCCCATATTCTCGTGAGCGGGAGAAATTCCACGATTTGCTTACCCTCGAAAAGAAGCCAATCAGTGCTATGCCGTATTATCTGGTATTGTCCGCGTATAAGACCCGCAAGTTTCTTGATACTTACCGTGATTTCATATTGAATGAAAAATGTGTTTGTTAAGTGTCGTACATAAAAATGTACCCATTTCAAGTTACGACAAGGTAGGTTGAAACTAATTACATTTTGATCTTAGACTTTATTTTTGTTTCGATTGCATGTAAGCGTACATTTTGGAGGGTATGTGCTTACACTACCCAAGATTAATTCAAGCGAGGTAAGTCATTTGCACAGCTACATTATTCTTTCAAATCTGTCTAATTGAAAATCGGTTTATAAATGTCGGAGTTCTGAGGTGCCAAACATGAAAAAAAATTATATAATTTATAATTGAGTACACGACTTAGCCTGCAGAGTTAAAATTTGAGTGTGGTGCTGAGAAGATCCTTTCCTTCAATAAAAAAAAAAAATACAACCGAATTGAGAACCTCCTCTTTTTTTTAAGTCGGCCAAAAATTGGGTTAGATTCTGTTTTCCGTTACTTGTGTTCATTTCGATGATTTACGAAAAAATAGTTTGGTCTCATTAATTAACAATTGGTAATGTTGTGTGCTGAATTTCGGCGCTTGCCGTCTAATAAAGAACAACTTTGATAAAATTTGCACGGTAAAGAAAGAACGACCCGGTACTTTTTTTCTGTACTACAAGGATGCTTGAAATCTTTTTTGTCATAGTACGTTTTCCAAGTAAAATTTCCTGGGAATTCTAGTATGAAGAAATCTTTTTCGACCTGCCTCGATTCACTAGTAATTATAGCGTGAATGAGTATATTTCTAAAAACGCGTTTTACATCGTGAATAATGCAAATATTTGTACGGGTTCCTTTGATGGAAATACAATTGCTGCTGAAATAATTTCAAATTTTTCGCCCATACTGTTCACGATTAAAAAAAAATGGATAAAGTTAGCTCCGTACATACATACGTGGGTCCTTATGAAGCCACCACGAAAAATGGTATTCGCAGAATTAAAATTGATAGTTGTGGGGTTTGCGGCGGCTGGCGGTGAAGGCCGACAGCGGCCAAAAGCGATCCCCTACGTCCACCACAGCTGGGGTACTGACGAACCTCCTTAAGATCAAGCGTACGGCGTTACTGGATTCAGCCTCGAAAGTCAAGTTTTACTTCTGAAGCGACTTTTTTTTTGTTGATTCTATAAGTTCTTAGATTTTTGATGGAGAATTTTGGTATAAACTTAGCGATGTTTGATAATACATTTTTTTCAAAATTATAAAATTTATAGAAAAATCAGCCTTAGGCAACGTAGCAAGAACGCTACACTGGCTACGTGTTCTTGCAGAAGGCACCCCCTACTTTCTCTCAGGTTCGAGATATGAATTTTTTTATTTAATTTCTCCACGTTCACGTTTCACTGCAAGAAGCAAGATTTTGGTATATGGACCCTATGGCAGACTGTGTTTCATCCAAGTCCTTAGTTTTGATGATCTACAACTTGTGTCGCAGCAAAATTTTGGTATATGGACACTATGGCGGACTGCGTTTCATCAAAGTCCTTAGTTTTCATGATCTACAACTTGTGTCGCAGCAAAATTTTGGTATATGGACCCTATGGCGGACTGCGTTTCATCCAAGTCCTTAGTTTTTATGATCTACAACTTGTGTCGCAGCAAAATTTTGGTACATGGACCCTATGGCGGACTGCGTTTCATCCAAGTCCTTAGTTTTTATGATCTACAACTTGTGTCGCAGCAAAATTTTGGTATATGGACCCTATGGCGGACTGTGTTTCATCCAAGTCCTTAGTTTTTATGATCTACAACTTGTGTCGCAGCAAAATTTTGGTATATGGACCCTATGGCGGACTGCGTTTCATCCAAGTCTTTAGTTTTTAGGATCTACAACTAGTGTCGTACCAAGATTTTGGTATATGGAGCCTATGGCGGACTGCGTTTCATCCAAGTCTTTAGTTTTCAGGATCTACAACTAGTGTCGTACCAAGATTTTGGTATATGGAGCCTATGGCGGACTGCGTTTCTTTTCTATTTTTACGAATTTCAACATGCCGATTGTTTTACAGATAGTTCAGATCCATAGTGTTGCAGAACCGTGAAATACAAAAAATCAAGTTTTCGGAAATTCAAATGTGTATATATCCCCTTAAAAAAGGTAAAATCTTCGATCTCAAACGTACATTTGTGCTTTTTTTTTTCACTAATTCTTCACAAAAATTGTGGCCATCAACATTTTCTTTATATTTGGCTCAATTTTAGGGGATTAGACTGAGGGCTCGTGCGGTGGACGGTATCTAACAAGCAGTCGACGCCGCGCCGATTTCAGTCGATCTATTAGCATGTGTGGAGTGGCGGGCAGAGTGTAAAAGTAAGTTTCACTGCTACCCTTCTTTGTCTCTCCTCATTATCCGAGTCGTATCGTACTCTGCCCGAAACAAATTTGCCGAGTGAACGAATAAGGGCGAGACTAGGAATATTTTCTGGAATGGTAGTATTAGACTCTATGCATGCTAAGGCTACGGCCTCCAGCGACCCACTTGAACCTGGTAACGGGTGGACACCCTGCGCGTCTTCTCTCTCTATGGTTACAAACGTGCGAAGACATCTTGTCGCCTTGCCGAGGACCCGTACTTTATAACAAACGTTGCAAAGATATTCAGTACACCGCGAGTCGTCCGACGTAGCTAATCTCTCATGTGCGTTGTATCGGGATAGTTTTTCGTGTTTTTGTCTTTTTAAAGGGTTAATTGTTGAAAAGACTCGTGATTATCACATTTTTTATATTGTTTAATTATTAATATGTAATGTTTTCAAAGTATTTATTGTGAAATATTGTGGAAAGACTCGTGATTATATTTTTTTTATCGTTTACTTATTTTTGGAACTTTTTTTTACTCTTTACGCATGAACTTATTGTTAAAAAAAAAAGTGAATTTTGGCTAAAAATGCCCCCTCGGCCTCCTGCTTTGCGGCCGCGACCTCGTGGGGACCAACGAGTCACTCTTCCCGAGAGCCAACGTATACTGGATGGGAGGGTGTTTGAGATAAACAGAACGGCGGCGAGAACAGGCGTTATGTGAGAAGTTAAATTCAATGAAAATTCTATTAATTGATTGAGTTGATGTCTTTCGGGATTTTAGAATATTTCAACGTCCTTTTAGCATTGTTTGCACGTTGACGGTGTAAATTGTTCATATTCGTTAAAAAAAATTGAAAGGCGGGCTAGCGCGGCACGTGGCAAAGAGCACCACGAAAGTGTAAACAGATTTCTCATCACCCACTTGCCACTCGCTTCTACCGCGTCAGCATTTTACCTATCTCGGTACCTGCATTTTTCCAAATTCACGACCGAGAATACTATTCATGATTGATATATGAAACAGACTTTTCAACAAATTCTTTTCAGAGATCTGTTTTACCAACGATAATTTCAGTCGTTTTTAAATATCTCGTATCGTAACCTATATTTTGCCGCGCTTATACGCTACGCTCATGACTCTGGCGCGAAGCGGCAGCGCCATCTCTTGGAATTCCGTTCAAATGGTGAACCAGTTGCATACTTATAACTGGAGGCATCAGTGACTATTCGCTGATGATCAGTGACTATTCACTGATTCAAATTTAGAGAGCAGTATACGATCTGAAAGTAATGGTTGTTATCGTTAGAAGCGGGTTTCAGGAGGTCATATTAGATATATTTCGTAGAAAAAGTATATCGTAAGGGTAAGAATTTTTTAAATCATTTCACGTATCCTCATGTACGGGAGGAAATCTGTAATGACGGATATCGTCGATTACTTGGTACCGTCTTGAGGGGAACGCCAGGTGCAGAAAGAGAAAAAAAGAATGAAAATTGTTATCAAGTAACAATTGAGGTAAGACAGGGTTATAAAAAATAACCTCAAAAACAAGTAAGTTGTCTGTGCACAATAATCGCCAAACTCGTCGAGTTTTCATTTAACCCTGTCTTACCTCAATTGTTAATTGATAACAATTTTCATTCTTTTTTGTTTGCTTTCTGCACCCTGGCGTTTCCCTGGTGACACGCAACCTGTTTCCGAGTGCGTCTCTGTCACTCCCGCGGTGCGGCCTATGGCGCTATTTCTCCTCCCGTACATCCTATACGTGACATGATTTCAATCATTTTTGCCCTTACCATATACTTTTTCTACGAAATATATCCGATATGACTTCCTGAAACCCACTTCTAACGATAACAACCATTATTTTCAGATCGTATACTGGTTACAAATGCGAAAAACGTTATTTAAGAAAAAAAGGAGTTCCGTATAAGTATTATTACTCCGTGGTATAAGTACGTGTATTTCTACACGGTCTATTAGTTTCCGTAACCTCACCTCTTCAAAAAGTGACCGCCAGGGCGGCGCTGTCAGAGTTATGAGCCTAGCGTATACACCGTATTCAGTCGGTAATAAATGTTAATTCACTTACTTATTCTACCGCAAAATGTAATTTTGATTCTAAGGCAGTTTGAGATATATTTAGAACGCAGCACAGTAGTTATATTTTTCTCGATTGAACAGTTGCTTACATACACCCCATGGGCTTCGTGTGTTCTTTGTCGGCAAGCTCGTGCCGCGGGATGCGCTATGAAATGCATTGTACAAAAACACGAGATAATTTTTACTCTAGACGACAAACATCGATGAATGAGGATGTAGGCATTTCATTAGTCACAGTTTTTCCTTAACTTGACGTACATAAAAACTTGTTCACAGTTGATCGGGATATCGAGAGGGAAATGGGTTGATGGTTACTCGAATAAACTCGCGGTCACATTTCGGGCAATCCAAAATAATGTAGCAACATTTTTGTTCGATTTTGAATTCTATTCTCGATCTTCTTGTAATATTTCACCAGTGCCTTCCGCTGTTTTGATGTCGTTGCACCACGGCGTCATTATTATTGGTCTTCACGGAGATTTCAGAGTGTCTTGGGTCGTTTCACGAATTTTTCAAAATTATTCCAAATAATAATTCACTTGATAAATGACGCGTACATTTTTCTAACAATAACTTATCAGGTATACAACAGGTAATTATCGATTCGAAATTCAGTGGTCTTGGACACTATCGCCTCGGTTATGAATATTTGTGTACTATTCATGATCAGCCTGAAGTGCTCTGATAATTATTTACTAGGCTTCGAATATAACAAGTGACAAATTTTTCAAATAAATGTGAAAATCTATATTCAATGTTATGTACTCTTTTTCCAGTTATTTGGTATGTGCAACCAAATTTTGCAGAGCAACTGCGAGAAGGGAACGTGGGGCTCGACATCTAGTTGCGGGAACTATTCGGCATGCCAACCATTGTTTCGAGGATCGATTTGCTCTGGATAAGGCCAACTTCCGCGAAACTTTGAAGAGATCCCTCAGTGAACAATATTGGCGGCTCAGGGAACTGTACGATACGATCAAAGAATTGTGAGTATTGGTTCAGATATTTTTGTCGAATTTCATCACATTAATTAGGTATATACACCTTTGAATGGGCTAAAATTCTTATGGAAATTTTCTTTGGTGGTAAATTATGGAGTTTGATTAAATCTAGAAAAAAAAATGATGATCTTTGGGGGTGGTTTTACCCTCATTATTCATATTTTACATGAAATACTACTTTCAGTCATCATAGGAGTTCTGCTAAATATAGATAAATACAGATTCTCTCGGTCCTCGTAAGAAATGAAATGCACCGGTGGCCCATTTCAGGTTGTCTTGGTCCCAAATTGTTAGCAGAGATGCCATTATAGATTAACCCTTCACAGTCACACTGGGTCAAAATGATCACACGTTACAATATATTTCTTATGGGACTGAAACTAAGTATAACCAGGGAGGGTTCAGCGGAGGAATTTTTGATGTTACAAAAATACCCTGAAATATTAATCTTTTTATAATTTTGTACTTACTTTCCGGACTTTTTCTTCTTATTTTTCCACTATCTCTATCAGAAATTGATGTATTGAAAATTCTTTCGTTCGCTCCATAGGAGCATTGATTATGAACAGTTGAAGACTAAAATGGCTCCAATCGGTCCAACGCGACGGTACTCCTAATTCCAAAATAATCATTGTTCAGAAATCGACCTAAACTTTTGGCTGCTTAGAAGATTTTAGAGGTCTTCTTTGTTACTGCGACTTTCTAATTGGGTCACAGTTCAGGTCAAAGGCCTGTTTAAACTTTTTCTATTCATTCTACCTAATCTGCGCTTGAGACCGGCCTACGCAAAGATGAAATCCTATTATCAAACGACACTTATACCGTGAGTCTTCTACTTTCTCAAAGGATCGCGGTCCATATGCATCATCATTCATGTCAACTTTCTCCTTATGTTTGCGATTGTAAGGTACTGGCTTAACGCGGTACAAGCTTTTATCATTCACCAGGGCTCCGCAAGCCTATTGGCAGTTTCGACGCAGACTGAATTCTGTAGTTGGGCATCCGTGATGAGTCTTCACGGAGAGCTTTAGCAGAGTCTCTAGCAAGCTCCTCGGACCTCTTGAAAAAGTCATGGCTTGCCAGATCAAAGATTTTTCCGTATGAAAATGCATACAAAGCATCTCTGCCCCCACCACACGTATATATTAGCATTGAAAATGCTTCTATTTTCGGGGTGTTAGTGGGGGAGGTGTACAGGGCGAGTTATCTCCGGCTCCGAACGAGGGAGGGGCTTATTAGTATGGACGGCATATGCCGATATTGATAAGCCCCTCTCTCTTTCCTATGGCATTAGCAGTGATAAGCCCCTCCCTCATTCGGTCCCAGAGAAAACTCAGTCTGTATATATACATACATATTTAGCAAAATTAATGGTCAAAAAATTATATCTAAATTAATTACAGGGTGATTCAGAATTCGTGTCTTATGATTAACATATAATGGGTATATGGAATAATATTTATATATTTATTTTCTGCCCTCCGGCCGGAAAGTGGCAAGTTTCTGGCCGCTGCGCTAAACGAAGTTGCCACATTCCGGCTACGTCGAGCAGAAAAATAGTATACACACCTCGGCCAGTAAAAAGTAAAGCCTCAGACCACATGTTTGTCAACCTCGGCTTCGCCTCGGCCAACAATTACATATGGTCTGAGACTTTTCTTATTTTACTGGCCTAGGTATGTAATATACTATTTATTCCAATATATTTATATCCATCATACTTTAATCATAAGTTACGAATTCTGAAACACGGTAATTAATTTTGAGATAATCTTTTGTCCATCAATTGGGCTAAAATGTTTCAGGGCTTGCAGTCAGCTTGTTTATGAAGAGAGTATTTTCATTTGTTAACCGAGTAAACTGTAGAAAGACTAATGTTGTTATCATTCTGGTTGTGATACGATATAGGTATCCGTTGGAAGTCAGGGTGCAGATTCCATTCAACAGCATACTTGACTCGATGAAGAGATGGAGAAGAGCCTCGTTTCCGCCGTGTCCAGATACCCTGGAACTCATGGCTCGTCAGTTGGAAGATCCGGGACACGAGCGAATATTGCAGTATGATCATTGCCAGCTGACCACAAAAACGATTTATGATCGGGAACGGAACGTTCACCTCCTAATGTACGATGCCCCGTTCGTGAGACACGGATTCCAAGGCGTGGACCGATTGTTCATAGATGGAACATTTCAGACTACTCCGCAAGTAGCGGGTGTTCACCAACTGGTGACACTCCTGGCCGTCAGATATGATCATGTATGTTGCGGCAGGTTCAAATGGATCACTTTCATCCGATGTAAATTTTATCATTCGTCACTGTTGATGAATTCACACAATTACAGGCTATTCCATTCGCACATATCCTGATGTCGAGGCGAACCGAAAGCAGCTACAGGGCTGTCTTGAATGAAGTGAGGAGAAGTCTCATCAATCCTGCGTCTGTACGGGTAGTGATGACCGATTTCGAGCTGGCTCTGCGAAACGCCTGCAGAGAAATCTTTGATAATGCGACCATAGCAGGCTGCAGCGTGCATTATGATAGAGTATGTAAAATTTCTTACCAATACCAGTTTTGTCATCCACGAGAGGTTAATCGGTCAAAAAATCAGCCATACTGGATAATATGTTGTCAAATTCTTCCGTTATTTTTTTATTAACCGAAAAAACTTCAATTTTCACTCAATTTCAATCTTTGACTGTCCGTTGTTATGAAATTTCTCGTCGTCAGGTGTGCATCGGAATTGACGTGTGACTTCTCGTTTAGTTTTTCACTTATCATGACTTCTGCTTTTCAGGCTCTGCTGAAAAAGATGAAAACCCTGAGGCGGACACCCTTGATCAGGGACAATTATGAAGCGATTAAGCCGTTCCTGAAACAAGTTATGGCCTTGGCTTATTTGCCTCGCGCAATGATTCAGCCAGAATTCGACGCTCTAGTCAATAGGCTGGAAGCCCCAGTGCGGCAGTCGTTAGAGCCGTTTCTAACTTATTACAGACGGCAGTGGCTAAGAATCGTCACACCGGCTGGTTTCAGCGTTTTTGGGCTAGCCAAACGGACCAATAACGTTATCGAGTCATATAATAGCGTATTGGCCACTGCGCTTGGGAAGCATCCAAGCGCTTGGACATTCATTGGTTAGTTGATTTGGTTAATCTATTTCTACTAAGTCTGCATCAGATCATCACTACAATCTTTGATTTCATAGATATACAAATCTCGAGTTTGCATGAAAACTTTATTTCACCTGAACTGACAACCTGTCGGTGCTTTTTCGTGTAATACAACTCAATTTGTATCATTTTTTTTGTCATATTAGCCAAGATCGCGAAGTTGACATCAAAAGCGAAAGACGATCTCAACAGTCTAGAGCAGTACCGTCGAATCAGCCGTCATCCTATGTATAGGACAGGTTTCAGGAAGAGAAAACTGGAGACAGGTTAGCACTTGATATCTGTTCAAATTCATGTACGGTGGTAATTTCGATTTTGGTATTATTTTCAAGGAGAGACATCAGTGAAATTTTTAAAATCGCTGTTAGAGGTCGTATCAAAAAATTCTACCATCAGTTTTTCAATAATGGCAGCATATAGACTGTGAAACAGAATTTCAACCCACTGCGATGAAAGTGTTGGCGCAAGGAAACTTGCAAAGAGAATTTTGCCCGCCGGTGCCAATAATTCCTTGCGTCTACACTGTTATTGCAGGAGGCTGAAATTTAATCTCGCAGTTCATACTACCATTATTCAAAAACTGTTGTAAAGATTTTTTTTATACAGTTCTTTTTAATATTGTAAGAATTTAAAAACCTATTCTTCCCCGAAAACCGAAGTCTCCTCTTGATACCCAAATGAAAGTACCGTTTTGTCAGTTTGACGACGTAAAAGTCAAGACAATCATTTTTTTGAATGTCAATTATATTATTTTACAAATATACATCAATACAATCGCAGTTTACGAAATGTGATGATTCAAGTACTTTAAATTATATAACATTACCAGATGATGGTAAAATGAGTTTGTTTTATTTCTTTCTGACATCAGAGTATTGAACTAATCCAAATTTACATACTTGGATAGCATGGCAAAAGCTACAGTCGGGCGATATCACCGCAGAGGAATTTTTAACAATGTCAGCAAATCTAAAACGCCATATAACAAAGCAAATGGTTCAGATGGACGAGAATACTTCCGAAGATGAGGTTTCTCTAGATGGATACGGACAGTACGACGAAGAAGGTAAGAAGCTGAATTAAGAACTACGCTTTGGAAATCCATAAATGAATTGAAAATCTTCATTCCAAGGCTGTTAAATCCTGAATAAAATTATCTGCTCCACACAAATGTTTGCCAAAGACCCCTGATTAGTAATTCAGTTGACGATAGAACAGTTCAGGTGCAGCTTTCTTGTATTGTCAAGCCTCCGAAGGGTTTGATTGTAGTCTTTAATCAACGAAGCTTCTATGCAGTAAGAATGTAGCGCTAGCTCACAATTATAAGTAAAGATCAAATCAATATGCATAATGCAAATGCTTGAATATTTCAATTCTCCTGTATCCTCACGCCATTTAGATTGACGAGACATTGTCCATTCATACATTTTTTTTGTTACTAGAACTTGATCCTGATTATGAAATGAACGTGTTTCGAGCACCGGACGCTCCCGTGCAAGCGCAGCGACAGGCAGTTCGACGGGCACCTCCGCCAGCGCCACGAGAGGTACCTCGACAGGTTCCCAGAGTACCGGACCCGGCTCGAGATGACGGTAATGAATTATTATACTTTATATGGGCAGTCTGTACTGGAACTCGGTCAAACAGTTCCATTATTCGTCATCCAAATCAATTGTTACAATTGGAATAACAGTCATGTTATGAGGGGTCAGAAGTAAAGTCTATACAATTTTTGCATTCGCATGCAATTTTATTGCCAGGTTCACATAATTGAAACTTTGAATTGAATTATTGCAGATCTGGATGTGAATGATCCACATGAGGAAGTCGGTGAGTAACTATTAATTTCCGCATAGACCTCTTTTGGATGTGTTCCACATTCAATAAGAAAAATTGAATTGATTAGCACAAACTATATGAAAATCATGCATGCATGAAAACTTCATATAGTTTGAAAATCATGCATAATCATGATATTTCATGATTATAATCATGAATATTTCAATTTTCCTGTATCCTTTACGCCATTTAGATTGACGAGACATTGTTCATTCATACATTCTTTCTGTTACTAGGACTTGATCCTGTTGACGTGGTTCGACCACCGGACGCGCCCGTGCAAGCGCAGCGACGGGCAGTTCGACGGGCACCTCCGCCAGCACCACGAGAGGTACCTCGACAGGCTCCCAGAGTACCGGACCCGGCTCGAGATGACGGTAATGAATTATTATACTTTATATGGGCAGTCTGTACTGGAACTCGGTCGAACAGTTCCATTATTCGTCATCCAAATCAATTGTTACAATTGGAATAACAGTCATGTTATGAGGGGTTAGAATTAAAGTCTATACAATTTTTGCATTCGCATGCAATTTTATTGCCAGGTTCACATAATTGAAACTTTGAATTGAATTATTGCAGATCTGGATGTGAATGATCCACATGAGGAAGTCGGTGAGTAACTATTAATTTCCGCATAGACCTCTTTTGGATGTGTTCCACATTCAATAAGAAAAATTGAATTGATTAGCACAAACTATATGAAAATCATGCATGCATGAAAACTTCATATAGTTTGAAAATCATGCATAATCATGATATTTCATGATTATAATCATGAATATTTCAATTTTCCTGTATCCTTTACGCCATTTAGATTGACGAGACATTGTTCATTCATACATTCTTTCTGTTACTAGGACTTGATCCTGTTGACGTGGTTCGACCACCGGACGCGCCCGTGCAAGCGCAGCGACGGGCAGTTCGACGGGCACCTCCGCCAGCACCACGAGAGGTACCTCGACAGGCTCCCAGAGTACCGGACCCGGCTCGAGATGACGGTAATGAATTATTATACTTTATATGGGCAGTCTGTACTGGAACTCGGTCGAACAGTTCCATTATTCGTCATCCAAATCAATTGTTACAATTGGAATAACAGTCATGTTATGAGGGGTCAGAATTAAAGTCTATACAATTTTTGCATTCGCATGCAATTTTATTGCCAGGTTCACATAATTGAAACTTTGAATTGAATTATTGCAGATCTGGATGTGAATGATCCACATGAGGAAGTCGGTGAGTAACTATTAATTTCCGCATAGACGAGACCTCTTTTGGATGTGTTCCGCATTCAATAAGAAAAATTGAATTGATTAGCACAAACTATATGAAAATCATGGATGCATGCATGATCAATGTAAGCAATGAATGCATCCCAGTCAATGCTTCACATTTAATTTGGAGCTTCATACTATTTCAGGCTACCACGGTGCGCTAGTCAGCTTTTGGTGGTCCACTAATAATAACCTGCTGGAGCCCATGATTTCAGTGGTTCACAGTACATTCGATAGGTATTGCAATGAATGATTTTCGTTTTCCAGATAATGAAGGCGGAGAAGCTAGTGCAGAAGGAACGGTCGACGAAGACAGCGACGCAGAGCCCGTTGAGAGATCAAGTGAGTTGCCGAACTATTTTTTGTGTTGAATGAAGGAATCTGTTTGGTCTGGGTGTGAAGTGATTTCAATGCATCAGAAGTCATTCATGTTTCAAGAATTTGATCGTTCAATGTACGTACATTCGATAGGTATCGCAATGAATAATTTTCGTTTTCCAGATAGTGAAGGCGGAGCGGCTAGTCCAGAAGGAACGGTCGACGAAGAAAGTGACGAAGGGACAGTTGGAAACTCAAGTGAGTTGCTCACTTATTTTTAAGGATGCATGAATCAATCAGTGTAATCCGGCTGTGAAGTGATTTGCTTGTGACCCTATGAGTACTTGTTAATGTTTGCTCAACTTGAAGCTACAACGTACAATGAATAAGGTATTGCGACGTATGATTTTTATTCTTCAGCGACTGATGAAGGAAAGGAGAGATCAGCGGCTGAAGCTGACAAACGAGATGAGGCATTGAGTAAGTTGCGCAGGTCTTTTCATATAAAATAAGGACTTCTGTGTAGTCTGACTGTATTTCACTCATAAGCTCATCATAATAGCTATATTCATGCTCGATTTTCTTGGATACCAAGTACAATGAATAGGAAATATTCATCGCTACATAGGATTTTTGTTACTACATTTCAGGGTGAATCTCCCCTATGACTATGATTTTGTGCGACAAATATCACTTAAAAATGTGATTGTTCCAGGAATAGAGGTGCAAGATACAAAGGCAGAGAGAGATGTGTCAGCTGCCAGCCCCCTTCGGCTTAGCCAGAACATCAATGATGAAACAGGTAACTCTACACTAGTTAGATACACGAAGCCACTATTTCAGAAGTACAGAGTACAAAGGTAAAACAGCTCATGAGCCTAATATTGAGAATTCATCGCCTGTTTCTAACTGTTAATACCTGATTCAGGAGAAGCAGAATTGGATGTTCCGAGCATTTTTATCGCAGGGGTGACCGCTTCAGCATCGGCAGCCGCACCGCCCGCCGCCCCAGGTAACAAAGAGCATGCTACACTCATTTTTTACTCTTTTTACCGACCTTACCGGGTTTTCACTGATAGCAAAGCCTACGGGTCGCGAGCGCGGAAAAGGAACCAAGAGTGCAATTCTAAATGGAATTCCGAAGATATATATCGGAAAACTTCTTTGTTTCATGCAATAATGAAGACGTATTCTTGAAAACTGCACAAAATGGTAATTGTTTGTGCAGTTTTCAAGAATACGTCTTCATTGTTGCATGAAACAAAGAAGTTTTCCGATATATATCTTCGGAATTCCATTTAGAATTGCACTCTTGGTTCCTTTTCCGCGCTCGCGACGCGTAGGCTTTGCTATCAGTGAAAACCCGGTAAGGTCGGTAAGAAAAGTAAAAAATGAGTGTAGCATGCTCTTAACAGTGAATAATCTGTGAGTAGATCAACTTCGTCACTGAGTAGTAAATGGAAGTACAGTATTTGGTATAAAACCCTCCCAAGTTCTTTCGTTTAATATTCTGGTGGTATGCTCCTCCAAATACTACTATTTACTATGTGTATTATAAGTGTGAGCTATGATGATCAAACGGTTATTGATTGATCTATATCCTACAGTATCTGCGTCCAGGAAAAAACACCTGCGCCGCAAAAAACGACTCCAGTACATCAAGGAGCAGAGGAGTAAGGACGGGCCGCAAAAACAAGCCTCGGAGAGAAACGAAGGTAACATTATGTGTCTAATAAGGGTGCCCAAAATGATCCACTACGATTTCTCGACATGATTCATGAAATATCTGAGTTCCGCTCAAGATAATCCATACACTGTAACGTGTTAGAACGAAAAAGGAAAAACTGATTTGCGTATACGTAACTCTTTGAATTGAGTCTCTAGCAGTGTCTTTGAAGTATGAAGCCAACACATTGAGGATCCTAGAAAATAATTGTAATGCGAAACTGTAATGTGATATCAAATGTAAATTCAGCTTCGTAACTAGTGCAGTACACGTTTTTCCTCCCCGAACAATTCTCACTATTTGGTTTCAGGCGCACCTCTGAGTAATTTTCCCTTTCTGTTTCAGGAGTAGTAGACGCAGCACAGGCAGCCACTGGACTCGTTGTTCCAGGTAACGAAAATCATCGACTGGTATCAAAGCTGGAAAATCGATCGCATCTGTCCCAAGTGGAAGTCAGCGCCTAAATTCCATAAATTTTGAGTCTTCGTTGTAGGATTGATTCTTGAACACAATCTCATAACAAGACTTCATTAGCTCGAATCAACAACATTCTCACGAGTTTGCCCCTCCTTAACAATCATCACAATTTTCGTTGCTGCCCCAAAACTCAGTAATTTCGATTTTTTTTCTCAGGAGTCGCAGCTCCTGCACAGGCAGCCGCACCGCCCGCCGTCCCAGGTAACAACAAACATTGACGCATTCAAGTTAAAAAATTCCCGGATGGTGGACGAAGCGATTCCATGTATCCTAAAAGTGAAAGTCGCCGCTACAAAGTCATAGAATATGAATTTGTGGCAACAATGATTCTTGGAAACAGGCAGGAGTCACAACCGACTGATCCAATATAGCAATATCTCTGCGAGATTCTGAGTCTTCAAACTAACTGTCCGAATTCATTTCTGTAGCGTTCTTTTATGAATAAGGAAATTTTTTGGTTGAATTTGAAGATCAATTAAATGAAGACGGTCCGACGTCGCATAAACTTTCGGATTTGAACCGATGAGCCACATTTGCACAGATATAATTTGATAGTAAATAATCTGAGGGTAGATCAACTTCGGCACTAAGTAGTAAATGGAAGTACATTATTAACTTCAAACGGGTTCGGTATAAACCCTAAAAAGTTGTTTCGTTTAATATTGCGGTACTATGCTCCGGCGAACACTACTATTTTCAGTGTGTATTATATTATCGGTATGTATGACCTATGATGATCGAATGGTTATTGATTGATCTGTATTGTACAGTATCTGCATCCAGAAAGAAAAACCTGCGCCGCAAAAGAAGGCTCCAGGAACTCAAAGAGCAGAGGATTGAGAATGGGCTGCAAAAACAAGCCATCGAGCGAGACGAAGGTAACGTTACGTGTTTAATAACTGCACAATGGATTTACTGTGATTCCTCGGTTTTCTTCGTCAAATATTTGGGTCTGGCTCATAAATCATTTATACACTAATGTGAGGGTATGAAAAATCATTCCAGTATTAGAAAACAACGTGCTAGGGGCTATCCAAACAAGTTCTGAAGCTTTGCCATGAAAGTCTGAGTTGCGCATAAATAACTTTAATTGGAATGTCTAGGAGTACGTTTGACGTATTATGCTTACACATTGAAAACCATCAAATATAATTCTCATACGGAACTGTAATGTGATTTCAGATGTAAGTTCGGCTTCGTAACTAGTAGCGCACATGTCAGCCCTCCGGAAACAGTTCTCACAATTTCGTTTTTGGCTCATATCTGAGTAATTTCCATTTTTTTTCAGGAGTAGCAGGTGCAGCGCAGGCAGTTGGAGGACCCGCTGTTCCAGGTAACGACAATAATCGACTGGCATTAAAATTCAAAAGTACCTCGACGTTCGTCGAAGCATTAGCATTTGTCCTAAATGGAAGTCAAGGCTAGCGTTCCATAGACTTTGAGTGTTTGTCGCAGAATTGATTTTTGAAAACATTATCACAACAAGACTCGATTAGCTCGATATAATAACATCTTCACGAGTTTGCCCCTCACAATCCTCATCATTTTTGTTGGCACCTCAAAACTGAGTAATTTTTCATTTTTGTCTCAGGCCTCGCAGCTCCGGCACAGGCAGTCGCCTCGCCCGCCGCACCAGGTAACGACAAACATTGACACATTAAAGTTCGAAAATCCCTTCACCTACGTTTCTGAATATCTAAATGTCTGACTTAAATTCGAAGATTAATTCAATAAAGTCGGACCAACGGCGTAAAAATTTCCAGGTTCGATCCAAAGAGCTATATTTCCCGAAATATAAGAATTTAATAGTAAGTTATCTGTGAGCGGATGAACTTCGTCATTCAATACCCTATATAAAATTCTTTCGTTATTCTGATACCACGCTACTGCGAGCACTCGTATTTATTATTATTATTGGAATTACATTGTGTATTATATGAGTTATGATGATTGAATGGTTATTGATTGATCTATATCTTATAGTATCTGCGTCCAGGAAAAAAAACCTGCGCCGCAAAAGAAGACTTAATGAACTCATGAAGCAAAGAAATGATGACGTGGAAGAGAGCAACGAACCGCCTGCCTATAAAAAGCGAGCCGTGGAAAAAGACGAAGGTAACATTACGTGTTTAAAAAAGGTGCACAATGGATTTACTGTGATTTCTCGACTTTATTCATGAAATATATATGAGTTTGGCGCAAGATTGACTTATATAGTAATGGAAAATTATAAGAGGAAAAAGACGCTTCTGTATTAGACAACAAGAAGATAAGTGATAATCGAACAAGCTTTAAAGCTCTGAAGCTTTGCCATGAAAGATTTATTCGCGTTCATCCAACTCTTTGATTTGAATGTCTATAGGAGCATGTTTGATATGCACCCATGCAGTAAAGATTATTTCACGATATTTTCACACAGAACTGTAGCGTAATATCAAATGTACCTACATTCAGCACAGTTAGCAATTAGTAGCACAGTAAATCTATTTTGCATATTTTGTAATGTTACTACAGGCGTATGTTATGAATGACTTAATTACAATTTTCTATTTCTTCAGAAACGTGCAATTTCATTAGATTGATGTATATAAAGTATAACTTTTTAGTTCACAACTTCATTTTTTACAAGGCTGCAGACCATGTTCACGCAGGTTTTTCTTACGAGGCTCCGATTTATTTTCGTAATAGGTTTAATTTCCACTGTGAGTGAAACATGATACAATAAGTCAGGAAACCAATTAACGCGCGTACGTTTAATTTTTTGGGGGCAATTTTACGCCTTTGCCTGCGCGGATTCAGATATTACAATTGGAATCACTGTTAGTAATCGAAGTTTGATGTGCACTTTGAATCTCGATTAAAATTCTTCATTCGACACAGATTGTGGCCCGTTCGTGCATCAGAAAATTGTTCGTAGTATAAGAGACACGAATGAACAAAATAGACGAAGAATCAGGTGATAAATAGCTCGCAAAAATATAGGGTTGATGATAAGCGAAAAAGTTTACTGTCGCAACTCCATTCTGAAAATCTGGAAATCTTGGTAACGCATAGAAAGATTTGAGTAATATTGTGTTTATTACCCTCAATGGCGCAGACACGTCGTACATGTGGTATTCCAGTCATTATCGCCCAAGATTTTAATCGACATTTTTTAATTCGTTGAATGATTTTATATGACGTAGGTTACAGGAGCGTCCGTGATTTTTTTTTTCATTCTTAGATGTAACCGTTTTCTTGTTATGAATTTCTCAAACTCCGATTAGAATACATCGTTCGATCCTCTCCAAACAAAAACAGGTATTATACATCCAAAAACTCAATTTTTGAGACCCAGCTGATCGTGGGGATTTGATATTTTTTTACTTTACCTACAATCATAATTGAAAAATCGTTTTTCAGTGCTTATTTATTTATTTATTTATTTATCTATCTATACGGGAGAACTCTCTTTGACATCATACATACAAAGTGATACAAGCAAGAGGCAAAGGAAGAGCGAAGAAATAATGGTGCCCATAAATATTCGTGTCAGGCATCAGAGTCTAGATTGAGGATATTCATGATTGAAAATGGTTGTAGGTAAAGTCACAGAAGGATTGAATCCCCCACGATCGGCTGGAGCTCAGGAATTGAGTTTTTGGTTGTATACTACCTGTGTTTTTTTTGTTTGAAGAGGATCGAAGGATGTATTCTAATCGGAGTTTGAGAAATTCATAACAAGAAAACGGTTACATCTAAGAATGAAAAAAAAATCACGGACGCTCCTGTGATATAGACCTACGTCGTATGAAATTATTTAACGGAATAAAAGTGTCGATTTAAATCTTCGGCGATAATGGCTGGAATACCCCATATACAATCGAACGAGTTCATCGAAAGGCTACTTCCACGAGGTGCGTGTTTCATGAATCTACGTAAAATATTTTATACTTCGTATGCACAAACACCTATATCAATGAGGCTGAGGCATATTTTGGATGGACATTGCTCGGTATATCTATAGGACGCAGCGACGAGACAAATACAAGCTCCTCGAGGTGGAAAGATACTTGAAGTCCTACAAAGGCTGCATCGCAAATCCGACCGGGACTTTAGATGCCTGGCATGCACGTTGAATGTGAGCTTATATTCGAATATAACGTTTAGATGCTCAGCGGAATCGTCGAAAGTTCTACTCTTACCCCGTTAAAACGATTTTATAATAGTTAATTGAAAAGTTATGACTGTAGTGCGCAGAATGCCGAGGATGTAAGTTATCAAGTAAATATGCGAGTAACGATACAATTTGTCCCCAATTGCTCTACCAGGTTTGAAGACGTCATATGCATGCATTTATGCCGGCAAGGGCGCGCGTCTATTGGAACTGTGTGCCTTCGCTTGCGAGGGCGCGCGTCCATTGGAATTGTGTGCTTTTGTTTGCACGAATGCAGGCTCGACGGTTATCGAAATACGACGACATACAGGTTCGATGGACATTGCAATGACAGCGACGACGCGGATGGTTATATAGTTAGGTGAGAACCGGGTTTGCGTTCGTCGTATGCATGCATTTATGCAGGCAAGGGCGCGCGTCCTTCGGAACTGTGTGCCTTCGCCTGCGAGGGCGCGCGTCCACTGGAATTGTGTGCTTTTGTTTGCACGAATGCAGGCTCGACGGTTATCGAGATACGACGACATACAGGTTCGATGGACATTGCAATGACAGCGACGACGCGGATGGTTATATAGTTAGGTGAGAACCGGGTTTGCGTTCGTCGTATGCATGCATTTATGCAGGCAAGGGCGCGCGTCCATTGGAACTGTGTGCCTTCGCCTGCGAGGGCGCGCGTCCACTGGAATTGTGTGCTTTTGTTTGCACGAATGCATGCTCGACGGTTATCGAGATACGACGACATACAGGTTCGATGGACATTGCAATGACAGCGACGACGCGGATGGTTATATAGTTAGGTGAGAACCGGGTTTGCGTTCGTCGTATGCATGCATTTATGCAGGCAAGGGCGCGCGTCCTTCGGAACTGTGTGCCTTCGCCTGCGAGGGCGCGCGTCCACTGGAATTGTGTGCTTTTGTTTGCACGAATGCAGGCTCGACGGTTATCGAAATACGACGACATACAGATTCGATGGACATTGCAATGACAGCGACGACGCGGATGGTTATATAGTTAGGTGAGAACCGGGTTTGCGTTCGTCGTATGCATGCATTTATGCAGGCAAGGGCGCGCGTCCATCGGAACTGTGTGCCTTCGCCTGCGAGGGCGCGCGTCCATTGGAATTGTGTGCTTTTGTTCGCAAGAATGCAGGCTCGACGATTTTCGAAGTACGGCTTCATATTCATAGTTCAATATACATTTTTGCTTGAAGCGCGAATATGATATTTCTCATGGTGATAGGTTTCTAATTTCAACAATAATTGATGATCGCGCGGCAAACTCAAGTCATGCAATCTGACAATGCTAGCATGGGGCAGGCTTACAAAATCAAAGTTAAAGTCTTGTAAGCTATGAAGTTGGGCGATATTTTAGTTAACATATTTCGGAAATGTATTTTATAACATACGCTGATTTCATTTTTTTATTTTACAGAACCAAAATGAACTTCTTCCCTTTTTCCGGTCACAAATGCATACGTCGACCGTGCTTGGCGAAATTTGAGGAGGCCAGGAGCGTCCAACAACAAAATGTTATACAAAATAAAACTGCAGTATTGTGAAATTCTGTCTCTGTGTATTATTTTTTAAATTACCTGATTGCCCCACAAAAAATGGTCTCTGTACGCTGATGTACAGGGTGAATTCCTAATGATGATACAGTCTGAAGTTCATTAGCATCAAGAAATAAGCTTTCAGACAGTTATGAGCCAAACAGACTATCTGAAAGCTCATTTTTCGATTCTAGATAACTTCAGACTGTATTATCGTTACGAATTCACCCTGTATAAAATTGTATAAAATTCAAAATTGAAAATTAAAATTCCAAAATACACTGATAATTTACTAGAATTATTGTGTTGCTCCCACGTTCGTTGAATATTTTACGAATAGGCTCAATAGCATATCTGCACAAGCAAAGCGGGGTAAGCCTGTGTCGTCGTATAGGGTACGCAAACGGGATCCCACGCGAACTAGCCATCTATGAAGTACCGTGGCCATGGAGTAGGAGGAGACATATATCTTCAAAGAAAAGTGTGTCTCTCGGTATAGGGTGCGCTGCGAACAGCCGTGTACCGCAGAGATCCGGGCTGACGTGGGCGCACGTACCAAATACCGCGTAACCATAGTGACCATGGACATGGCTACGTGTGTCTGATGCACGATCTGGGGTGCGATTGTGGAACTTTTAAGCGACGGTGCTAACTCCGGTTGCCATGTTAATAACAGAATATTTTGTTGACTGCCGTTCATTTACCATGGCAACCGGAGTTAGCAACGTCGCTTAGAAGTTACACAATCGCACCCCTCATGCCCGCGCCTACGTTAGCCTGGATCTCTGCGGTACACGGTTGTTCGTAGCGCACCCTATACGGTGGAATTTTCGAACCACTTTCAGACGCCTCAATGTAGGGAGATATGTCTCCTCCCTTCTACTCCATGACCGTGGCATTCTAATCGTGGTGGCGCTGAAATCGCAGGAGCGCTCCAAATCGCATATACAGGGTGGTTAGGTTTAAACGCACTTCGCCGTACTGGCAGATTCGTCGTAAAAAAATAAGACGAAAGTGTCTCTTGAATTTTTTTTTTTTTCGAACAGTTTTCGAGTAGGAGCCGTTAGAAAGTCGGCCAATCAGGGTGCCCCTTTAGATTCGTTCTGGGACAGGAGGCAGCCACGATTGCGCGCGAGAGCAGGCAGGCAATGCCTCTCTCACTCGGTTGCCGACAAATGACTATCCGACGATGCGACCCACGACGATCGATGAAATTGAATCGTGTGTAATTCTGGATAATCAACTCGAACACCATACTGAGTGCCCCGCCATTTTTTTTTCTTTTAAGATTATCAAAATTCGAAACCTGATTCTAACTCGGAAGAACATTTTCATCCCCACCGGACAACATCCCCCGACGCACCTCAAATAACCAACGCGGAGATTAAGAAAGAAGAAGAAAAAAAAATGGGGCACTAATAATCGTCTCCGAGTTGGTTATTTGAGGTGAGTCGAGGGATGTTTTTCGATGGGGATGAAGATATTTTTCCGAGTTCCAGAATCAGGTTTTAAATTGTGATTATTTTTAGAAAAAAAAAAAGTAAAAAAAAAATGGATCACTAATAATCGTCTCCGCGTTGGTTATTTGAGGTGCGTCGGGGGATGTTGTCCGGTGGGGATGAAAATGTTCTTCCGAGTTAGAATCAGGTTTCGAATTTTGATAATCTTAAAAGAAAAAAAAATGGCGGGGCACTCAGTATGGTGTTCGAGTTGATTATCCAGAATTACACACGATTCAATTTCATCGATCGTCGTGGGTCGCATCGTCGGATAGTCATTTGTCGGCAACCGAGTGAGAGAGGCATTGCCTGCCTGCTCTCGCGCGCAATCGTGGCTGCCTCCTGTCCCAGAACGAATCTAAAGGGGCACCCTGATTGGCCGACTTTCTAACGGCTCCTACTCGAAAACTGTTCGAAAAAAAAAAAAATTCAAGAGACACTTTCGTCTTATTTTTTTACGACGAATCTGCCAGTACGGCGAAGTGCGTTTAAACCTAACCACCCTGTATACACAGGGTCTCACACACACCCTACCTTTGTCTTGCGCCGTTTTTGTATTCTCACGCAATGGGCTTATAGTCATCAACCGAATAAATTCCGTTAACTTCCAAGAGATGTTTGTTGATATACACAATTATTGTAACTTGGGTATTTCGATTTTCGGGTTTTCGGAATTTCGGAATTTTGCACGTTCGGAACTTTGACCTGTTGGGTTTTTGACCGATCGTAGATTCGATATTTCGGAATGTTTGATTACGTTAGGTTCAAGTTATGAAGTTTTTCAGTCTGCAGTTTTATTTTCGGCACAACAACCTTTCGTAACTTAGCTTCGTTCGGTGCCACCCGTTTCGATGTTTTTAACTTTCGGATTATTTAAATTCGACTTGAAAAAAGTCGGTAGTTGTTTATGTCGGTATTATGAGAGTCTGTTGAATCTTCTCTCTGACGTTTCACCCGTTAGGTATCATGCTATGCGGTTACGGAAGGTTCTATTTCATTGATTTCGGGAGTTTTTACTTTCGATAAATTTAGCATTAGTTGCAAAAAAAATCGTAATTTTACGCTGTCGGTGCCTTGAACTTTCGGAATTCCGACCCCGCTCCTAAAAATCTGGAAAAATTCTCAAAAATACTAGACGTCGAGCCGAGACGAACGGCGCGTGGATGAGCTCCGTAGCCCCAGGGGTTCTCGAGATATCCTCGTTTGAAACTCGGCGGCCATCTTGAATTTCAAAGTTTCGCCTAAAAATCTGGAAAAATTCTCAAAAATACTAGACGTCGAGCCGAGACGAACGGCGCGTGGATGAGCTCCGTAGCCCCAGGGGTTCTCGAGATATCCTCGTTTGAAACTCGGCGGCCATCTTGAATTTCAAAGTTTCGCCTAAAAATCTGGAAAAATTCTCAAAAATACTAGACGTCGAGCCGAGACGAACGGCGTGTAGATGAGTAATAACATATCGCTGAACCGAGCTTAAAAAAATGAATAGTTGTCAAATTTCAGAGTCCCGATCGGAAACGCCTGCATTACTTCCGTATGTCGTCGCCAGGAGTCACTCTGGATCGACTCAGAATCGTCTGAAATGGAAAAATAACATGCCTCTGTAGAGACCTAAAAATGAAAAAAAAGGCGAAAAGATTCAAAGTCCCGACCGGCGAAATTACTCTAAGTCCAATTTTTTTTTTTAAATTTCATAGCTCCCAAACGCCTGATCGTGGAGGGGCGGGTGGGGAGGATCCAAAGGGTTCAACCCCCCCTTTCTATTGAGCCAATAAGAACCCTAGGTGTGAAACCCCTCCCTTAACGGGCGGTGGGGGCGGGTTAATCCCCCCCTATCTCGGAGGGGGTTGGGAAATGGGGGGGTAAATAGGGGTCCAAAATGTCGGGCGTCGAAAATCCTATAAAAACCACCCCTTCCCATGACAATCTACCGGCAGCATTAGGGTATAGCCTAACCTGACCTGACCTGACCTGACCTGACCTGACCTGACCCAACCTAACCTAACCTAACCTAGCTTCAGGGGTGCCAACAAGCATTTGAGAATTTTTCCAAAGTGACAAAATTCCTTGTTTGGATATTAGAAATTTTTTCATGAACGAATAGACGATTAGCGGGGGTCGGGGGTGGATAACGATGCGTTCCGGGACCTTTTTGTGGCTGATTATTTTTTTCAGGGCTTTTTAGGTGTCCTTGAATATTCAGGAATTTCTCCAGAGTGGCAAAATTCCTTGTTTGGATACTAGAAATTTTTTAATCAACAAATCAATGATAAGCGTGGTCGGGGGTGGATAACGATGCGTTCCGGGACGATTTTGTCGCTGATTATTATTTTTAGGGCTTTTTAGGTGTCCTTGAATATTCAGGAATTTTTCTAGAGTGGCAAAATTCCTTGTTTGGATATTAGAAATTTTTTAATGAACAAATCAATGATAAGCGGGGGTCGGGGGTGGCTAACGATGCGTTCCGGGTCGATTTTGTTGCTGATTATTTTTTTTACGGCTTTTCAGGTGTCAATGAATATTCAGGAATTTTTCTAGAGTGGCAAAATTCCTTGTTTGGATATTAGAAATTTTTTAATTAACAAATCACTGATAAGCGGGGGCGGGGGTGGCTAACGATGCGTTCCGGGTCGATTTTGTTGCTGATTATTTTTTTTACGGCTTTTCAGGTGTCAATGAATATTCAAGAATTTTTCCAGAGTGGCAAAATTCCTTGTTTGGATATTAGAAATTTTTTAATCAACAAATCAATGATAAGCGGGGTCGGGGGTGGCAAACGATGCGTTCCGGGTCGATTTTGTTGCTGATTATTTTTTTTTAGGGCTTTTCAGGTGTCAATGAATATTCACGAATTTTTCCAAAGTGGAAAAATTCCTTGTTTGAATATTAGAAATTTTTTAATTAACAAATCAATGATAAGCGGGGGTCTGGGGTGACTATCGATGGGTTCCGGGTCGATTTTGTTGCTGATTATTTTTTTTAGGGCTTTTCAGGTGTCAATGAATATTCAGGAATTTTTCCAAAGTAGGAAAATTCCTTGTTTGGATATTAGAAATTTTGTAATCAACAAATCAATGATAAGCGGGGTCGGGGGTGGCTAACGATGCGTTCCGGGTCGATTTTGTTGCTGATTATTTTTTTTTTGGCTTTCTAGGTGTCTTTTTAGGTGTCCTCGAATATTCAGGAATTTTTCCAGAGTGGCAAAATTCCTTGTTTGGATACTAGAAATTTTTTAATCAACAAATCAATGATAAGCGTGGTCGGGGGTGGATAACGATGCGTTCCGGGACGATTTTGTCGCTGATTATTTTTTTTAGGGCTTTTTAGGTGTCCTTGAATATTCAGGAATTTTTCTAGAGTGGCCAAATTCCTTGTTTGGATATTAGAAATTTTTTAATGAACAAATCAATGATAAGCGGGGGTCGGGGGTGGCTAACGATGCGTTCCGGGTCGATTTTGTTGCTGATTATTTTTTTACGGCTTTTCAGGTGTCAATGAATATTCAGGAATTTTTCTAGAGTGGCAAAATTCCTTGTTTGGATATTAGCAATTTTTTAATTAACAAATCACTGATAAGCGGGGGTCGGGGGTGGCTAACGATGCGTTCCGGGTCGATTTTGTTGCTGATTATTTTTTTTACGGCTTTTCAGGTGTCAATGAATATTCAAGAATTTTTCCAGAGTGGCAAAATTCCTTGTTTGGATATTAGAAATTTTTTAATCAACAAATCAATGATAAGCGGGGTCGGGGGTGGCTAACGATGCGTTCCGGGTCGATTTTGTTGCTGATTATTTTTTTTACGGCTTTTCAGGTGTCAATGAATATTCAGGAATTTTTCTAGAGTGGCAAAATTCCTTGTTTGTATATTAGAAATTTTTTAATCAACAAATCAATGATAACCCGGGAAAAAATCGGGTAGATCTATGTAGATCTAAATGCTTTAGATCTACAGAGATCTAAATTTTGGAATAGATCTAATGAGATCTACGTAGATCTTATGGAATCTCAAGAGATCTACGTAGATCTAATTTTTATGTCAATGTCAATTCCGGAAATGAATTGAAAAAACATTGATTAATTGCATAACTATAATGAAAAAATACTCACTATCATCATAAAATCAGAAATCGTGAATACGAGTGTAACAAGCCTAAGCAAGTCAAGTATTTTATATGGGTTCAATCCCGTGTAAAATACATAAAAGTACACCGAAGGTGTGAAGCGGGCGATATTTCAATAAGAGTATCCAGCGTAGAACAGAAGTGATTATATATTCAACAGATTTATTCAGACAAGTGATTTAAAAGAGAGTACAACAGTTCTTATTTCTAAGAGAGTAGTTCCAGAAGTGAGTCCAGCTAATTCAGTCAAGACTGAAGAAGCCAGCGGGAAGGGTGAGGGGAGTGCATAAGACTGACCAAGCTATCCCACGGTACGCGAAGTATCGGGTGATGCGCCGTCAGGCTTATGCGAAAAGAGTAAGATAGCGGGGTGCAGATATTCTAAGATCTAGTTAACTAAGTCTAAGTCTAAGTCTAAGTCTAAGTCTAAGTGCGTGTGTGTGAGAGAGTGTGTGAGGGTAGGCGTCGTATGGACCGTGGGACCAGACGTGACACCCCCCCCGTTAGATGAAACATAGGGTGTTAAGCATGTGTTTCAAGTAAAGAAGGTATAAACTAAAAAAATAAGGTTCGATTACAATTATGATGTAGCTTAAATTTAAATGTGCTTAAGGTTAGTTTACAATGTTTTCTTATGATTACTTAAATTTTGGAAATTATTTTAAAATGGTGATTCGATTTTTTAATGGTGTTTGTGTTGTTGTGAATTTGGTTTACAATGTGAATGTGTTTAATTTTTGTGTGACATATGAAGTTAACTATTGATTGAAATTTACTTATGGATATGAATTGATACAATTTGGTGCATTGATCTTAAGGGTAAATGCGCTTAGGGTTAGTGCGCGTTTAAGCGGGTTAGTGAACTTTGTTTTTGAAAATTGGTTTATTGGATATTGTTGGTCAAATACAAATGTCATCTATTGGCTATTCTTAATTCTAGAATGAATGCAATAAGGTTGTTGTAATTTTAATTTAATTGTTTTTATCGGTCTTATGTGGTAGATGTTGAAAAGAAAACAAATTATTTATTGGATGTTGGTGAATACAAATGTGTCTTATTATTATACTTAATTTTTAATCGAAATGAAATGGTGGGTAATTAATATTTCGAAGTGGTGGGGGTTGTTTCTAAAGTTTCGAATAATTTTGATACAAATGTTCTTGGTTTTGTGGCTAATGGATAATAACAATATATTTCTTCGAGGGGTTTGTTTTAATGCATGAAAAACGTATAATAATTGTTAATTGTAAATATTTTAATACTAAGCTTATATATAAAATGTGTTGTTAAACTAAAAATCGAAAAATGGTCAAGAATGCGTCGCAAAGATCTACTACATTTTGCAATCGGTTGTTCACTTGTGAGCGTAATAAGCTCTTTGTATCTGTAATGGGTGATCGTTTGTCGGTATTCTATCAGAAATTTGGAAAGTGCGGGATTTCTGTTTGGGAGTCCTTGGGAAGTGTTGGATTACCGGTTCTTCGCGAGGGAGGGGAGGCGGTAATTCCTTGGGGCGAGGGCGGTTTGTTAATTCGGAACTCAAGCGTGATAATTCTGCTTCTAGGTCGCTAAGTTTATTTTTAGGGATGGGTGGGAGTTCTCTGGTTGTCGGATGTATGATTTCCAATTGTACTGGTTTATCGTAAATCGCGTGTCGGGTTTTGTGTGGCCTGCGTTTCTTGGAACAAGAGCAAGATTTTAGAATTTTGAAAATGGTGCTGAATGCCGAAAATTTATACAAAAGGAATGTGACGCCAAGCGAAGCTATGCCTATGCCTGCGAAGGTAAGTGAGGATTTGAGTGTGCTGGTTTCTTGAGCGTCTCTATGGTGTGTTCCGATCTCGTTAGCTTGTTTTATTATCTCGTCTAATGCTATTCCGTTTGCTATCAAATCATCTTGGTTGATGTGTAGGGGTTTGTATATGTGGAACACTGGGATGTCAGATAGATTTGTCGTGTGGTTTTGTTTCAAATCATTGTATATGTTCGTTAGATTGAGAGAGAATTCCGGGATGTATTGGAGTCTTTTTGATGAGACGTATGTGTTTGAAGTCGCAAGTGAGACTGTGTTGGAGTGTGCTTTGCAGTGTTCTTCTAGGTTGAAACTATCATTAAGGGGTCAGAGATTTCTGCGGGAGGAAGGACGGATATTACCATCGGTTAATCAAAAGTATCGCTGTTAAGGTCGCGTTCGTCAATCGCATGTTTGCTGTGTTGGTTTGAATGTGTGTGAGTCGTTGATAAGCGAACAGGAGTGTCAGGTGTTTGGTCTGAGTCTACAGCTGATGAAGGAGAGGAACGATGTGGAGGAGATCTGCGTTTTTGGTCGTATGAAGAGGTGGTGGGGCGTTGGAAGGTGGAATTTCTGCAATAGGGTCAGGGGGTCGAGGAGGAGGTAAAATTTGAAGTGACGGTCTTTTTATATTTGACTCTGGCGGTCGAGGAGGAGGTAGAATTTCGATGGTTTTTTCGGAGGTAGAATTTGATGGTCTTTTTGTATTTGACTCTGGAGGTCGAGAAGGAGGTAAAATTTGAAGTGACGGTCTTTTTATTTTTGACTCTGGCGGTCGAGGAGGAGGTAGAATTTCGGGTGACGGTCTTTTGCTTTTGATGCTGAACGGTCAGAATTATCTGTAAGCTTGGGTTTGGTTGCTCTGAATCTCTTATCGCGTATCTGTTCTCGTGTTACCTTGCGCTCTGCTACGCCAAGCGAGGCTGTGCAGTCAGCTGAGATGCAATGAGCTGAGTTATCTATTTGTTTGATCAAATCCGCGTTTGATTCTTTGGCAATCGAATCAGTTGTTCGAGGCAGGTCGTCTGAATGTGTGACGAAATAGCTTAATGGTAGTATAATCTTTGGATCAAGATCTCGAGAGGTACCGGCCATGGGTTTGTCGGAAACAGAGTAGTTGGTGAATGATAGTTGAGGAGGATGTATGATTTGAATAAAAAAAAATGGTGTTGTACTCTTTGTTACTTGTGTTTACTTGTTTTGAGTTTATATTAGTTTGTTAATTGTAGTTGGGGCGTTAGTTTGTTAGTTGCAGTTGAGGCATTAGTTAAATATTAGTATGGCTCAGGGTGTGGATTTTGGGTAGGATTTCATCTGTGGGCGTGTGCATGGTGTAAGCGATGTATAGTGTGTGTAATGCCATCAGTGTAATAAGTTTCCATTAGTTACTTCTTGTAGGGTAGGTGTGTGGTTAGATTGTTAATTATGAGATTGGTGTTAAGAGTTAGTAGGATTTAGGATGTGGGTGTTAGGTAGGAAGAAGAACGATTGGCTCAGTGATATGTATTATGTTATAGTAAGTGTGCTTTAAATATGTGAGTGTTCCTTTATCCGATACCAATATTCATTCCCATTTATACGAGGTACCTCATCATACAGTTTCAATCATACACAAATATTCTATACATTCTTTCACTCTCATACATTCTTGGTCGCTATATAAAGGAACTTTGTTGTTGGTATGTGTAATGTTGTATTTAAGTGTGTGAATTTGTTTGATTATGTAATGGAAATTGAAATTTAAAAAAAGAAATGTTGGTGTCCAGTAGGGTTTGGTTTAATTTAATCTTGGTTCTGAGTTTCGTGTGCTAATTTTAATTTGTTTAGGTGGACGACTTTGGTTTTATTAGGAGTCAGGTAGATTTCTGCGTTAATGTTGTTGATTATTTGTTTAATTACGAAGGGTCCTTTGTAGTGGTCGTCGAATTTCTTGCGTGTTTCGTTTATGAGAAAGACTTTTTGTCCGGCTTCGAATGTTTGTGTATTTGTGTTCCTGTCATAGTATTGTTTTGATCTTAGCTTTGCTTTTTCTGAATTCTTTTTGGCTTCTTTTCGAACTCCGCGTAAATTATCTTTCAGGTCAAACAGATATGCGTCGTACGTGTTAGTTGTGGCTTCTGTAGGTGTAGTGTCAGTCGGTGATCTCGCTATTTTACCGAAGATTAGTTCGTGTGGTGTGAAGCCTGTTGCTTCATGTTTTGCGGTGTTATAGGAAAAGATCGCGAATCTAATGAACTCGTCCCAGTCTTTGCCTTGAGAGGTGTAGTGTGCTATGTGTTCTGTTATCGAAATGTGACTACGTTCTAGAGAGCCGTTAGACTGAGGTCTGTAGGGGGTCGTTTTGATCTTTTTAATCTTGAATAACTTACAAATCTGTCGAAAGACTTTGCTAAGGAAGTTTTGTCCTTGGTCTGTGAGAATTGACTTTGGTGAGCCGTAACGTGTCATGTATTCCTTTGCGAAAGTTGAGCCTATTGTTTGAGCTGTTGAGTCGGGGATAGGTATGGCGTCGAGGTATTTTGTTAGGTTGCATTGGATCGTCAGTAGGTATTGGTTATTGTTTTTCGTGATTGGTAGGGGTCCTACTATGTCAAGGGCTACTTTGTCGAACGCGTCGGATGGTGTGTCCGTGATCACCATAGGTAGCCTAGTTTTGATTCGCGTGAGCTTTTTGCGCTGGCAACTGTCACAAGTTTTTATGAACTCTTGTACTTGGCTTTTGAGATTTGGCCAATAGTATTTTTCTCTAATTCGCTCGTATGTCTTTGTTACGCCTTTATGACCGCCTACGAGAGATTCGTGACATTCTCGGATAATTTCTGGTCTTGACTGTACGTCTGGTACAGTAGTCTCGTGTGTGCAGAGTGTGATATTAATGTCCGAGTCAGCAAAAATGTAATAGAAAAGCTTCTTGATTATTGTCCATCTGAAGGCTTCTAGTCCAGAGTTAATTTTGGAAAATGCGAGGGAGTGAATGTCTTTACTGATAAGAATGCGTTTCAAGTGAGCAAGGATGTTGAAAAGTTCCTCCAAATTACTTCTGTCTGTCCGTTTGTCTTTGATTACTAATGTGAAAATGTGTTTGTTCTTGAATTTGGTTCCGAATATTTCGGGTTTTTTCAAAGTTAGCCTGTCGAAAGATTCTTTCTTTATCATGTTCTCGTCTAACAGTTTTTTCGCTATGTCATCAGTCCAAGGAGAGTCTGCCGTTATGAAGTGAGCGTAGTTGTCTTTTAACATAAAAATTCCGTCTCTGGATTGTGTGACGTTAGGTATTGAAACAATATCGTCTAAAATATTAACAAATCGTTCGTAGGACTGAGTTTGGTTGTGTACTTTGTTGACGGGACGATTATGGTCGCTTGAAACTATCATCGAAGGATCTGATTGTTCTGTTCGAGGATTGTCTGATATATCCATAGGTGAATCAATACTATCGTGGTTTGTATCGCGTTCATCGATTGAATTGATGTCGTGTTCGTCTGTATGTATGTCGTGATCGTCGTCGGTGTCTAAGCGAGCATGGGTGTCAGGTGTTGGGCTAGGGTCGTCAGCTGAGTTGTCCGGCGGAGAAGGGGGCTGGTGTATGATCTTGCGAGGTGGAGGGGACTTGCGAGTGGTCGTGCGAGGAGAAGGTGAGGCGTTAGGAGCTGGAATTGCTGCGCGTGGGTCAGGGGGTCGAGGAGGGGGTTTTGTTTGTTGATCTGATGTGTCATCGTGTTTTTGCGATGTTTTGGGATCAAAATTGCAAACCGTGATTTTAATATCCGTGTCTTTAAAAATGTACTTTATCATACTTTTGACCAAATTCCAATCGAGCTTGTCTAGTCCACATCCTAGTCTCGGTATCGATATAGATTTCTTGCCGTCTTCTACTAATGCGAGTTTTAGATTTACCAAGGTGTCGTACATGGTTTTGTTTGTCGGCTTATGGAAATGTTTATCCTTCGTGACGAGGTTGTAAATGTTACGCCGAGGGTACGCTACTGCAATGACGTCACTGATCTCAGGATTCGTTGCTTGCAATCTCTTTTTATGTATGAGTCCCTGTCTTATCATCTGGGCTGCTACACCAAGCGAGGTTGTACAGTCCGCTGAGATACAATGTGCTAAATTATCTTTTTGCTTCAATAGATCTGCTTGAATTTCCGTGACATTAGGGTTGCTAATTATCGGAAGATGATCTAAGACGTTTAGGAACTCTACAAACGGTGGAGTACTTCCTGGATTGGGATTTCGCAAAGTAGAAGGTATGGCACTCGGTTGAGTGTTCTGTGGCAACCCATTGTGTTTTGGGTTTTTCTTTTTAGCGTAGCGTTTCGAAGGGGAGAATTTTGGCTTAGATTTTGAGGTATGTTCCGCACGTTTCTTTGAAAGTTTTTGACTAGAATCAGAAGGATTCTTTGGTATTTTTATTTGATCATCAGAATCGTCTGAGGAATCTGGATAATTGTTTTTATTTATTCTCTGCCGCGGTGCAGGATTGCTAGAGGATTCTGTTTCGCGTTGTCTTTTAGTTGCGAGGAATTTAGGTGGAATATTTTTTACTCTTTTTGGTCTCTGAGCTTCTTCTAATAATTTGTCCAAATATTTGTCCATTGCATCTCTCTCATCTGTGTTACGGTCTGTGCTTGTACTTGGGTTATTATCTAGTTGTATTGTCGGCGGTGTGTTGGTTGTGTCGGTGTTCTCGACGTGTCGGGTTGCTACACTTGGACCTACTCCGTCTTCGTCGTCGGCGTCGTATGTGGAATCTGAACTGTCGGGCTTGTGGGCTAATACTTTTCTTCGCGGTTCTGCGCTGTTACTGGACTCTGTATTTATTTTACGTTTGACCGATATTGGATTTTGCCATGACATTTCTACGTCAGAGTCGTCTGAAAAACTTGAATCTGTGATGATTCCTACTTCTGCTATGCCTTCTGACTGATTTTCTCTAGGTCGTTTATTTGGCGCGGGGTTCGTAGAGTACTCGTCCGTGCTTCTGAGACGTTTTGATTCGGTTGGCAATACTTGAGCTGTATCGGGCACGGGGTTTCTTGAAAGTGCGTCCGCGTTCGTGTTTAATTTGCCCGGTTTGTGTACTATATCGCACGTGTATTGACCGATAAATATTTTCCACTCGTGTAGTCGTGATGACGGGTCTACCATGCTTCTTAACCAAGTTAGCGGCTTGTGGTCCGTTACCAACGTAAATTGTCTACCGTAGACGTATGGTCTGAATTGTTTCAACGCGAATACGACCGCGAGCAGTTCTTTATCTGTTGTTGAGTAGTTTATCTCTGCTTTTTGTAGTGATCTGGATGCGTAGGCAACCGGTAAATCTTCGCCTATCTTTCCTTGACTGAGCACTGCCCCTAGAGCGTATTTTGAGGCGTCGGATGTTATTATGAATGGTTTGCTAAAGTCTGGATATTGTAAAATTGGCTCTTTGCAGAGGTAGTCGCGTAAGGTTTCGAATGCAAGCTGGTGTTCAGAAGTCCAGATAAAAGGAGTGTCTTTTTTTAACAAGTTAGTGAGGCATTTCGCGATTTCCGCCATGTTTGGTACGAATCTCCGATAATAACCTACTAGTCCTAAAAATTCTTTGATTTTCGTCGCGTTTGTCGGTTGAGGGTAATCTCTGATTGCAGCTAAAGTTTTTGGATTTGGTCTGACGCCTTCGCGAGAAATGATATGACCTAAATAGGCGACTTCTTTTCTTAAAAATTCACATTTATCGGGTTGCAACTTGAGTCCGGCGTCGGATAATCGTGTCATTAGCTTTTTGAATTTTATCGCGTGTTCTTCTAATGATCTCGCGTAGATTACAATGTCGTCAAGATAAACAAACATTTCATTGCCTTGCAAACCCATAAGTACTTGATCCATTAAACGCTGGAAGGTCGACGGTGCATTCTTTAGACCGAAGGGCATTCTCGTGTATTCGTAATGACCGTTAGGTGTGGAAAAAGCTGTTTTCGCGCTATCGTCTGGGTGCATTGGAATTTGGTGAAACCCGGAAGCTAAATCAAACGTTGAAAAATATTTTGCGGAGCCTAGCTGATCTAATATTTCTGTTATGTTTGGCAGGGGGTAGGCATCTCCGATGGTTTTTTCATTTAGCTTGCGAAAATCGATAACCATGCGCCATTTCTTTTCACCACTTGCGTCAGGATTTTTAGGAACAATGCAAACAGGAAAATTGTAGGGTGATGAGGAATTTTTAATGATCCCCTGATCAAGGAGTTTGGTTACCTGTCTTTTAATTTCCTCTTTGTGTACCGGAGGGTATCTGTACTGTTTCGTATGTACAGGGATCTCGTCTGTCGTAGGTATCTTGTGACTTACCAGATGTGTGTGACCTAATTTATCTCCAGGTAAATGAAATAGGTGGTTATATTCTACTGCAAGATCTAATGCTGCTTTCTTTTCTTCTTTATTGCAATGTTTGAGTCGTAAGTTTTCTTTCAAAATTTCTAGACGTTTTGAGCCGTGATTAGGAGCAATGATAAGCGGGTCTGTATTTTTGTTGATTTTACGCGTGTTAGTAGTGAATAGGATCTGAGGATTGGACGTGTACTCCGTGTCTGTAGGTTCGTTGACTTCTTCTAGAGTTACCGTCGGTCTCTTTATCTCAACTGCTTCGTCGTTTGTGTTTATTACGTACGCGTATGCGAATCCGTGTCTGTTCGTCACTAGAGCTTTGCCTAACTTTATGCCGTCGGCTACATGCTGTTTTCTGAGTAGTCCTGTTTTTATTGACGGGTTATTAACTTTGATCGAAATGACTTGTGCGGTTCTGGCTGGAATTAAGATAACGTTTTCGTCTAAAATTTTTAAGGGTTCTGAAATGTCTGAAGTTACTGTGTTAGTTTCGAAAGAAATAGTCGCGTTTTCTTTACATAAAAATTGTGCACCTAGGATCCCGTCTTCTTTGATAGGGAATGCATTGTTTACGACGTGGAATTCTTGTAGTCGATTTCCGATCAAGATTTCTACAATGCCTTGTGTTTCGACTGTACCCGGTGTTGAACCTGTGATTTTAATTTTGTCCGGTGCTTTGAAACGTGTGTCTCGGTGTAACGCGCTATGCCTGATTATGTTTATGTCTGACCCGGTGTCGACCAAGAGTGTGCTTATCTCTTTTGCCAGCTGAGGCGCTTGTATGTGTACTTTAGGTGTGTCGCCTACTGACGTTGTTAGTATACACGCGGGTGTAAGATGATTTTTAGCTCGGCTTGACAACGGAATGGCTCCTGTCTTTCGGGAAAAGAGATGTTTGTTTTTGAAGCATATTACGGCGTTTTCGCTTCTGAAAAATTCGGAACTCAAAATACCATCTTCTTTAATAGGGAAATTGTCATCAACTAAATGGAATTCGTGTCGCGTGTTTGCGAAATCTAGATTTACAATTCCTATAGTTTGCATTACTTTGTCAGTTACTCCGCTTACTTCACGTACTTCCGTCGGCGGACATTGAAACTTTTTGTTTATTACTCTAGCTTTAATCAAATTTATGTTGGCGCCTGTGTCAATTATTAATCTCGCAATGTCTCCGATTACTTGCGGTGAATTGATCTCAATTATCGGTGATCCATTCAATGGCTGTTTGGAATTGTCGGACGCTTTACTTAAGAACGGGCTGTCGACGCGTCCACACGGCGGTCCCGGTACTCGTTTAAATTTTGCGTATCATTTTGAGCTGAATTCATTTGATATTGCTGTTGGCCTTGCCCATCCGGCTGACCTAAATTTGTGTAACTGATCTGCGAGTGATTTTGTTGTTGGTAGGGGTTATCGCGATTTTGTGGATTATTTCTATTGTCGTACCGATCTGACTGATGTTGATAATTATTATACTGTCTCTGATTGTTTGATTGGGACTGTTGGTAGTTGGGTCTACGGTTGGAGGAGCGGTGGTTTTGTTGACGGTTGAAGGGACTTTGATTACCGTTATTACCTTGATCAGATCCCGAATTTTGCGGGTTGTACCGATTGTTGAGGTTTCTCCTGTTACAAAATTCATATGTGTGACCAATCCTATTGCAAAATGTACAAGACCGAATATTTGTGCGCTGTCTCGATCTGCATTCCTGAGTGGAATGACTGCTTTTGTTACAAAATGTACAAAAAATTCCTGAATTGCGTTGTCTTGATCTGCATTCCTCTGTGGAATGGCTGTTTCTTTTACAAAATGTGCAAAAAATTTCTGAGCTGCGCTGTCTTGATCTGCATTCTTCGATCGAATGTCCCTGTTTATTACAGAATCTACAAAAGAACTTTGATTGATGACTTGGTCCTGAGAGTCGTTCTCTGAGTGGACAATATTTATCTATGTGATCTGTCAATTTACAAATTGTGCACTCAATTCGCGGGCTGTTTGTGGGTGACGGTATGTTGCGGTAGGCTTCTAAGGTGCGCCTTTCTTGGACCAAAGCTTCGACTTTGATCGCTTTTTCAATAGCATCGCGTAGCGAAGTTGGTTTTTCGTTAACGACTCTAATTTCCAAGTCATTTTTCAAACCTCTCATGAACGCGGATCCGGCAGAATTTGTTACAAATTTGACTACTGATGCTGAATCTTCTGAAGCTGCCTGTGATTTTATTAATTCTGTCGCAGCTTGTACTAGTTTTTGTATTCTATTGCCATATTCTACAACGCTTTCGTTGTTTCTTTGCGCTGCGGTTCCGATCTGTGTCTGAATGTCCTGCAAGCTTAGTTTTGAGGAATAAACGCGTCTCAAATTTTCTAATATTTTAGTCAAAGTTTCTGGGGTCCCAGATTGGACATACTCTTCTGCGGGGCCTTCAATTTTGGCACAAACTAGCATCGTCAGGAGAGGTAATTCTCCTGGAGTGACTGAGCGAATAGCATATTGGGCTTTACGTATAAATGATTCTACTGGAATGTTCTGCCCGTTAAATGTGGGTACCATGCTTGCAGCACTTTGCGCGTTCAGAGACGGGATCGTCGTCGCGGATTCGACTGGAGGAGTCATTTTAATTCTAATTGTTTATAAACTAATATTAATTCTACTATATTAAATTCTATATTTTCGAAAGACTTACAAAGAGCTGAGTATGATGAGAATGGCGAGGAAGTATCGCATGGTTGCGATTGATGTAAGCTTCTTCTGACAAGGGGTTTGGGTGGTGGGGTGACGATCGGTGATCGTCGATGACGGCTGGCGGCTGCAACGGCTAGCGACGGCTAGCGACGGCTAGCTGCTGGGTACAGCTGGGCTCTGCGTTGAACTGAAGTCCTCCTTGTCTGCTTCTCTCGTTCGCTCAGGATACCGGGGCTCGTTCGGTGTGGAGATTTTGTTTTCGAATGACTCAATTGATTTTTGGTCTTCAATTAATTATTATTTTCTCGTCGTCTTATGTTTGCGAGAGATTTAATTTTCAATGGTTATCGCTGCGTCTGATTGGCAGGTTAGTCTCGTCGTCTTACGTTTGCGAGAGCACAAATTTTTATGAATCACTGTTCACTTAAATTTCTTAATGATTAATATTCCGTCGTCTTATTGAGAATGCGAGGTTTTCTTATTATTAACTTCCGTCGTCTTATGGTTGCGAGGTTTATTATTTTGTTTTCCGTCGTCTTATGGTTGCGAGGTATTTATTATTTTGTTTTCCGTCGTCTTATGGTTGCGAGGTATTTATTATTTTGTTTTCCGTCGTCTTATGGTTGCGAGGTATTTATTATTATTATTTCTTCCGTCGTCTTATGGTTGCGAGGTATTTATTATTTTATTTTCCGTCGTCTTATGGTTGCGAGGTATGTATTATTATTATTTCTTCCGTCGTCTTATGGTTGCGAGGTATTTATTATTTTATTTTCCGTCGTCTTATGGTTGCGAGGTATTTATTATTTTATTTTCCGTCGTCTTATGGTTGCGAGGTATTTATTATTTTATTTTCCGTCGTCTTATGGTTGCGAGGTATGTATTATTATTATTTCTTCCGTCGTCTTATGGTTGCGAGGTATTTATTATTTTTTTTTCCGTCGTCTTATGGTTGCGAGGTATTTATTATTTTATTTTCCGTCGTCTTATGGTTGCGAGGTATTTATTATTTTATTTTCCGTCGTCTTATGGTTGCGAGGTATGTATTATTATTATTTCTTCCGTCGTCTTATGGTTGCGAGGTATTTATTATAATTTTATGATTTATTGATTATTAATTATTGTTAAAACTAGTTTTTATCGACGGTGTGCTGATGGTTGACTTCTGGTGCACTTTTCACGCGTCGATATATTGTTGCACTTAATTAAAAACACTTGTTTTGGCGAATGCGTCTGTCGTATCGTTGATCTCTTCCTTTGGCTAGGCCTTTCGAATACGCTGCGCGCTACTTAGTCGTTTTCCGGATTGGCCGTTTCCAGATTGTTGCTAACTAATCAAACTCTTTTCACTGAATCACCTTCTCACTTTTTTAAACTTCGTCACGGGGAACACCGCTGCCACCAGTGTAACAAGACCGCTGCCACCAGTGTAACAAGCCTCAGCAAGTCAAGTATTTTATATGGGTTCAATCCCGTGTAAAATACATAAAAGTACACCGAAGGTGTGAAGCGGGCGATATTTCAATAAGAGTATCCAGCGTAGAACAGAAGTGATTATATATTCAACAGATTTATTCAGACAAGTGATTTAAAAGAGAGTACAACAGTTCTTATTTCTAAGAGAGTAGTTCCAGAAGTGAGTCCAGCTAATTCAGTCAAGACTGAAGAAGCCAGCGGGAAGGGTGAGGGGAGTGCATAAGACTGACCAAGCAATCCCACGGTACGCGAAGTATCGGGTGATGCGCCGTCAGGCTTATGCGAAAAGAGTAAGATACCGGGGTGCAGATATTGTAAGATCTAGTTAACTAAGTCTAAGTCTAAGTCTAAGTCTAAGTGCGTGTGTGTGAGAGAGTGTGTGAGGGTAGGCGTCGTATGGACCGTGGGACCAGACGTGACACGAGTAACGAAAAAAAATTAAAAAAAAAAAAAATTGTGAAAATCGAACAATTCGGAATCGAACCTTCGAACTCCGGATTACGAAACCTGTACCGTACTAGATGAGCTGAGGCGCTTTCTGAAAATACGTGCGTTTCTGGCGTACTTATTGTCCAATTAGTCCAGAGAGACTTGAAATATTTCCAAATACGGTACCAGAACTACTAGGATCCAAGTAGATCTACTTGGCTTCAATGAGCAACAACGTTTTGCTGCGATTATTCCATCTACTCGTCTCAGATCTACCTAGATCTAAAGTAGATCTAACGTTATCTAGGTGGATATACATAGATCTAACAAGCATGGGCATTCGAACATGACAGTAGATCAATTCGAAGCTACGTAGATCTACGAAAATCCTCGGAGATCTAGGTATATCCAGGTAGATCTACGATTTCCCAAAATTTAGATCTACTTAGATCTAAATTAGATCTCCGGAGATGCGAATTAGATCTAAACCATTTTTTCCCGGGAAGCGGGGTCGGGGGTGGCTAACGATGCGTTCCGGGTCGATTTTTTTGCTGATTATTTTTTTTTTTGCTTTTTAGGTGTCAATGGATATTCAGGAATTTTTCCAGAGTGGCGAAATTTCTTGTTTGGATATTAGAAATTTTTTAATGAACAAATCAACGATTAGCGGGGGTCGGGGGTGGATAACGATGCGTTCCGGGACGATTTTGTGGCTGATTATTTTTTTTAGGGCTTTTTAGGTGTCCTTGAATATTCAGGAATTTTTCCAGAGTGGCAAAATTCCTTGTTTGGATACTAGAAATTTTTTAATCAACAAATCAATGATAAGCGGGGATCGGGGGTGGATAACGATGCGTTCCGTGACGATTTTGTTAATGATTATTCTTTTTAGGGCTTTTTAGGTGTCCTTGAATATTCAGGAATTTTTCCAGAGTGGCAAAATTCCTTGTTTGGATACTAGAAATTTTTTAATCAACAAATCAATGATAAGCGTGGTCGGGGGTGGATAACGATGCGTTCCGGGACGATTTTGTCGCAGATTATTTTTCTTAGGGCTTTTTAGGTGTCCTTGAATATTCAGGAATTTTTCTAGAGTGGCCAAATTCCTTGTTTGGAATTAGAAATTTTTTAATGAACAAATCAATGATAAGCGGGGGTCGGGGGTGGCTAACGATGCGTTCCGGGTCGATTTTGTTGCTGATTATTTTTTTTACGGCTTTTCAGGTGTCAATGAATATTCAGGAATTTTTCTAGAGTGGCAAAATTCCTTGTTTGGATATTAGCAATTTTTTAATTAACAAATCACTGATAAGCGGGGGTCGGGGGCGGCTAACGATGCGTTCCGGGTCGATTTTGTTGCTGATTATTTTTTTTACGGCTTTTCAGGTGTCAATGAATATTCAAGAATTTTTCCAGAGTGGCAAAATTTCTTGTTTGGATATTAGAAATTTTTTAATCAACAAATCAATGATAAGCGGGGTCGGGGGTGGCCAACGATGCGTTCCGGGTCGATTTTGTTGCTGATTATTTTTTTTAGGGCTTTTCAGGTGTCAGTGAATATTCGGGAATTTTTCCAAAGTGGGAAAATTCCTTGTTTGGATATTAGAAATTTTTTAATCAACAAATCAATGATAAGCGAGGTCGGGGGTGGCTAACGATGCGTTCCGGGTCGATTTTGTTGCTGATTATTTTTTTTTAGGGCTTTTCAGGTGTCAATGAATATTCACGAATTTTTCCAAATTGGAAAAATTCCTTGTTTGAATATTAGAAATTTTTTAATTAACAAATCAATGACAAGCGGGGGTCTGGGGTGACTATCGATGGGTTCCGGGTCGATTTTGTTGCTGATTATTTTTTTTAGGGCTTTCTAGGTGTCCTTGATTATTCAGGAATTTTCCCAGAGTGGCAAAGCTCCTTGTTTGGATATTAGAAATTTTTTAATTAACAAATCAATGATAAGCGGGGGTCTGGGGTGGCTATCTATGGGTTGCGGGACGATTTTGTTGCTGATTATTTTTTTGAGGTCTTTTTAGGTGCCAGTGAATATTCAGCAATTTTTCCAGAGTGGTGAAATTCCTTGTTTGGATATTAGAAATTTTTTAATGAACAAATCAATGATAAGCGGGGTCGGGGGTGGCTAACGATGCGTTCCGGGTCGATTTTGTTGCTGATTATTTTTTTTTAGGGCTTTTCAGGTGTCAGTGAATATTCAAGAATTTTTCCAGAGTGGCAAAATTTCTTGTTTGGATATTAGAAATTTTTTAATCAACAAATCAATGATAAGCGGGGTCGGGGGTGGCCAACGATGCGTTCCGGGTCGATTTTGTTGCTGATTATTTTTTTTAGGGCTTTTCAGGTGTCAGTGAATATTCAGGAATTTTTCTAGAGTGGCAAAATTCCTTGTTTGGATATTAGAAATTTTTTAATGAACAAATCAATGATAAGCGGGGTCGGGGGTGGCTAACGATGCGTTCCGGGTCGATTTTGTTGCTGATTATTTTTTTTAGGGCTTTTCAGGTGTCAGTGAATATTCAGGAATTTTTCCAAAGTGGGAAAATTCCTTGTTTGGATATTAGAAATTTTTTAATCAACAAATCAATGATAAGCGGCGGTCGGGGGTGGCTAACGATGCGTTCCGGGTCGATTTTGTTGCTGATTATTTTTTTTTAGGGCTTTTCAGGTGTCAATGAATATTCACGAATTTTTCCAAATTGGAAAAATTCCTTGTTTGAATATGAGAAATTTTTTAATTAACAAATCAATGACAAGCGGGGGTCTGGGGTGACTATCGATGGGTTCCGGGTCGATTTTGTTGCTGATTATTTTTTTTAGGGCTTTCTAGGTGTCCTTGATTATTCAGGAATTTTTCCAGAGTGGCAAAGCTCCTTGTTTGGATATTAGAAATTTTTTAATTAACAAATCAATGATAAGCGGGGGTCTGGGGTGGCTATCTATGGGTTGCGGGACGATTTTGTTGCTGATTATTTTTTTGAGGTCTTTTTAGGTGCCAGTGAATATTCAGCAATTTTTCCAGAGTGGTGAAATTCCTTGTTTGGATATTAGAAATTTTTTAATCAACAAATCAATGATAAGCGGGGTCGGGGGTGGCTAACGATGCATTCCGGGTCGATTTTGTTGCTGATTATTTTTTTTTTGGGCTTTTTCGGTGTCAATGAATATTCAGGAATTTTTTCAGAGTGGCAAAATTTCTTGTTTGGGTATTAGAATTTTTTTATCAACTAATCAATGATAAGCGGGGTCGGGGGTGGCTAACGATGCGTTCCGGGTCTATTTTGTTGCTGATTATTTTTTTTTAGGGCTTTTCAGGTGTCAATGAATATTCACGAATTTTTCCAAATTGGAAAAATTCCTTGTTTGAATATGAGAAATTTTTTAATTAACAAATCAATGACAAGCGGGGGTCTGGGGTGACTATCGATGGGTTCCGGGTCGATTTTGTTGCTGATTATTTTTTTTAGGGCTTTCTAGGTGTCCTTGATTATTCAGGAATTTTCCCAGAGTGGCAAAGCTCCTTGTTTGGATATTAGAAATTTTTTAATTAACAAATCAATGATAAGCGGGGGTCTGGGGTGGCTATCTATGGGTTGCGGGACGATTTTGTTGCTGATTATTTTTTTGAGGTCTTTTTAGGTGCCAGTGAATATTCAGCAATTTTTCCAGAGTGGTGAAATTCCTTGTTTGGATATTAGAAATTTTTTAATCAACAAATCAATGATAAGCGGGGTCGGGGGTGGATAACGATGCGTTCCGGGACGATTTTGTCGCTGATTATTTTTTTTAGGGCTTTTTAGGTGTCCTTGAATATTCAGGAATTTTTCTAGAGTGGCAAAATTCCTTGTTTGGATATTAGAAATTTTTTAATGAACAAATCAATGATAAGCGGGGGTCGGGGGTGGCTAACGATGCGTTTCGGGTCGATATTGTTGCTGATTATTTTTGTTACGGCTTTTCAGGTGTCAATAAATATTCAGGAATTTTTCTAGAGTGGCAAAATTCCTTGTTTGGATATTAGAAATTTTTTAATTAACAAATCAATGATAAGCGGGGGTCGGGGGTGGCTAACGATGCGTTCCGGTCGATTTTGTTGCTGATTCTTTTTTTTTGGGCTTTGTAGGTGTCAATGAATATTCAGGAATTTTTCCAAAGTGGAGAAATTCCTTGTTTGGATATTAGAAATTTTTTAATCAACTAATCAATGATAAGCGTGGTCGGGGGTGGATAACGATGCGTTCCGGGTTGATTTTGTTGCTGATTATTTTTTTTTAGGGCTTTTTAGGTGTCAATGAATATTCAGGAATTTTTCCAGAGTGGCAAAATTCCTTGTTTGGGTATTAGAATTTTTTTATCAACTAATCAATGATAAGCGGGGTCGGGGGTGGCTAACGATGCGTTCCGGGTCGATTTTGTTGCTGATTATTTTTTTTACGGCTTTTCAGGTGTCAGTGAATATTCAAGAATTTTTCCAGAGTGGCAAAATTCCTTGTTTGGATATTAGAAATTTTTTAATCAACAAATCAATGATAAGCGGGGGTCGGGGGTGGCTAACGATGCGTTCCGGGTCGATTTTGTTGCTGATTATTTTTTTTACGGCTTTTCAGGTGTCAATGAATATTCAGGAATTTTTCTAGAGTGGCAAAATTCCTTGTTTGGATATTAGACATTTTTTAATCAACAAATCAATGATCAGCGGGGTCGGGGGTGGCCAACGATGCGTTCCGGGTCGATTTTGTTGCTGATTATTTTTTTTAGGGCTTTTCAGTTGTCAATGAATATTCAGGAATTTTTCCAAAGTAGGAAAATTGCTTGTTTGGATATTAGAAATTTTGTAATCAACAAATCAATGATAAGCGGGGTCGGGGGTGGCTAACGATGCGTTCCGGGTCGATTTTTTTGCTGATTATTTTTTTTTTGGCTTTCTAGGTGTCAATGGATATTCAGGAATTTTTCCAGACTGGCGAAATTTCTTGTTTGGATATTAGAAATTTTTTAATGAACAAATCAACGATTAGCGGGGGTCGGGGGTGAATAACGATGCGTTCCGGGACGATTTTGTGGCTGATTATTTTTTTTAGGGCTTTTTAGGTGTCCTTGAATATTCAGGAAATTTTCCAGAGTTGCAAAATTCCTTGTTTGGATATTAGAAATTTTTTAATGAACAAATCAATGATAAGCGGGGGTCGGGGGTGGCTAACGATGCGTTCGGGTCGATTTTGTTGCTGATTATTTTTTTTACGGCTTTTTAGGTGTCAATGAATATTCAGGAATTTTTCTAGAGTGTCAAAATTCCTTGTTTGGATATTGGAAATTTTTTAATCAACAAATCAATGATAAGCGGGGTCGGGGGTGGCCAACGATGCGTTCCGGGTCGATTTTGTTGCTGATTATTTTTTTAAGGGCATTTTCGGGGTCAATGAATATTTGAGAATTTTTCCAGAGTGGAAAAATCAATTGTTTGCATATTAGAAATTTTTTAATGAACAAATCAATGATAAGCGGGGGTCGGGGGTGGCTAACGATGCGTTTCGGGTCGATTTTGTTGCTGATTACTTTTTTTAAGGCTTTTCAGTTGTCAATGAATATTCAGGAATTTTTCTAGAGTGGCCAAATTCCTTGTTTGGATATTAGAAATTTTGTAATCAACAAATCAATGATAAGCGGGGTCGGGGGTGGCTAACGATGCGTTCCGGGTCGATTTTTTTGCTGATTATTTTTTTTTTGGCTTTTTAGGTGTCAATGGATATTCAGGAATTTTTCCAGACTGGCGAAATTTCTTGTTTGGATATTAGAAATTTTTTAATGAACAAATCAACGATTAGCGGGGGTCGGGGGTGAATAACGATGCGTTCCGGGACGATTTTGTGGCTGATTATTTTTTTTAGGGCTTTTTAGGTGTCCTTGAATATTCAGGAATTTTTCTAGAGTGGCAAAATTCCTTGTTTGGATATTAGAAATTTTTTAATGAACAAATCAATGATAAGCGGGGTCGGGGGTGGCTAACGATGCGTTCCGGGTCGATTTTGTTGCTGATTATTTTTTTTACGGCTTTTCAGGTGTCAATGAATATTCAGGAATTTTTCTAGAGTGGCAAAATTCCTTGTTTGGATATTAGCAATTTTTTAATTAACAAATCACTGATAAGCGGGGGTCGGGGGTGGCTAACGATGCGTTCCGGGTCGATTTTGTTGCTGATTATTTTTTTTACGGCTTTTCAGGTGTCAATGAATATTCAAGAATTTTTCCAGAGTGGCAAAATTCCTTGTTTGGATATTAGAAATTTTTTAATCAACAAATCAATGATAAGCGGGGTCGGGGGTGGCTAACGATGCGTTCCGGGACGATTTTGTGGCTGATTATTTTTTTTAAGGCTTTTTAGGTGTCCTTGAATATTAAGGAATTTTTCCAGAGTGGCAAAATTCTATGTTTGGATATTACAAATTTTTTAATTAACAAATCAATGATAAGCGGGGGTCGGGGGTGGCAAACGATGCGTTCCGGGTCGATTTTGTTGCTGATTATTTGTTTTGGGGCTTTTCAGGTGTCAATGAATAATCAGGAATTTTTCCAGAGTGGCAAAATTTCTTGTTTGGATATTAGAAATTTTTTAATGAACAAATCAACGATTAGCGGGGATCGGGGGTGGATAACGATGCTTTCCGGGACGATTTTGTGGCTTATTATTTTTTTGAGGGCATTTTAGGGGTCAATGAATATTTGAGAATTTTTCCAGAGTGGAAAAATCAATTGTTTGCATATTAGAAAATTTTTTATCAACTAATCAATGATAAGCGGGGTCGGGGGTGGCTAACGATGCGTTCCGGGTCGATTTTGTTGCTGATTATTTTTTTTTAGGGCTTTTCAGGTGTCAATGAATATTCACGAATTTTTCCAAATTGGAAAAATTCCTTGTTTGAATATGAGACATTTTTTAATTAACAAATCAATGACAAGCGGGGGTCTGGGGTGACTATCGATGGGTTCCGGGTCGATTTTGTTGCTGATTATTTTTTTTAGGGCTTTCTAGGTGTCCTTGATTATTCAGGAATTTTCCCAGAGTGGCAAAGCTCCTTGTTTGGATATTAGAAATTTTTTAATTAACAAATCAATGATAAGCGGGGGTCTGGGGTGGCTATCTATGGGTTGCGGGACGATTTTGTTGCTGATTATTTTTTTGAGGTCTTTTTAGGTGCCAGTGAATATTCAGCAATTTTTCCAGAGTGGTGAAATTCCTTGTTTGGATATTAGAAATTTTTTAATGAACAAATCAATGATAAGCGGGGTCGGGGGTGGCTAACGATGCGTTCCGGGTCGATTTTGTTGCTGATTATTTTTTTTTAGGGCTTTTCAGGTGTCAGTGAATATTCAAGAATTTTTCCAGAGTGGCAAAATTTCTTGTTTGGATATTAGAAATTTTTTAATCAACAAATCAATGATAAGCGGGGTCGGGGGTGGCCAACGATGCGTTCCGGGTCGATTTTGTTGCTGATTATTTTTTTTAGGGCTTTTCAGGTGTCAGTGAATATTCAGGAATTTTTCTAGAGTGGCAAAATTCCTTGTTTGGATATTAGAAATTTTTTAATCAACAAATCAATGATAAGCGGGGTCGGGGGTGGCTAACGATGCGTTCCGGGTCGATTTTGTTGCTGATTATTTTTTTTAGGGCTTTTCAGGTGTCAGTGAATATTCAGGAATTTTTCCAAAGTGGGAAAATTCCTTGTTTGGATATTAGAAATTTTTTAATCAACAAATCAATGATAAGCGGGGTCGGGGGTGGCTATCGATGGGTTGCGGGACGATTTAGTTGCTGATTATTTTTTTGAGGTCTTTTTAGGTGTCAGTGAATATTCAGCAATTTTTCCAGAGTGGTGAAATTCCTTGTTTGGATATTGGAAATTTTTTAATCAACTAATCAATGATAAGCCTGGTCGGGGGTGGATAACGATGCGTTCCGGGACGATTTTGTGGCTGATTATTTTTTTTAGGGCTTTTTAGGTGTCCTTGAATATTCAGGAATTTTTCTAGAGTGGCAAAATTCCTTGTTTGGATATTAGAAATTTTTTAATGAACAAATCAATGATAAGCGGGGGTCGGGGGTGGCTAACGATGCGTTCCGGGTCGATTTTGTTGCTGATTATTTTTTTTACGGCTTTTCAGGTGTCAATGAATATTCAGGAATTTTTCTAGAGTGGCAAAATTCCTTGTTTGGATATTAGCAATTTTTTAATTAACAAATCACTGATAAGCGGGGGTCGGGGGCGGCTAACGATGCGTTCCGGGTCGATTTTGTTGCTGATTATTTTTTTTACGGCTTTTCAGGTGTCAATGAATATTCAAGAATTTTTCCAGAGTGGCAAAATTCCTTGTTTGGATATTAGAAATTTTTTAATTAACAAATCAACGATTAGCGGGGGTCGGGAGTGGATAACGATGCGTTCCGGGACGATTTTGTGGCTGATTATTTTTTTTAGGGCTTTTTAGGTGTCCTTGAATATTCAGGAATTTTTCTAGAGTGGCAAAATTCCTTGTTTGGATATTAGAAATTTTTTAATGAACAAATCAATGATAAGCGGGGTCGGGGGTGGCTAACGATGCGTTCCGGGTCGATTTTGTTGCTGATTATTTTTTTTACGGCTTTTCAGGTGTCAGTGAATATTCAGGAATTTTTCCAAAGTGGGAAAATTCCTTGTTTGGATATTAGAAATTTTTTAATCAACAAATCAATGATAAGCGGGGTCGGGGGTGGCTAACGATGCGTTCCGGGTCGATTTTGTTGCTGATTATTTTTCTGAGGTCTTTTTAGGAGTCAGTGAATATTCAGGAATTTTTCCAGAGTGGTGAAATTCCTTGTTTGGATACTAGAAATTTTTTAATCAACTAATCAATGATAAGGGGGGTCGGAGGTGGCTAACGATGCGTTCCGGGTCGATTTTGTTGCTGATTATTTTTTTGGGGAGCTTTTTAGGGGTCAATGAATATTCAGGAATTTTTCCAGAGTGGCAAAATTCCTTGTTTGGGTATTAGAATTTTTTTTATCAACAAATCAATGATAAGCGGGGTCGGGGGTGGCTAACGATGCGTTCCGGGACGATTTTATTGCTGATTATTTTTTTGAGGGCATTTTAGGGGTCAATGAATATTTGAGAATTTTTCCAGAGTGGAAAAATCAATTGTTCGCATATTAGAAATTTTTTAATCAACTAATCAATGATAAGCGGGGTCGGGGGTGGCCAACGATGCGTTCCGGGTCGATTTTGTTGCTGATTATTTTTTTTAGGGCTTTTCAGGTGTCAGTGAATATTCGGGAATTTTTCCAAAGTGGCAAAATTCCTTGTTTGAATATTAGAAATTTTTTAATCAACAAATCAAAGATAAGCGAGGTCGGGGGTGGCTAACGATGCGTTCCGGGTCGATTTTGTTGCTGATTATTTTTTTTTAGGGCTTTTCAGGTGTCAATGAATATTCACGAATTTTTCCAAATTGGAAAAATTCCTTGTTTGAATATTAGAAATTTTTTAATTAACAAATCAATGACAAGCGGGGGTCTGCGGTGACTATCGATGGGTTCCGGGTCGATTTTGTTGCTGATTATTTTTTTAGGGCTTTCTAGGTGTCAATGAATATTCACGAATTTTTCCAAATTGGAAAAATTCCTTGTTTGAATATTAGAAATTTTTTAATTAACAAATCAATGACAAGCGGGGGTCTGGGGTGACTATCGATGGGTTCCGGGTCGATTTTGTTGCTGATTATTTTTTTTAGGGCTTTCTAGGTGTCCTTGATTATTCAGGAATTTTTCCAGAGTGGCAAAGCTCCTTGTTTGGATATTAGAAATTTTTTAATTAACAAATCAATGATAAGCGGGGGTCTGGGGTGGCTATCTATGGGTTGCGGGACGATTTTGTTGCTGATTATTTTTTTGAGGTCTTTTTAGGTGCCAGTGAATATTCAGCAATTTTTCCAGAGTGGTGAAATTCCTTGTTTGGATATTAGAAATTTTTTAATCAACAAATCAATGATAAGCGGGGTCGGGGTAAGTGCTAACGATGCGTTCCGGGTCGATTTTGTTGCTGATTATTTTTTTAGGCTTTTCAGGTGTCAGTGAATATCTGGGCACTTTTCCAGAGCGGCAAAATTCTCTTGTTTCAGATATTAGAAATTTTTTTAATCAACAAATCAATGATAAGTGGCTGGGGGGTGGCCAATGATGCGTTCCGGTCGATTTTGTTGCTGATTATTTTTTTTAGGGCTTTTCAGGTGTCAGTGAATATTCAGGAATTTTTCTAGAGTGGCAAAATTCCTTGTTTGGATATTAGAAATTTTTTAATCAACAAATCAATGATAAGCGGGGTCGGGGGTGGCCAACGATGCGTTCCGGGTCGATTTTGTTGCTGATTATTTTTTTTAGGGCTTTTCAGGTGTCAGTGAATATTCGGGAATTTTTCCAAAGTGGCAAAATTCCTTGTTTGAATATTAGAAATTTTTTAATCAACAAATCAATGATAAGCGGGGGTCTGGGGTGGCTATCTATGGGTTGCGGGACGATTTTGTTGCTGATTATTTTTTTGAGGTCTTTTTAGGTGCCAGTGAATATTCAGCAATTTTTCCAGAGTGGTGAAATTCCTTGTTTGGATATTAGAAATTTTTTAATGAACAAATCAATGATAAGCGGGGTCGGGGGTGGCTAACGATGCGTTCCGGGTCGATTTTGTTGCTGATTATTTTTTTTAGGGCTTTTTAGGTGTCCTTGAATATTCAGGAATTTTTCTAGAGTGGCAAAATTCCTTGTTTGGATATTAGAAATTTTTTAATCAACAAATCATTGATAAGCGGGGGTCGGGGGTGGCTAACGATGCGTTCCGGGTCGATTTTGTTGCTGATTATTTTTTTTACGGCTTTTCAGGTGTCAATGAATATTCAGGAATTTTTCTAGAGTGGCAAAATTCCTTGTTTGGATATTAGAAATTTTTTAATTAACAAATCACTGATAAGCGGGGGCGGGGGTGGCTAACGATGCGTTCCGGGTCGATTTTGTTGCTGATTATTTTTTTTACGGCTTTTCAGGTGTCAATGAATATTCAAGAATTTTTCCAGAGTGGCAAAATTCCTTGTTTGGATATTAGAAATTTTTTAATCAACAAATCAATGATAAGCGGGGTCGGGGGTGGATAACGATGCGTTCCGGGACGATTTTGTCGCTGATTATTTTTTTTAGGGCTTTTTAGGTGTCCTTGAATATTCAGGAATTTTTCTAGAGTGGCAAAATTCCTTGTTTGGATATTAGAAATTTTTTAATGAACAAATCAATGATAAGCGGGGTCGGGGGTGGCTAACGATGCGTTCCGGGTCGATTTTGTTGCTGATTATTTTTTTTTTAGGGCTTTTCAGGTGTCAATGAATATTCAGGAATTTTTCCAGATTGGCAAAATTCCTTGTTTGGATATTAGAATTTTTTTTATCAACTAATCAATGATAAGCGGGGTCGGGGGTGGCTAACGATGCGTTCCGGGTCGATTTTGTTGTTGATTATTTTTTTTAGGGCTTTTCAGGTGTCAGTGAATATTCACGAATTTTTCCAAAGTGGAGAAATTCCTTGTTTGGATATTAGAAATTTTTTAATCAACAAATCAATGATAAGCGGGGTCGGGGGTGGCTAACGATGCGTTTCGGGTCGATTTTGTTGCTGATTATTTTTTTTTAGGGCTTTTCAGGTGTCAATGAATATTCACGAATTTTTCCAGAGTGGAAAAATTCCTTGTTTGATATTAGAAATTTTTTAATTAACAAATCAATGATAAGCGGGGGTCGGGGGTGGCTAACGATGCGTTCCGGGTCGATTTTGTTGCTGATTATTTTTTTTAGGGCTTTCTAGGTGTCCTTGATTATTCAGGAATTTTTCCAGAGTGGCAAATCTCCTTGTTTGGATATTAGAAATTTTTTAATTAACAAATCAATGATAAGCGGGGGTCTGGGGTGGCTATCGATGGGTTGCGGGACGATTTTGTTGCTGATTATTTTTTTGAGGTCTTTTTAGGTGTCCAGTGAATATTCAGAATTTTTCCAGAGTGGTGAAATTCCTTGTTTGGATATTAGAAATTTTTTAATGAACAAATCAATGATAAGCGGGGTCGGGGGTGGCTAACGATGCGTTCCGGGTCGATTTTGTTGCTGATTATTTTTTTTTAGGGCTTTTCAGGTGTCAATGAATATTCAGGAATTTTTCCAAAGTGGCAAAATTCCTTGTTTGGATATTAGAAATTTTTTAATCAACAAATCAATGATAAGCGGGGTCGGGGGTGGCTAACGATGCGTTCCGGGTCGATTTTGTTGCTGATTATTTTTTTTAGGGCTTTTCAGGTGTCAGTGAATATTCAGGAATTTTTCTAGAGTGGCAAAATTCCTTGTTTGGATATTAGAAATTTTTTAATCAACAAATCAATGATAAGCGGGGTCGGGGGTGGCCAACGATGCGTTCCGGGTCGATTTTGTTGCTGATTATTTTTTTTAGGGCTTTTCAGGTGTCAGTGAATATTCGGGAATTTTTCCAAAGTGGCAAAATTCCTTGTTTGAATATTAGAAATTTTTTAATCAACAAATCAATGATAAGCGGGGGTCTGGGGTGGCTATCTATGGGTTGCGGGACGATTTTGTTGCTGATTATTTTTTTGAGGTCTTTTTAGGTGCCAGTGAATATTCAGCAATTTTTCCAGAGTGGTGAAATTCCTTGTTTGGATATTAGAAATTTTTTAATGAACAAATCAATGATAAGCGGGGTCGGGGGTGGCTAACGATGCGTTCCGGGTCGATTTTGTTGCTGATTATTTTTTTTAGGGCTTTTTAGGTGTCCTTGAATATTCAGGAATTTTTCTAGAGTGGCAAAATTCCTTGTTTGGATATTAGAAATTTTTTAATGAACAAATCAATGATAAGCGGGGGTCGGGGGTGGCTAACGATGCGTTCCGGGTCGATTTTGTTGCTGATTATTTTTTTACGGCTTTTCAGGTGTCAATGAATATTCAGGAATTTTTCTAGAGTGGCAAAATTCCTTGTTTGGATATTAGCAATTTTTTAATTAACAAATCACTGATAAGCGGGGGTCGGGGGTGGCTAACGATGCGTTCCGGGTCGATTTTGTTGCTGATTATTTTTTTTACGGCTTTTCAGGTGTCAATGAATATTCAAGAATTTTTCCAGAGTGGCAAAATTCCTTGTTTGGATATTAGAAATTTTTTAATCAACAAATCAATGATAAGCGGGGTCGGGGGTGGATAACGATGCGTTCCGGGACGATTTTGTCGCTGATTATTTTTTTTAGGGCTTTTTAGGTGTCCTTGAATATTCAGGAATTTTTCTAGAGTGGCCAAATTCCTTGTTTGGATATTAGAAATTTTTTAATGAACAAATCAATGATAAGCGGGGGTCGGGGGTGGCTAACGATGCGTTCCGGGTCGATTTTGTTGCTGATTATTTTTTTTAGGGCTTTTCAGGTGTCAGTGAATATTCAAGAATTTTTCCAGAGTGGCAAAATTTCTTGTTTGGATATTAGAAATTTTTTAATCAACAAATCAATGATAAGCGGGGTCGGGGGTGGCCAACGATGCGTTCCGGGTCGATTTTGTTGCTGATTATTTTTTTTAGGGCTTTTCAGGTGTCAGTGAATATTCGGGAATTTTTCCAAAGTGGGAAAATTCCTTGTTTGGATATTAGAAATTTTTTAATCAACAAATCAATGATAAGCGAGGTCGGGGGTGGCTAACGATGCGTTCCGGGTCGATTTTGTTGCTGATTATTTTTTTTTAGGGCTTTTCAGGTGTCAATGAATATTCACGAATTTTTCCAAATTGGAAAAATTCCTTGTTTGAATATGAGAAATTTTTTAATTAACAAATCAATGACAAGCGGGGGTCTGGGGTGACTATCGATGGGTTCCGGATCGATTTTGTTGCTGATTATTTTTTTTAGGGCTTTCTAGGTGTCCTTGATTATTCAGGAATTTTTCCAGAGTGGCAAAGCTCCTTGTTTGGATATTAGAAATTTTTTAATTAACAAATCAATGATAAGCGGGGGTCTGGGGTGGCTATCGATGGGTTGCGGGACGATTTTGTTGCTGATTATTTTTTTGAGGTCTTTTTAGGTGTCAATGAATATTCAGGAATTTTTCCAGAGTGGTGAAATTCCTTGTTTGGATATTAGAAATTTTTTAATCAACTAATTAACGATAAGCGTGGTCGGGGGTGGATAACGGTGCGTTCCGGGACGATTTTGTTGCTGATTATTTTTTTGAGAGCACTTTAGGGTTCAATGAATATTCAAGAATTTTTCCAGAGTGAAAAAATCAATTGTTCGAATATTAGAAATTTTTTAATCAACAAATCAATGATGAGCGGGGGTCGGGGGTGGCTAACGATGCGTTCCGGGTAGATTTTGTTGCTGATTATTTTTTTTTAGGGCTTTTCAGGTGTCAATGAATATTCAGGAATTTTCCAGCATGGTGAAATTCCTTGTTTGGATATTAGAAATTTTGTAATCAACTAATCAACGATAAGCGTGGTCGGGGGTGGATCAAGAGGCGTTCCGTGACGATTTTGTTGCTGATTATTTTTTTGAGGGCATTTTAGGGGTCAATGAATATTCGAGGATTTTTCCAGAGTGGAAAAATCAATTGTTTGCATATTAGAAATTTTTTAATCAACAAATCAATGATAAGCGGGGTCGGGGGTGGCTAACGATGCGTTCCGGGTCGATTTTGTTGCTGATTATTTTTTTTTAGGGCTTTTCAGGTGTCAATGAATATTCACGAATTTTTCCAAATTGGAAAAATTCCTTGTTTGAATATGAGACATTTTTTAATTAACAAATCAATGACAAGCGGGGGTCTGGGGTGACTATCGATGGGTTCCGGGTCGATTTTGTTGCTGATTATTTTTTTTAGGGCTTTCTAGGTGTCCTTGATTATTCAGGAATTTTTCCAGAGTGGCAAAGCTTCTTGTTTGGATATTAGAAATTTTTTAATTAACAAATCAATGATAAGCGGGGGTCTGGGGTGGCTATCTATGGGTTGCGGGACGATTTTGTTGCTGATTATTTTTTTTTAGGGCTTTCTAGGTGTCCTTGATTATTCAGGAATTTTCCCAGATGGCAAAGCTCCTTGTTTGGATATTAGAAATTTTTAATTAACAAATCAATGATAAGCGGGGGTCTGGAGTAGCGCTTATCTATCTTTGCAGGATGTTTTTGTTGCTGATTATTTTTGAGGGTCTTTTTAGGTGCCAGTGAATATTCAGCAATTTTTCCAAGTGGTGAAATTCCTTGTTTGGATATTAGAAATTTTTTAATCAACAAATCAATGTTAAGCGGGGTCGGGGGTGGCTAACGATGCGTTCCGGGTCGATTTTGTTGCTGATTATTTTTTTTTAGCGCTTTTCAGGTGTCAATGAATATTCACGAATTTTTCCAAAGTGGAGAAATTTCTTGTTTGGATATTAGAAATGTTTTAATCAACAAATCAATGATAAGCGGGGTCGGGGGTGGCTAACGATGCGTTCCGGGTCGATTTTGTTGCTGATTATTTTTTTTAGGGCTTTTCAGGTGTCAGTGAATATTCAGGAATTTTTCTAGAGTGGCAAAATTCCTTGTTTGGATATTAGAAATTTTTTAATCAACAAATCAATGATAAGCGGGGTCGGGGGTGGCCAACGATGCGTTCCGGGTCGATTTTGTTGCTGATTATTTTTTTTAGGGCTTTTCAGGTGTCAGTGAATATTCGGGAATTTTTCCAAAGTGGCAAAATTCCTTGTTTGAATATTAGAAATTTTTTAATCAACAAATCAATGATAAGCGGGGGTCTGGGGTGGCTATCTATGGGTTGCGGGACGATTTTGTTGCTGATTATTTTTTTGAGGTCTTTTTAGGTGCCAGTGAATATTCAGCAATTTTTCCAGAGTGGTGAAATTCCTTGTTTGGATATTAGAAATTTTTTAATCAACAAATCAATGATAAGCGGGGTCGGGGGTGGATAACGATGCGTTCCGGGACGATTTTGTCGCTGATTATTTTTTTTAGGGCTTTTTAGGTGTCCTTGAATATTCAGGAATTTTTCTAGAGTGGCAAAATTCCTTGTTTGGATATTAGAAATTTTTTAATGAACAAATCAATGATAAGCGGGGTCGGGGGTGGCTAACGATGCGTTCCGGGTCGATTTTGTTGCTGATTATTTTTTTTACGGCTTTTCAGGTGTCAATGAATATTCAGGAATTTTTCTAGAGTGGCAAAATTCCTTGTTTGGATATTAGAAATTTTTTAATTAACAAATCACTGATAAGCGGGGGTCGGGGGTGGCTAACGATGCGTTCCGGGTCGATTTTGTTGCTGATTATTTTTTTTACGGCTTTTCAGGTGTCAATGAATATTCAAGAATTTTTCCAGAGTGGCAAAATTCCTTGTTTGGATATTAGAAATTTTTTAATCAACAAATCAATGATAAGCGGGGTCGGGGGTGGATAACGATGCGTTCCGGGACGATTTTGTCGCTGATTATTTTTTTTAGGGCTTTTTAGGTGTCCTTGAATATTCAGGAATTTTTCTAGAGTGGCCAAATTCCTTGTTTGGATATTAGAAATTTTTTAATGAACAAATCAATGATAAGCGGGGGTCGGGGGTGGCTAACGATGCGTTCCGGGTCGATTTTGTTGCTGATTATTTTTTTTACGGCTTTTCAGGTGTCAGTGAATATTCAAGAATTTTTCCAGAGTGGCAAAATTCCTTGTTTGGATATTAGAAATTTTTTAATCTAACAAATCAATGATAAGCGAGGTCGGGGTGGCTAACGATGCGTTCCGGGTCGATTTTGTTGCTGATTATATTTTTTAGGGCTTTTCAGGTGTCAATGAATATTCACGGGTTTTTCCAAATTGGAAAAATTCCTTGTTTGAATATTAGAAATTTTTTTAATTAACAATCAATGACAAGCGGGGTCTGGGGTACGACTATCGATGGGTTCCGGGTCGATTTGTTGCTGATTATTTTTAGGGCTTTCTAGGTGTCAATGAATATTCACGAATTGCAAATTGGAAAATTCCTTGTTTTACGAATATTAGAAATTTTTAATTAACAAATCAATGACAAGCGGGGTCGGGGGTGGCCAACGATGCGTTCCGGGTCGATTTTGTTGCTGATTATTTTTTTTAGGGCTTTTCAGGTGTCAGTGAATATTCGGGAATTTTTCCAAAGTGGGAAAATTCCTTGTTTGGATATTAGAAATTTTTTAATCAACAAATCAATGATAAGCGAGGTCGGGGGTGGCTAACGATGCGTTCCGGGTCGATTTTGTTGCTGATTATTTTTTTTTAGGGCTTTTCAGGTGTCAATGAATATTCACGAATTTTTCCAAATTGGAAAAATTCCTTGTTTGAATATTAGAAATTTTTTAATTAACAAATCAATGACAAGCGGGGGTCTGGGGTGACTATCGATGGGTTCCGGGTCGATTTTGTTGCTGATTATTTTTTTTAGGGCTTTCTAGGTGTCCTTGATTATTCAGGAATTTTTCCAGAGTGGCAAAGCTTCTTGTTTGGATATTAGAAATTTTTTAATCAACAAATCAATGATAAGCGGGGTCGGGGGTGGCCAACGATGCGTTCCGGGTCGATTTTGTTGCTGATTATTTTTTTTAGGGCTTTTCAGGTGTCAGTGAATATTCGGGAATTTTTCCAAAGTGGCAAAATTCCTTGTTTGAATATTAGAAATTTTTTAATCAACAAATCAAAGATAAGCGAGGTCGGGGGTGGCTAACGATGCGTTCCGGGTCGATTTTGTTGCTGATTATTTTTTTTTAGGGCTTTTCAGGTGTCAATGAATATTCACGAATTTTTCCAAATTGGAAAAATTCCTTGTTTGAATATTAGAAATTTTTTAATTAACAAATCAATGACAAGCGGGGGTCTGCGGTGACTATCGATGGGTTCCGGGTCGATTTTGTTGCTGATTATTTTTTTAGGGCTTTCTAGGTGTCAATGAATATTCACGAATTTTTCCAAATTGGAAAAATTCCTTGTTTGAATATTAGAAATTTTTTAATTAACAAATCAATGACAAGCGGGGGTCTGGGGTGACTATCGATGGGTTCCGGGTCGATTTTGTTGCTGATTATTTTTTTTAGGGCTTTCTAGGTGTCCTTGATTATTCAGGAATTTTTCCAGAGTGGCAAAGCTCCTTGTTTGGATATTAGAAATTTTTTAATTAACAAATCAATGATAAGCGGGGGTCTGGGGTGGCTATCTATGGGTTGCGGGACGATTTTGTTGCTGATTATTTTTTTGAGGTCTTTTTAGGTGCCAGTGAATATTCAGCAATTTTTCCAGAGTGGTGAAAATTCCTTGTTTGGATATTAGAAATTTTTTAATCAACAAATCAATGTTAAGCGGGGTCGGGGGTGGCTAACGATGCGTTCCGGGTCGATTTTGTTGCTGATTATTTTTTTTTAGCGCTTTTCAGGTGTCAATGAATATTCACGAATTTTTCCAAAGTGGAGAAATTTCTTGTTTGGATATTAGAAATGTTTTAATCAACAAATCAATGATAAGCGGGGTCGGGGGTGGCTAACGATGCGTTCCGGGTCGATTTTGTTGCTGATTATTTTTTTTAGGGCTTTTCAGGTGTCAGTGAATATTCAGGAATTTTTCTAGAGTGGCAAAATTCCTTGTTTGGATATTAGAAATTTTTTAATCAACAAATCAATGATAAGCGGGGTCGGGGGTGGCCAACGATGCGTTCCGGGTCGATTTTGTTGCTGATTATTTTTTTTAGGGCTTTTCAGGTGTCAGTGAATATTCGGGAATTTTTCCAAAGTGGCAAAATTCCTTGTTTGAATATTAGAAATTTTTTAATCAACAAATCAATGATAAGCGGGGGTCTGGGGTGGCTATCTATGGGTTGCGGGACGATTTTGTTGCTGATTATTTTTTTGAGGTCTTTTTAGGTGCCAGTGAATATTCAGCAATTTTTCCAGAGTGGTGAAATTCCTTGTTTGGATATTAGAAATTTTTTAATGAACAAATCAATGATAAGCGGGGTCGGGGGTGGCTAACGATGCGTTCCGGGACGATTTTGTCGCTGATTATTTTTTTTAGGGCTTTTTAGGTGTCCTTGAATATTCAGGAATTTTTCTAGAGTGGCCAAATTCCTTGTTTGGATATTAGAAATTTTTTAATGAACAAATCAATGATAAGCGGGGGTCGGGGGTGGCTAACGATGCGTTCCGGGTCGATTTTGTTGCTGATTATTTTTTTTACGGCTTTTCAGGTGTCAATGAATATTCAGGAATTTTTCTAGAGTGGCAAAATTCCTTGTTTGGATATTAGAAATTTTTTAATTAACAAATCACTGATAAGCGGGGGCGGGGGTGGCTAACGATGCGTTCCGGGTCGATTTTGTTGCTGATTATTTTTTTTACGGCTTTTCAGGTGTCAATGAATATTCAAGAATTTTTCCAGAGTGGCAAAATTTCTTGTTTGGATATTAGAAATTTTTTAATCAACAAATCAATGATAAGCGGGGTCGGGGGTGGCTAACGATGCGTTCCGGGACGATTTTGTGGCTGATTATTTTTTTTAAGGCTTTTTAGGTGTCCTTGAATATTCAGGAATTTTTCCAGAGTGGCAAAATTCCTTGTTTGGGTATTAGAATTTTTTTTATCAACTAATCAATGATAAGCGGGGTCGGGGGTGGCTAACGATGCGTTCCGGGTCGATTTTGTTGCTGATTATTTTTTTTAGGGCTTTTCAGGTGTCAGTGAATATTCAAGAATTTTTCCAGAGTGGCAAAATTTCTTGTTTGGATATTAGAAATTTTTTAATCAACAAATCAATGATAAGCGGGGTCGGGGGTGGCTAACGATGCGTTCCCGGTCGATTTTGTGGCTGATTATTTTTTTTTTGCGCTTTTCAGGTGTAAATGAATATTCACGAATTTTTCCAAAGTGGAGAAATTCCTTGTTTGGATATTAGAAATTTTTTAATCAACAAATCAATGATAAGCGGGGTCGGGGGTGGCTAACGATGCGTTCCGGGTCGATTTTGTTGCTGATTATTTTTTTTAGGGCTTTTCAGGTGTCAATGAATATTCACGAATTTTTCCAAATTGGAAAAATTCCTTGTTTGAATATTAGAAATTTTTTAATTAACAAATCAATGATAAGCGGGGGTCTGGGGTGACTATCGATGGGTTCCGGGTCGATTTTGTTGCTGATTATTTTTTTTAGGGCTTTCTAGGTGTCCTTGATTATTCAGGAATTTTCCCAGAGTGGCAAAGCTCCTTGTTTGGATATTAAAAATTTTTTAATTAACAAATCAATGATAAGCGGGGGTCTGGGGTGGCTATCGATGGGTTGCGGGACGATTTGGTTGCTGATTATTTTTTTGAGGTCTTTTTAGGTGTCGGTGAATATTCACGAATTTTTCCAGAGTGGCAAATCTCCTTGTTTGGATATTAGAAATTTTTTAATTAACAAATCAATGATAAGCGGGGGTCTGGGGTGGCTATCTATGGGTTGCGGGACGATTTTGTTGCTGATTATTTTTTTGAGGTCTTTTTAGGTGCCAGTGAATATTCAGCAATTTTTCCAG
>JAEUYN010000693.1:0-16038 GCA_018257835.1 Euura lappo
ATACTGATGTGATTCACTCTGCGAGAAAACTTGAATTCTGAGACGACGAGGTGGAGGTTTTTTCAAATCTCTGCATCGAACAGTTTATTGTCTGGAATAATAACGGAAGTTACAAGTGTGTTGAGTCTGTGATTAATCAAAATTGAAGATGAAGTTTTTCAGTATTTTTCTGTTCATCTTTGCTGCTGTTTACTTCGACCAAACTAAAGTAGTTACAGGTAATCTCAATAATCGTGAAAATTCCCGGACAAAAAACTGAACCCCTTTGAATCATGAATTCTTATTCAATCTTTGAAAGACTCTTTTTTTTTAATCACTCAAAAAAATTAAAAATCCCAAAGATGTTCAAAGACGTTCCTTGAAGTCTTTTGTCAATTCTGCGAAAATGTCTTCAATTTTCTGAAATATGTGGATTATTATAAAATTATTGAAAGTCATCTGGAATTCTTTGAAATGTTTTTGATACTTTTCACCATACTTCGAATCTCTCGAAGTTCTGAGACATTTTTTTGGAAACTCGTCAAATTATGGAAATTTGGAAGACTTTAAGACGATTTGGAGATTGATTTCAAAACTCTTGCTACTGAAAACTTGATGATCTTCGATGTTATTTGATATTATCTTAAATCTGATGACATAATTCAACATTTATGCAATTCTATGAAACTTCAAGATCATTTCAAGTAGTTTTAATTCTTCTAAAACCTTGACATTTGAATTGATGAATATTCGGAAAAGTGGATTCAAGAAGATACTCTCTTCATCAAGATCGTTGTTGGGCTTTTGAAAAAACATATTCAGTCTTCATTGAAATCGATTCAGAAATATTTCATCTGGTCCAGTAAAATTGGATGAAAATATAGCGAATAGTGAAATCAATTAGTAAGGCTCTATAAATTGCCCAAGACCTTTATCTTGGCCTACCATTGAATGTTCGATCCACAAATTTAAATCAAAGACGTTAGAATTCAGTTTTTCTACCATATCTCGACAACTATTGATCCTATCGTCACGCGGGTTAGTATAAAAAATGAAGTTCATCAAATTTCCTACAACAAAGGTTCAATACACTTTTTTCATATCTTTGATAGTTTTTGTGTAATACAGGTTCGAAAGTATCGATATTTGTATTTCTTGTCCCAGGCACCTTGTGAGAATTATGTCCGTATTCACTGGTGTATTAGAGACAAACTATCAAGGATACGAGAAAAATGTATTGAACCTTTGTTGTAGGGAATTTGATGAACTTCATTTTTTATAATAACCTTCGTGATGATAGGATGAATATTTGTCGAGATATGATGAAAAAACTGAATTTAAACAGCTTCGATTCGAGATGGCGGATCAAGCCGTCCAGTTAGAGATCAGAACTTTTAGTCCGTTCGATAGCAGGTTGAGATGCAGGCCTTGAGCAATTTATAAACTTTTAGTTTTTTCTTAATTTGACTGAACGATCTGACCGAATATTTCATTCATTCGAATATGAGAATATAATCTAGTAACGTAGAAACAACCCTGAGTTTGGTTTTACTTCCAGGTTTGAGCCTCAGTGGAATTAAATCGTCGATAGCAAGAAACGTCTTCTTCTTCCTATCAAACTGTACTTCCGGTGCCGGTGAAACCCGCCTATTGTTTTATTCTCCTTCCGCGAATGCGACTCAAGTGAGATTAGACGGTCCTGAAAGAGTGCCGTTAAATCCTTCCCTGAAAACAGTATTAATTGTCCACGGGTTCTTGAGCGATGCAACAAAGGACTGGGTTAACGACACGATTTCAGCTCTCTTGAAAAACGTAGGTGCCACAAAAAAAAATAACTAATTCAGTCGAGAAAAGTACAAAAACGACTAAAAAAAAAAATCTCAGATTTTCTGAATTTATTCCGAATGTATTTGTTATAGTCTCTCAATAGTTTCTCAGTAACATTCCAATAGTTTTCGAATAGTTTCCCAGAAGTTTCCCAATAGTTTTCGAATGGTTCCCAATAGTTTTTTTCCCATCGCAGCAGCCACCTTCAGTTAAATACTGTAATTACAGCAACCCAGAAACATTTTCGCCGTTGACTGGAGGACCGGTGCTTGTTCAGAAAAAATCGATTACCTGAACTTCCAATGGTACGGTGCAGCAGCTGGAAATACAAGAGAAGTTGGAAAATACGTTGCCGGGTGGGTAAAATCGATGATCACCAAAAATGGCCGGGGTCAGATCAGACCAGATGAGATTCTAGTTGTTGGACCTCGAATCATTTGAATTTCGTCCGCATCCAATCCAATTCAATCATATTTCTCACTCGGAATGTTTCAATCATGTAAAATTAATTGCATCTTTTTCAGAGACACTTCACAGAATTTTTCAGACTTTTACGGATTAACTCTCCAAAAAGTCTGATTACCAATCTCTGAAAGTATTCAGATTTGTTTTTCACTTGATTGGACAATTCTTGTTCTGAAAAATATTTTTTTTACCAAATGTCAATGGAAAAAAAAAGATTCTGTCAGATTTTGTCAGATCTTCGTACGTATATGTTATCCTTTCATGAAATGAAATTCATAAACTCCAGCTGCATCAAGACTCTCGTTAATAAGTACTCGGTCAGTGTGAAGGACATTTGGATCATCGGCCACAGTTTGGGTGCCCATGTCGCTGGATTCGCTGGAAAATCTCTGGCAGCAAGTGGGATGCAGAAATTGGGACGAATCACGGGTTGGTAGAGATAAAAGTGACATTTTATATTCCAGAAGTAAATCAATGAAGAAGAAAAGATAAAAAACGAGATGACTTGAGCTCCCACACGGAACACTTAGTTGATTTTACGCATGAAATACGTTTTAACGTCTGTTTACGTATACAGCTAAAATGATACGTATACTATACGTGTACGCGATGTATACAATCAAGACGTATTTTCTATACGAAGTATATACGTATAACACTTGTATCATTCGCGTCAATGCCGAAGCCGTTTTTTTACGTACGTATGTACGTATAAATTACATTCATATTGCGTATAGTATTATGACAATCATAAAACTTTTCGACGGCCGCTATTAATATTGTCTCATGTTTTCGTTTCCATTCGGAAAAGACCTATCTGAAAATGGCTCGGGGTAAAAGACTTATCTCCTATGCTTATACACAGGACTTAAGTCTTTTACCCCGAGCCATTTTCAGATAGGTATTTTCCAAATGGAAACGAAAACATAAGACAATATTAACAGCGGCCGTCGTTTTATCATATGTACCATCAACGTATATAATTGGTGATTATTCAGATGTTTTAAGAAACCTAGCCTATACTCAGTATGTACGTATCTTTCACGTCACGCAAAACAACGCTTTTTAAATGTTTACTGTACGTACGGAAGACGTACAGCAGATGTGTGTATCTCGGCGTCGGGCACAACCGAAGGAATACGAAAGACTTACGTACAGCACACGGTTTGCAGACTCGAATGATTTCGACATTTTGTATACGTAAGCCAGACCTATTAGTTCAGTAGGCCTGAATGCAAATTTTTACCGTGTTTTCGTTCTACGTACGGTATACGTACGGCAGATGTGTGTATCTTGACGTTTGGCACAACCTAACCTAACCAAAGTGATACGATAGACATACGTACAGCACACGCTTTGCAGAATCGCCTGATTTCTACGTTTCGTATACGTAAACCAGACGTATCAATTCAGTAGGCTGAACGCACCAAGCTACCTCTTTTCCGTCATACGTCATACGTATGTTATACGTACAGCATACAACAGGACACGGTTTGCAGACTCGCCTGATTTCGACGTTTCGTATACGTAAACCAGACTTATTAGTTTAGTGGGCCAAATGCAAATTTTCACCGTGTTTCCGGTATACGTACGATATACGTACACCAGACGTTGCCAGCACATTTGACAGCTTCAACGATATTCTTTCACTATTGAGCGATCGAGTGTAGTCATAAATAGATTTTTACAGAGATTAGTGAACTTACATTACTGAAGAATGTATCATTGTCCCTGATAAAATCATGTATAGAAACGCTGCATGGTTGGACAAGCGGCAGCTTAGCGTAGTGGCTAGGGCGTGCGACTAGTGATACGAAGAGTGGCGAGCGTACTCGGTTCAAACCCCGGCTAGGTCTTAGAAAAGCGAAAAATTCAAGTGATCGCAGAATGCGTTTTAATTGACAAGCGTGCTCTACTATAAATGAAAATAACCTGAAACACCGGAAACATCCAATAATAGGTTAAAAAATAACTTATTACGTGAAAATCTTTTTTTCAAATTCCTTATACGTATCTCACACGCTCTCAACACGTATAAATATTCTACCCATATGTGTTCTCTATACACAAAAAGCGTATTGTTATGCATATATACATATACGTTTGATTTACGTATAGTATACACGTATTCAAAATCATGAAGAGTACGAAAGACATACGTATCGCATCAGTATATTGGACGTAAATTGAAGTACAGCGCAGGGAATACTACGTAATATATACGTTTCGATATACGTCTTACAGTGGTTCCTTGTATCTCTAAAATACATATTCTATACATCTTAGCGGACTTTTCGTATTCGTTCCTTATACGGATTTTAGCCAGACATTTAGCCTATTTCTATCCCAAACGTAAACCTTCAACTTACGTATATCAGACGTATAACGTCTAAATTATTGCGTCCAATATACGTATAAAATTGGTAAGTGTTCTGTGTGGGCTGCAAATACGGCAGTCTTTGAATTTCCCGGTTATTTGTACTAAGAAAAATGTATTTTTTTATTCGAATTTTCGGAAATTTTACAAAATAGTTCGTGGTCAGCAATTTAAACAACCTGCAGGTACCATTTCGCATCAAAATCTGAATACTACTCGTCATTTCGAAATTTTGCAATTATTTGACTGCAAATTGAACTAGGAAAGCTGAAATTTGAAGTCATCGTAACAAGAAAAAAAAACGGTTCAAATTTACAGGATTAGACCCTGCCGGACCGTTGTTCAAGCGACTAAACTCGACTGCACGTCTTGATAAGACAGACGCAGATTTTGTTGAAGTTACTCACACTTCTTCGCTCCTGGGTCTTCAGGAAGCGATTGGACATGTCGACATTTATTACAACGGTGGACAATTTCAGAGAGGCTGTTTACTCAGTAGTAAGTTTATGCTGTCGATTACTGAATAATTATACAGGTCATCCCCCCTTTCGCAATGTAAACAAGCGGATTTGGGCTGACTATGAGCCAGCCTTCGAACTTCCCGTTATTTATTTTGTTCTCACCTGTTTTGAAATTTGCAAATATGACCTCAGCTTTTTGATCAGCGGTTCAAAAAACCTTCAAGTACCAATTTCCGTTAGATTTCGAATGTTTCTAGTGTTTCTCCCGGCCAATTGGATTCGCCATTTTTAATTTCGCAAATATGACTTCAGATTCGTAATCAGTGACCCGAAAAACGTACGAGTACGAAGTTTCATCCAAATCCAAATGTTTTTAGTTTTTTTTTGCAGCATATCGAATACGCCAAATAAAAATTTTGCAAAACTGACTTCAGATTCGTGATCAGCGATCAAAAAAACCATATGGTACCAAATTTCATTGAAATCCGTTGATTCGTTCTCAAGATATCGTCATTTTTGTTGCATTTTTTAGAATTTTGTTATTTGAATAGTTCAAAAAGTACTAATCCGATCGAAGCCAAAATCTAATCAGTTCTAAGTTAAGAAAAGCCCCGTCGATTGAGCCCAAGTTGATCGAAATCCGAACACGTGTTCTCCAGATATCGCGCGGACAAAAATGTGGTCACGCACATACACACTCACAGACGTCCATCTGAAAATGATCGGAAGTGATTCTCTGGACCTCGAAATGTGAAGATTCAGTCAAAACTCAACTTTTCATTTTCGGGGTGATCACAATAACTTCCTTTTTTCTCTGAAAGCAGAGAAACGGGAAGTTAAAAAGGAAAGAAAAACAAGCGGGTTTGGGCTGACTATGAGCCAGCCTTCGAACTTCCCGTTATTTATTTTGTTCTCAGCTATTTTGAAATTTGTAAATCTGACCTCAGATTCTTGATCAGCGGTTCAAAAACCTTCGAGTACAAATTTCCGTAAGATTTCGAATGATTTTAGTATTTTTCCCAGCAAATCGGACTCGCCATTTTGAATTTCGCTAATCTGACTTCAGATTCGTGGTGGTGACCCAAAAAACCTACGAGTACCAAGTTTCATCCAAATCAAAATGTTTTTAGTTTTTTGCAGCATATCGAATACGCCGAATGAAAATTTTGCTAAACTGACTTCAGATTCGTGATCAGCGATCAAAAAAACCATACGGTACCAAATTTCATTGAAATCCGTTGATTCGTTCTCAAGATATCGTCATTTTTGTTGTGTTTTTTTAAATTTTGTTATTTGAATAGTTCAAAAAGTACTAATCCGATCGAAGCCAAAATCTAATCAGTTCTAAGTTAAGAAAAGCCCCGTCGATTGAGCCCAAGTTGATCGAAATCCGACCACGCGTTCTCGAGATATCGCGCGGACAAAAATGTGGTTACGCACATACACACACACACACACACATACACACACTGAAACTGAAAATAGTCGGGGGTGATTCTTTGGAACTCGAAATGTGAAGATTTAGTGAAAACTCAAATTTTCATTTTCGGGGTGATCACAGTAACTTCCTTTTTTCTCTGAAAACAGAGAAACGGGAAGTTAAAAAAAATTGGACCATTTTTAAACTTGTATGAAATTGGAATCGATTTTTCTTGTACACGATTCTGAGATTTGGCAATCGAAAATTCATGAACAGGGAAAACTCCTTCAATATCACACATTAATGTGTTCTCGATAGGATTGAGCAATTCTTCTTCTTGCAGAACCTGGATGCTCCCATGACAGAGCAGTCGATTACTATATGGAGGCCATCAGGAACTCTAGTTGCCAATTTCTTGCAAAGGCATGGTCTCCGAAAGAGTGAGTATATCGAGTGGAGAAAAAAAACGGGCTAATTAGTATTTGAGAAAATCGAATAGTCCGAAGCACATGTCCGATCTGGAGCATTTCATTCAACATACATGTAATAAACGTTATGTATATGAGTGTAAGTGTGTATTCTTGACCTCAGGATAATGTGTGTGTAGATTCTTGGAAATGAAGGTCATAAACGAGTTTGTTTACCAAAAAACGTAACGTTTCGGCTCATGGGGAGAGCCCTCCTCAGACGAAATGCATTTTATTGTCTGTTCGAACAAAATTTACAGTTACAGAAAAAAACAAAAGAAAAGAAAAGTTCAAATAAAGTGATTTTGTGCTGAAAGCACGAGGTCCATAACCTCTAAATGTGAAAATTTGAAAATTATAAAAATAAAAATATTATTACCTTAAATTAGTAATTCATAAAGAAAGAAAGAGTAGAAAAGCCATTACAGCTCAAGAAGGCCAAAGGCAATTCTCAGCTCCCAGACTTCCATCAGAAAGAAGAAATACAAAAGTAGTTTCAGAAATAGAGACGTTTTGAGGAAGACGTCCGTCCCGCTCCACGATCGGAAGGAAGAGGCGGAAGAACGTCTTCCCCAAAAGGAACCATAGAACAGTGAATTTGAAAGATAAGAGCAAGGAGTTGACCCTACTGAAAAAGATATTGTAAAATATTACACGAAAAATTACATAATGAATTACATAAAGTTATGATTGGATTCATGATATGAATTATCATGTAAATTGAGAATGTTGTAGATTATTATGTACTTTATCACATGATTTTTATTCTGACCATTGTTGTACAAATACACATAATTTATTATCTAATTTATATTGTGATGTTTTACATGATCAGATTTTACGATAGAAAAGAAAAAAAGTAAAATTTAGACCGGGGGGATTTACGAGTTCCAACTTCTCCGAAGAAACTGGAAATCAATCACAATTATATCAAAGCTTATGAAGCTGAAACCTCGCTATACTACTGTGAAGTACCGTAGCTCAGACGGTAGCGTCACTGCTTGCGAATTCAAAGGACGGCGGTTCGATCCCGACTCAGGGATCCGTTTTTTTTTTCTTTTTCTATCATAAAATCTGACCATGACGTAAAACATCCTACGATAAATTAGGTAATAAATTATGTGTATTTGTACAAAATGATGTTTAGAACAAAAATCTTATGATAAAGTACATAATAATTCGTATCGTGAATCCAATCATAACTTTATAAAATTTATCATGTAATTTATTATGTACTTTTTCATGTAATATTTTACAGGATCTTTTTCAGTAGGGGATAGTTAGATAGTCGATGGTAAGGTAGGAGCAGAGAACTCCATAGATAACATTAGCTAATTAGTCCTAGATATGGCAGGAATATAGATGTCACTAAGATGTTCAACATCTTGGCGCAAATTACAAGAATTAGAATTACCAACAATGCTGCACATTTCTAAAAGTAGACGCTTATATAATAAGACGGTTCTTGAGCTATAATGCTGGAATTATCAAAATCGAAACAGTGGTCAAAATCTACTCGGTGTTTGGTTAGCGCCGTGTGATTCTCAGTATCATCGAAGATATTCTTTTTATGTTCTTTGATTCTGGTGTTAAGTTGTCTCCTAGTTTGACCAATGTAGACAGAATTACAATCTTTGCAAGGAATTTGGTAAACAATCTGTGAATGCTTACCCACCGGTAAAACGTCTTTACCAGAATCGAACACCGAACTCAAATCACGGTTGTTTTGCCCAACAAATTTTATGTTGTATTTGCTAAAAATCCGATTTACAGATTCAAAGAGGCCCGCAACATAGGGAATCGAAACGATTCTATATTGTGGCAGATCTAGTGCATCATTGGCGTTGTTATGAGCATTATTGTTGTTATTCGAGTCTGGTTGGTTAACAATTGAGTCGTGTTTGCTTCTGATATCGTGTTTGCTTCTTCGTCTCTATTTCTGAAACTACTTTTGTATTTCTTCTTTCTGATGGAAGTCTGGGAGCTGAGAATTGCCTTTGGCCTTCTTGAGCTGTAATGGCTTTTCTACTCTTTCTTTCTTTATGAATTACTAATTTAAGGTAATAATATTTTTATTTTTATAATTTTCACATTTTCACATTTAGAGGTTATGGACCTCGTGCTTTCAGCACAAAATCACTTTATTTGAACTTTTCTTTTCTTTTGTTTTTTTCTGTAACTGTAAATTTTGTTCGAACAGACAATAAAATGCATTTCGTCTGAGGAGGGCTCTCCCCATGAGCCGAAACGTTACGTTTTTTGGTAAAAAAACTCGTTTATGACCTTCATTTCCAAGAATCTACACACACGTTATGTATATGATATGAAATTGATTTGCAGCGGTTACAAAAATACTCCTGCCGAATGCGAAAATTCTTGCACCGTCGCTGGACCATCGGCCCCGACCAATTCTGCGAGAGGATCTTTTTACGTGGCCACCAACAACGGAGAGCCTTTTTGCAGTGAGTGGAATTGACAGTCATTAAACATATATGAGGCATTCCATGCCAACTCGACCAATGATTTTCCCTCACCATTTTTGATTTGTTTCATAATTTTTTCTATAGTTGCCCTCACTTTCAAAAACACTTGGAAATTTTTTCAGATTTTTCTAAATAGCCGTTAATTTTTTACGTATTTTCAAAACTCCAAACAGATAGACATTTTTGAAAATTATGAAAAAATTCTCAAAAATACTTGGTTCCAACACCATCATTTTGGGACATATTAAAAAGTGGAACCAATTTTTCTTATATTTTTTTTTGCATATGTAAAAAAAAACTTATTTGATAATTATGATCCTATCGGCTCCGAAAAGTTGTAGGGTTCGAATTACTCGTATTTTTAGTAAAAACGGGTTATAAAAATAAACGAGGCGAAGGTTTCTGTGTATAAAACATTTTATCAAATCAATTATTATTAATAATCTTAATGTGATTATTAAATAAAATGTCTTACAACAGAAACCTTTGCCTCGTTTATTTTTATAACCCGTTTTTACTAAAAATACGAGTAATTCGTACTCTAAAACTTTTCGGAGCCGATAGGACCATAATTATCGAATAGGTTTTTTTTAAATATGCAAAAAAAAAAAATATAAAAAAAATTGGTTCCACTTTTCAATATGTCCCAAAATGATGGTGTTGGAACCAAGTATTTTTGAGAATTTTATCAGAATTTTGAAAAATGTCTATGTGTTTGGAGTTTTGAAAATACGTAAAAAATTAACGGTTATTTAGAAAAATCTGAAAAAATTTCAGTGTTTTTGAGAGTAAGGACAACCATAGAAAAAATTATGAAAGAAATTAAAAATGGTGAGGGAAAATCATTGGTCGAGTTGGCATGGAATGCCTCATATGCAATTTCGATTCAGTAGAAATTACAAGAGAAGAAAAGTGGTAAAGATCATAGTTGCAAATAATGGAAACAATTTTTTTTTTGTTCTTCAGCTGGGCGATTACCGAGCTCGGGAGAGGTCGAGGTAACACCTACTGAACACTATCCCATCGATGAGAATATGTTCGATACTCCATTTTGAGATGATATATGTATGATTGTGGATTAATAAATGAATGAATATAAATTATCGGACTCATCGTTATTAATTGATTCATGTGGTTGAGATGTGAAAAAAAACTGAACTTTTGACAGCTTCTACAGATTCAGAAAATGTAACTCCACGTCGACTTGGGACGTTTGGGAGTCCGTCAAATTGATAATGGCTGCAAGCCCGATGTTTTATCATACATTGTGATTTTGTATATTCAAGACACACCATTGATTCTACGGGATATGAGATGGAAGGTCTTGTGAAAATGCCCTCAAGCTCCCCCAGGCCGATTGTTACACTTCCAAAATGCGCTGAAGCTGTCCCGGGCCGATTAGATATGTAAAGAAATTTGAATTGTAGAAAATGACGATGAGGTTATTATTAATGAGGTTATGAGATTATCATACCATATGTTGGAGAAACGCTAATTGCTCCTTATATGAATAACCATCATTCAAACCAGTGGTGTTTTATTTTGTTCACTCACCATTTTGCACGAGAGATAAAAATTGTCCTATCTGACCATATCCCCATCACTCCGACACCATATAGGAGTATTCACACTGTATCTGCAGGCACATACCGTGTGATTTCGTGGATGGTCTGCATGTTGACGCCTGGCTATATGCAACTGAGATAACATTGATTGTTGCTGGATAAAGAGCAGAATGCGTGATTGGTCACCAACAATCAGTGTCATCTCAGTTGCATATACCGAGGAGTCGACATTGAGACCATCAACGAAATCAAACAATCAATGGTCACATTGGATGTGGGATGATACGTGAACTGATAGGTACGATTCTGACAATTTTGGAAAGAGACGATTCTAGCGCCTTCTAGTGGCAGTGGTACACAGCCGACCGTCACTAGAGAGGTTAGGTTCCCTCACGAAAAAAACACTTGATTTTTGAGTGTTCCTACATATTATCCTCAGCCCAAACCCGCTTGATTAAGATGGACAAGATTTATTCAAAAATTTATGAAACATGGTACAGAGGGTGACCATGATTGTGAAGACAGGGTGAGAGATCATCGCAACCCTTACGAAAAAAACCCTTCAAGTTTGAGGGTGAACCTTCAATTTTTGGGGTGAAAACATCAATTTCGGGGGGAAACCCTGAAATTTCGGGGTCAAACCTCCAGTCTTCGGGGTTAAATCTTTGATTTTTAGGGTTGATCCATCAAGATAAAGGTCAATCCTGAAAAATTGGTGGTTCAACCCTGAAAATTGAGGGACTACCTCCGAAAATTTAGCGATAACCTTAAAGGCGGTCAGGGTCAACCTTGAAAATCGAGGGAAGACCCTGGATAGTTCAATCCAGAAATCCTAAAAGTTGAGAGATGGCCCTTAAAAATCAGGAAAGACCCTGAATAGTTGAGACTCAGCCCTGTAAAGTTGAGGGTTACTTTGGAAGGTTGGTGTTCCGCATCCCTCAGAATTGAGATGACTAAGTTATCCTGAAATCCTTACGGTTAACCGTGAAGCGTTAATGGTATCCAAACCTTGAACCCTAAAGGAAGATTTCCAAGAGTCGAAAGGTTGACTCCGGAATTCAGGGGTCGACCCTTAATGGTTGAAGAGTCAACTCAAAGCTGAAAAAGTGACGGTGAGACTTAGTTCCCAAGTCGAGGACAACCCTCAAGTGAAAGGCAACCCTCAAGGCGAGGGTCTCCCTCATTCAATGCCCTATTTCAGGGTTAACCCTGAAGTTGAGGGGACCCCCGTTTGAGAGCTGGTCCTCAAGTTGAAGGTACCCCTCAATTCAGGGTCGACCGTTCAGTTAGGGGTACGAAATCACCCTGAAAGTTGAGGGGTTAGTTGAGGGTGATATTTTGAGGGTTTTTTTCCGTAACGGAAGGAAGAACGAATTCGTCTCTTCGAAACCATCGCCTCGTAATGAGCTCAAGATAACCTAAAAAATTACGTCATTCATGTAGAACCATCAATTTGCGAGACGTACGTGTCTTCTGAAAAAAAAAACACCACGAATGGTAGCTGAGAAAATAACCACACTGCAATTGGCCCTTTCAAACAACGTACCTATGCCAAATTACGTTTGAGGTGATGGCAGCAGCTGAAACAGAAACGACAAGAACGTAATTGAGTTGTGCAATTCATCTTGTTTTCTTGCTCTCCGAATACTTTTGCGGTTGATAAAACTTTTTAGGACCGAAATGAAGACTTTGATTTCCAGGAATTAGATTAGGCATAGAAAGTTCGTAAAGTTCGCTAAGCTACCGCATAACTATTTAACTAAGACACTTAACAAATATAGAAAAGCGATCCTCTTTCAATTACAATTATTGCATAAATTGAATGATAAGACAAAAAATAAAGAATTTGAGGGTGAAAAGGATGTTTGGGTTGACAGGAAACGCTTACAATGCAAATGTATACGGATATGACGCGCTGTAACAAAGCCTGATAATGACTTCGTATATTTCACAATGAATACAGTGACTAAATAAATACACACCGATAAATAATCGTGACTACGATTATTTATGACACACTATTTTATGCATAGAGATAAAATGTAAATACCATAATTTATCGATCGTATATATGACTGTAAAATGGTTTGCAGCCTGATAAAAATAACGTTATATAACGAACATAGAATGCCTGTACACGCATCGTATCGGTTTTTTGCAAACATGAAACAATTATCCAGAGTCACAGTGTTTCTGGCCTTCTTCGTCACCGTTTGTCTACAGAATGGTAAGAATCGAACGACAGCTGCGTATATTCGTCACTATCGAAGTGAACAGTAGATAACAAAATCTTCGATTAGTTTCTGAAATGCTTCAATTATTTAGTGTATTAAAAATCTCTGAAAACATTTTCAAGGTGTCCTTTGTCAGGAAGAAAATAGAAACATAATTGAGGCAATAGTACCGGCCTGCGCTTTTGGGGTGGAAAATTTGGACTACTTCATTTATAACAGGTAAGATGTAATTGTTCAATATTGAAACTGCCTGTAAGTTTGAATCAAACGTGACCAAAAAACTGTCCCATAGTTACCACCGCGATGGAGTCATCATCAGTCAGAACACAACGGAGATACCAGTGAAGAAAAATGTGACGACAATATTCCTGATCCATGGTTTCATTTCGGAAGCCAATAGCTCACAGTATCGCAATCTCACCGCGACCTTGGTTGATAAGGTAAGTCAGAAAACATAAATGTCACAGTAGACGTGCCGCTTATGACAATCGAACATTTTTTTATGTTACTATATTGCGTGTCTAATGCCGAAAGGTCGTAAGTGCCAAAAATGAGATTTTGATTGGAAAAGGTCGTATCTGCCAGTACTTACGACCTTCTACTATTATAGTTGATTTGATTGCGTCAGGACATATTTCAGTGCTCTTTACCCGGAAGAAATATATCACAACATTTTGCCATTGAAAATGATGGAGGGTCGTATAACGGTGTTTACGACCTCGTGTCAGTAGAAACACGATATGGATAGTATTCGCTAGGCTATCGTGAATATGAAACTGAAACAGTCATTTTTATGACCTATGAGATACAGGAAATTGAATTCACGGTATATTTGAAGCTGTTTCTGATTATAATCATTCGAAAAACCAGGAAATCAAGTAGCACAGGGTGCAGGAAGAACAGTAGACAGTCACGTCAAAACGTCCCGTCTGTCATCACAAACATTAATGTCGATACTGTAAAAAATCATCTAAATCTTCGAAGTTAACCACTCTTTGGGTCAGATTTACACCTCGCCGAGAAGTCAGCTCAACTCACTGGAAGTCAGCTGAAGTCACTTGAAGTCAATGAGTCAGTTGAAGTCAGCTGGAGTTAGTTGAAGTCAGTTCTCTTATGTAAATATATCGCGTGTCTAATGTCGAAAGGTCGTAAGCGCCAAAAATGAGATTTTGATTGGAAAAGGTCGTATCTGCCAGTACTTACGACCGTCTACTATGATAGTTGATTTGATCGGGTCAGGACATATTTCAGTGCTCTTTACCCGGAAGAAATATATCACGACATTGTGCCATTGAAAATGATGGAGGGTCGTATAACGGTGTTTACGACCTCGTGTCAGTAGAAACACGATATTGATAGTATTCGCGAGGCTATCGTGAATATGAAACTAAAACGGTCATTTTTATGACCTATGAGATACAGGAAATTGAATTCACGGTATATTTGAAGCTGTTTCTGATTATAATCATTCGAAAAACCAGGAAATCAAGTAGCACAGGGTGCAGGAAGAACAGTCGACAGTCACGTCAAAACGTCCCGTCTGTCATCACAAACATTAATGTCGATACTGTAAAAAATCATCTAAATCTTCGAAGTTAACCACTCTTTGGGTCAGATTTACACCTCGCCGAAAAGTCAGCTCAACTCACTGGAAGTCAGCTGAAGTCACTTGAAGTCAATGAGTCAGTTGAAGTCAGCTGGAGTTAGTTAAAGTCAGTTCTTTTATGTAAATATATGGCGTGTCCAATGTCGAAAGGTCGTAAGCGGCAAAAATGAGATTTTGATTGAAGAAGGTCGTACCTGCCAGTACTTACGACCGTCTACTATGATAGTTGATTTGATCGTGTCAGGACATATTTCAGTGCTCTTTACCCGGAAGAAATATATCACGACATTTTGCCATTGAAAATGATGGAGGGTCGTATAACGCTGCTTACGACCTCGTGTCAGTAGAAACACGATATTGATAGTATTCGCGAGGCTATCGTGAATATGAAACTGAAACAGCCATTTTTATGACCTATGAGATACAGGAAATCGAATTCACGGTATATTTGAAGCTCTTTCTGATTATAATTATTCGAAAAACCAGGAAATCAAGTAGCACACGGTGCAGGAAGAACAGTCGACAGTCACGTCAAAACGTCCCGTCTGTCATCACAAACATTAATGTCGATACTGTAAAAAATCATCCAATTCTTCGAAGTTAACCACTCTTTGGGTCAGATTTACACCTCGCCGAAAAGTCAGCTCAACTCACTGGAAGTCAGCTGAAGTCACTTGAAGTCAATGAGTCAGTTGAAGTCAGCTGGAGTTAATTGAAGTCAGTTCTTTTATGTAAATATATGGCGTGTCTAATGTCGAAAGGTCGTAAGCGCCAAAAATGAGATTTTGATTGGAAAAGGTCGTATCTGCCAGTAATTACGACCATCTACTATGATAGTTGATTTGATCGCGTCAGGACATATTTCAGTGCTCTTTACCCGGAAGAAATATATCACGACATTTTGCCATTGAAAATGATGGAGGGTCGTATAACGGTGTTTACGACCTCGTGTCAGTAGAAACACGATATGGATAGTATTCGCGAGGCTATCGTGAATATGAAACTGAAACAATCATTTTTATGACCTATGAGATACAGGAAATTGAATTCACGGTATATTTGAAGCTGTTTCTGATTATAATCATTCGAAAAACCAGGAAATCAAGTAGCACACGGTGCAGGAAGAACAGTCGACAGTCACGTCAAAACGTCCC
>JAEUYN010000694.1:0-185683 GCA_018257835.1 Euura lappo
GACTCGATTTTCTGATACGATTTGTCGAAGGATCATCATTGGACTCGTCTTCGCATGATTCTGGAAGATCTTCTGGCCTCTGCTCCGCCTCGTCTTCTTCTTCGTTATCCCACGTTGACGGTGCTCTTTCTTCTGCCAGGTCCTCCGTCTGATCGTTGTCTGGATCTTCTTCTCCATCTTCGTCGTCGAAGGAATCATTCAAGGGTAGAACTGCCGTCGTCCTCTCTGCTACACTCGGCTCTGTGTTCTCCTTGAAGATGACGTCTCGACTGTTGATCACTATTTTGCGATCAAGATCCCACAAACGATAACCTTTTTGATTAGGACTATAGCCTAATAGTAGACATTCCTTGGTCTTGGGATCCATTTTTTTCCTCATATGTTGCGGTATGTGCACTTCTGCTTTGCATCCGAAAATTCTCACGTGTGATAAGTCCGGTTTGGTTCCTGTCCAAAGCTCTTCGGGAGTTTTCATCTGCAGACAGCTTTTGGGTGACCGATTCGATAAATACGAGGCCGTTGCGATGGCCTCCGCCCAAAAGTCCTTGCTGAGTCCCGCATCGATTACCATGGAACGTGCTTTGTCGAGAAGTGTACGATTCAGCCTCTCTGCTCGACCGTTCTGTTGGGGACTGTAAGGGATTGTTGTTTCATGTTTAATACCGCGTTGTTCAATTGTCTGACGCAGCTTCGCGTTTATGTATTCTTTGCCGTTGTCGCTTCTGAGAACCTTTATCTTGCATCCGCTCTGATTTTCCACATAATTTATAAAATGTTCAAATGCTTGCGGTACCTGATCTTTCGTCTTCAAAAAGTAAACAAAGCTTTTTCTGCTATAGTCGTCCAGAAATGTGAGAAAATGGATAGCGTTACCGATTGATCTGGTTTCCACTTTGCACAGATCCGTGTGCACCAGCATCAATTTCTCCGTCGCTCTCTTCTCGTTCGGTCTGAACGGCTTCCTGGCAAGTTTACCTCTTACACAGGGCTCGCAGTGCGGCAGTCGCTGTTGTGGAACGAAGTGGATGCCGCTCGCAGCGTCCCTCATCAGGATTTTCAGGTACTCCAAGTTCAGATGCGCCATGCGTCTGTGCCACGTGCTCATGCTCTCACTGGCTTCGCCTGAGAACGCCGTGACGATTCTACTAGGATTCTGGACATTTCGATCAACGTTAGTACTTATGTTTAACTTATAAACTCCGTTTCGTGACAAATATCCGGTAATGACAACGGTACCTTCTCTATTCAATATCTCGCATTTCGAGTTACCAAATGCTATATTGCAACCAGCGTTAACGATACAACTGACTGACAATAAATTCGCTGCAACCTTTGGTACATACAAAACGTTCAACAATTTGACTTTCCTGTTACCTATAGCTATGTGAATCTCTCCTTCACCTTCTACAGGTAAGGTTTCTCTGTTGGCTATTGTTACGTGATTAACTCGAGACTTACGTATAGAGCTAAACAAATACTTGTTGTTGCACATGTGTTTGGAAGCGCCTGAATCTACAATCCAATCGTTTGTTGTGCAGCCGTCTGTTGCTGTCATACCGATGAATGCGCAGGCTACATCAACATCTGCAGGCTCTGCTTCCACGTTGCACGCCTTCGAGTCTCCTTTGGATCTGTCTCTGGGGTTAGGGCAGTCTCTGGCGTAGTGACCGTGTTGATTACACTCGTAGCACCTCACGTGCTTGTGAAACGTGTTGTTGTTGGTCCCTCTTCCTCTGGAGAAGCGCCCTCTCCCGCGATGAAATCCCCTGCGTTTGTTTACGTTCGAATAATAGCCAAATGAATCTCCTGTTGACTCGCTGTTGCTATGCCACTTTACTTCGTGTAGAATTTTCTGCTTGACCAAATCGGAGGTCACTGGTGTTGACAAGCTCTCCAACGCCATTATCATCGGGCGATACTGGCTTGGCAATCCGGCCAATAGGAGCGCGCCGACTAACTCGTCTGGGATTTGAAGATTTGTATCCGTTAATTTATGCGCGGTTGTGATAATTTTGTTCACATACTCTTCTTCGGAACTGCAATCTTCAAGTTTCGTCGTTGTCAATGTACACAACAAATTAACACGACGACTCAATCCATTGTCCTCGTACGCCTCCTTGAGCTTGTCCCACGCACTTTTCGCGGTTACTTCGTTCTCTATATGAGACAGCACGACCGGGTCGACGGATAGAATAATTTTCGCGCGCGCTTTCGCTACCTTCTTCGGATCCGTTGACACTGTGCCCGTTTCCACTTTTATCGTGTCCCATAGTTCCTCATGCTCTAGATAAGCTCTCATTGTCACTGACCACGTATGGTAATTGTCTCTGCCACTTAAACGTTCGATTGACTGAAGGACACCGAGGGAGCTTTTGCCCGCCATTATCCTTTTCTATTTAGCGCAACTGTATTCGCCGGTTTATCCACCGTAACCGAAAACTGTAACTACACTTCGAAACCAATTGTCTGTGCAACCTTTCCTGGGCCCATAACCTGTTGCAGGATTAGGAGGTTGCATAGGGATCGAAGCAATAATTATAGGCGAATATATATCTTCGAATATACTGAGTGGTGTTTATTGTATGCGACTGTGTGGCATGGTTAGCGCCGCGCGACTGACTACAAAGCTAGACAGGAAGTGACACTAGAGTAACATACGCGAGAAGCGCCATCCCTTATGGTCTAAGATATTCGAGCGCGGCTATATTTGAATATTAGAAATTGACTAACAACAAATAGTTTAATGAAAACTGCGCAATATTTGCTCAGTCCCAATAATCTCTGCATGTAATCGAATCACGTAACCTTTTGTGGCATCCCTTCGTTCTATTGATACATGTAAACGCACCACTGAATATCCAATTGTACACAACACGTGAAATAAAATTGAGTGCTGCACCTACTCGAGAAGCATTTGTTACATATCCACAAAGTCTTGATCACTTCCTATATCAATAATCCCATATACCGCACTGCTCTGATCCGAGGAGTGAACAAGATTCAATATCACTAAATATTAAAATCCGATCAACATTTTTTTCAAGTTTGACTCAAAATTTGGAATCAACCTGGGGTTTTGCGTACGAGCAGCCCAGCAGATCAGATCCGAAAGAAGAGGTCACACGTACATACATAAAAATATAAAATAGACGAGCCTTCAGACAATTCGGAACCAATTAAAGTTGCCATTGAATGCTCACTTTTAGATTCTAGCCAACTTCAGATCAACGAGAAGTTGAGAATTCACCCCGTATATGTTCATCTTCGAAATGATATTTCGATTCGTAGAGATTGTCGAAAATATCCTAGTATAATGTTCATAATGAGGATTAAATTATCTTCTTCAACTCTTCATGATATAAAAAAACATATAGAAAAAAAGGTAAAAAAAACTTAACTTAATTCATATTTATCCACCCCAAATAGTTTTTTTTTTGTCTTCTTCAAAATTATCGAAAATAAATAATTTTAGTACGTGTATTATTATTATTTTTTTTCACAATTTTATTTTTCATCCTTAAAATTTTATGGACACATTTTGATTAAATCGTACCTAACTTCTTTCTTCTCTTGCTTTTTTTTTCTTACGGAAATACTACATTCATTAATATAATGTGCGTTTAATATAATATAATATATATATATATATATATATATATATATATATATATATATTAGCATTGAAAATGCTTCTATTTTGGGGTATTTAGAAAGTGTAGGTGGTGGGTATGGGGGTCCGATCGGCAAATTTAACATTTTGAGCAACAGATGTAACGTAAAATCGTCACGGGAGTCGGATATAGAAGGCATCTAAGGTTTGAACGTTTTTTGTTTTAATATGAACAAGAGAACCGGATGTGTATTATGCTCATTAGGGTGGTCATTATTCGGGGTCAAAATTAATTTTACTCTTGCCGCCCCCTAAATCGGTTCGAAATACTTCAAAAGTAATGCTGTAATTTTTTCAGATTAAAAAAAAAAATGCTTGACCCTTGACCACGGGGGGTTGAAGTTTTCCATTTAAAATACATGGGATTTTCCCGCGTTTGCAGTTACTATTTTACTGTGGGCCTAAATATGCTTGTAAAATCTTGAAATTTTCACAAGTTAGTTTACAAGCATGTTGCTACATGGAAAAAATTTCCCAAGCCCCTACCCTCAAAATATTGTATAACATCACCATGATAATTATGATTTTTTTTTCCATTATTATTTTTTTCAAAATACTCTGAAAAAAGGTGAAACGCGAAGAAAAATGAAAATTCCGAACTTTTTTCAGAATTGAAAAAAAAAGAAAAAAAATTATAATTATTATGGTAATAATGGTAATATTATATAATATTTCGAGGGTAGGGGTTTGGGAAATTTTTTCCATGTATGAACATGCTTCTAAACTAATTTGTGAAAATTTCAAGATTTTACAAGCATATTTAGGCCCACAGTAAAATGGTGACTGCAAACGCGGGAAAATCCCATGTATTTTAAATGGAAAACTTCAACCCCCGTGGTCAAGGGTCAAGCATTTTTTTTTTAATCTGAAAAAAATTACAGCATGACTTTTTACGTATTTCGAACCGATTTAGGGGGCGGCAAGGGTAAAATTGATTTCGACAACAAATAAGGACCACCCTAATGCTCATAGTTATCCCGCGAGTAATGCAAGCGAGCATCGCTGGCGATTTCTGTGTGGAGTGTGTGGAGCACTCCACACCCTGAATGCCAACCGTGTGGATATTCCACACCCCAAAATTAGAATTTGTCAATGGATTTTGAAAAGCCTGTGATGAAAACGAATAATCAAAGGTACTTAATAAAACTTTGCCAAAAATATTGAGAAGAGCCTTCGCCTCCCCTCGCCCCCCGTCATCTGAGCAACTCCACACCCTGAAATTTCAGTCGCCGGCCCTGAATTATTAGAATTCATCGAATTTCGACGACGAAAATATCCTAAAGGCACATGATTTCTCCAGCCGCACATTTGGTGGCCAATATAGTATATTTTTTATTCGTAAATAATAATCGAGGAAGATTGCATGGTGTGTACTTATTCAGCGGTGGGCCAGACTAGCTTTTATTTCAATATGAGAATATGCATTGGCCGGCGATCCCCATATGGTTTTGGTGGAGTACTCCATACCTCAGAATCTTGGCTCGCTTTCCATAAAAAGAAAATGTACAAGTGGACGTGCCAACCAATCGCCACGAGAATACATTATTCTACAACTTTGTTCCATATCCTGTTTGTTATCAGTTATGTATTCCATAGACTTCCGCGCAAAACACTGAAAGTGATTAAACCGCAGTTTATGTTCACATTCACGTGCATCTCAGGTGGTGTCGAAGTGACTTTCAATGCCTTTTCCTTAATAAATATTTTTTCCGGCACAGGCATGAACAAGTCACTTTTCGACGCCTGTTTTCGGCCCATACAGTGGCTCTTTTTATGGCTAGCCGAAAAAGAATTTTTTTTAGTAGTTGTGACGCGCAGTTCCTGACTTTTGTTGCGCGGTACGAACTGCGCATCTCAGAGCTGCCATACAAAAGTATTGGACGGCAGTTGATGCGGAGGTCGAAATGTGGACCTCAACTGGCGTCAAAGTGACTCTTCATGCCTTTGCCGGAAAAAATATCGTATGGGGCGCACCCGTAAAGTAACTGTTCGGCGAGGTTATGTTTTTAGTACTATCCGTTGGCTTTACCTTAGGCTCGCCTTCGGCTCGCCGGTAAAACCAACGGCTCGTACGAAAAACATAACCTCGCCCGAAAACAGTGACTTTACGGGCATGCCACATAATATACTATTTTACGGCGCAGGCATTAAAACGGTATTTGACGGCACGAAAAGAGACGTTTCAAAGATGTCATTAATACAGGGTGAGTGAGAATTCGTGACGAATCTTTCAGGGTCATTCTTAGGTGTTCAGAGTGCCACTTTACGCATCGAAAACAGGGATACAAAATATTGTAGGGGCGCCCGCGTTAAGTAACTGTTCGGCAAGGATTACATTTTTCGCACGAGCCGCTGGATTTGCGTCCGGATCGCCAGGCACACCAGCGACTCGTACCAAAACCATCACCTTGCCCTACAAACAGTCACTTTACGCGCATGCCACATAAATACCTTCACTTTCGCGAGACGAGACGAGAGAGTGATTTTTTAACTTCCCGTTTCTCTGTTTTCAGAGAAAAAAGGAAGTTATTGTGATCACCCCGAAAATGAAAAGTCGAGTTTTTACTAAATCTCCACATTTCGAGGTCCAAAGAATCACCTCCGACTATTTTCAGTTTGACGTCTGGGTGTGTGTGTGTGTGTATGTGTGTGTGTGTGTATGTGTGTGTGTGTGTATGTGTGTGTGTGTGTATGTGACCACATTTTTGTCCGCGCGATATCTCGAGAACGAGTTCGCGGATTTTGATCAGATAGGGCTCAATCGACGGGGCTTTTCTCAACTTAGAACTGATTAGATTTTGGCTTTGATCGGATTAGTACTTTTTGAAGTATTCAAATAACAAAATTCTAAAAAACGCAACAAAAATGACGATATCTTGAGAACGAATCAACGGATTTCAGTGAAATTTGGTACCATATGGTTTTTTTGATCGCTGATCACGAATCTGAAGTCAGTTTTGCAAAATTTTCATTTGGCGTATTCGATGTGCTGCAAAAAAACTAAAAACATTTGGATTTGGATGAAACTTGGTACTCGTAGGTTTTTTGGGTTACTGATCACGAATCTGAAGTCAGATTAGCGAAATTCAAAATGGCGAGTCCGATTTGCTGGGAAAAATACTAAAAACATTCGAAATCTTACGGAAATTTGTACTCGAAGATTTTTTGAACCGCTGATCAAGAATCTGAGGTCAGATTTACAAATTTCAAAATAGCTGAGAATAAAATAAATAACGGGAAGTTCGAAGGCTGGCTCATAGTCAGCCCAAACCCGCTTGTTTCTCGAGCGTCTAAGTCGAGACGAGACGAGAGGAACACGGCGAGAGTCTCGAGAATCTCGAGAATCTCGGCCTATTTTTGGTATTATAGATGAAATAAAAATGGGTAATTACTCGAAAATCGAAGATAATAAACATTTATTTATAAAAGAGAAACATGAAATTATAAAAATTAGTATCGTGCACAGCACTCCGTTTTTTTTTCTTTGGTTGGATAACGATATTACCTACCAATATTACCTACGATACTACGACATGGCAATATTAGGATTTTATGCCGATGCTTTCAATTTCATCCTGGTCAGTCGAGAAATTTCGAGACGAGACGTGAATCCCAAGGTCGAGAAAAATTCGAGACGAGAAACATATTTTCTCTCGAAATTCGAGACGAGACGGTATTATCGTCTCGTCTCGAAACTGTCGAGACGAGACGAGAAATGACAAAATCTCGTCTCATCTCGTCTCGCGGCAACACTAAAAAAATACCATGTTGGCGTTATTCGATATCAATGGGGCGGTTAAATGATGGAATATGGCCTCGTGACGCTGTGGTAGTGTGGGTTACTGTATCTGGGTATCGATTTCGTGACATTTGATGATCACCGAATCCACCCAGTGTTCGACTTTGGCTAATCTTAACACTGGGGAACTGTGTCACACAGTCGTAAAAATGGAGTAATGTTCACAGTGTACTTTTCTAATCGATATGAGCGAGCATAAGAATAAGCTCAGGGTTGACAATTGCCTGGGACTCCCAGTCTTGGATCGTAAGCGGTCCCTTCCGTGTCTCCGTCATTCGACATTACGGTACCTATTGCAAAAGTCGTTCCTTCCGTTATTTTCGCGACGGTTTTTGCAAAAATGGACGTGACCGATTTGCGACGGAGGATTGCATCGAAATTGGGTTCAGCTGAACCACAGAGGCTGGTGTATTACTTCGCGAAATTGATTGGGCTGGCACCATTCACCCTGAAGAATAATAGATTCCATCCGCCAACCCTACCGGATTTACTCTACCCTATCGCCGTAGGCTTAGCCCACTTTCTCTTCGTGATAACTGGAATCGTTTTCGCAGCATCGGCCCTTGTAGATCTATCAGGATTCACAGGAGAATGGGCTTTATCACGATACGTGATCTGTATTCCGGTCACGTTCTCCACCCTCGCTATGATCGTAGTGTCGCACAAGAAGGTCGTGCACCTTATGAATAGACTTTGCAACGTGAGCAATGCACTCGAGACTGTGGGTATCGAGGAGAATACTAGAAAGATGTTCAACAAGGTCATCGTGACAACCGCCATTGTAAACTGCATTTTCGTCGCAACGGGTGTCGCCCTGTGCCTTATGGAACCCTACTGGCATATTATCTCCAGGATCCAATACGCAATCGGAACTTGTTTCGCTTTGAACGTGATATGGATATACGTCCAAGTATTGTTGTGCATCAGGCGGCGTTTCACGCTACTAAACGCGAGACTGTCCACCATATTCGTGCGACCCCGTGAGACTGTGTCCTCGCGTAACTTGGGAACACCAGCGACGAGCGGATCAGTTACCGAAGAAAATGTCGCGGGCAGCGGAGGCCTCACTCAACGTCAACTAATCCGGAAGATCGAAGCTCTGCACCTGGAACTCTCCGAGCTGGTGGACCAGACGTCTGACATATTCACTGTTCCGGTTCTTCTGAACAGCCTCCAGTTCATCAGCGAGCTCGTGCTATCCAGCAACTTCGTATATTCGATCGTCAGTTATTCGACCTTGCCACACTGCAGTCCCGAAGTATTCACATCGCTAGTCATTCCCTGTGTCCGGTCACCGCTGCTCAAGATGGCTATCGCCATTTCGGAAATATTGATGATCGCTCACACGTCCGCAACGACCGCCAAAGAGGTGAGATGAAGCAGCGTGATGTAAGCAGACTTCCTTCGTATGGACTTCCATCGTCACACGTTGCAGAATATTCGGGATGTTGTTCACAACTTATCTTTGTTCAAGGGAAACTCGACGAGAGAGGTGCTGAACGAGACGTGGCTCGACTCTGAGCCTTCGGCGGAGTTTGACGACGAGGTACGTCGACGATTCGGTGGTCGGATTATGTAGAAGCTATCCAACCCCACACTCAACGTTTTTATCGACTGTTTCAGTTCTTCATGTTCTCGATTCAGCTGGCGGACAAACCTGTCGGTGTATCTTCCCTCGGAGTTTTCAACCTGGATTATTCGTACATGTACAAGGTGTGCCGTCGCTAATCTTTGCACCTCACGTCAGTCTGATAACTGATACTTGATTACAGATGTTCAGCGCCGTGGTGAGCTACCTCATCATCATGATACAATTCAGGATTGACGCAACCGATTTAGCTATATTGAAGCGCATTCAAGCACATGGCTGTGTTGCGTCGGAGTAAAACTATCTTCACAAATTAAATGTCCAACAGTATAAGGTCGTCACACCAAATACTGGATGTGTTATCTCCATCACTGTCTGTTTGCACAATTTGTTGAATATTTACTAATCCCACCGTTTTGGTCGTTGTCCTATTGCCTTGAAGCAATGAGTGATGACTACATCTTCGTATTTTTACGAGTACAATGAATATGGAAGGGAACGATACGTGTCATAACTAAATAAAAAGTTCAATGAAAACTGCACAATATTTGCTCAGTCCCAATAATCTCTGCATGTAATCAAATCACGTGACCTTTTGTGGCATCCCTTCGTTCTATTGATACATCTAAACGCACCACTGAATATCAAATTGTACACAACACGAGAAGCATTTGTTACATATCCACAAAGTCTTGATCACTTCCTATATCAATAATCCCATATACCGTACTGCTCTGATCCGAGGAGTGAACAAGATTCAATATCACTAAATATTAAAATCCGATCATCATTTTTTCCAAGTTCGACTAAAAATTTGGCAAATCAACCTGGGGTTTTGCGTACGAGCAGCCCAGCAGATCAGATCAGAAAGAAGGGGTCACACGTACATACATAAAAATATAAAGTAGACGAGCCTTCAGACAATTCGGAACCAATTAAAGTTGCCATTGAATGCTCATTTTTAGATTCTAGCCAACTTCAGATCAACGAGTCGTTGAGAATTCACCCTGTATATGTTCATCTTCGGAATGATATTTCGATTCGTAGAGATTGTCCAAAATATCCTAGTATAATGTTCATAATGAGGATTAAATTATCTTCTTCAACTCTTCACGATATAAAAAAAAAAGAAAGAAAAGGTAAAAAAACTTAACTTCCATCATATTTATCCACCGCAAATAATAGAATTATCATGATAGTATTTTTTTTTCTTCTTCAAAATTATCGAAAATAAATAATTTTAGTACGTGTATTATTATTATTATTTTTTTTTTCACAATTTTATTTTTAATTCTTAAAATTTTATGGACACATTTTGATTAAATCGTACCTAACTTCTCTCTCCTCTTGCTTTTTTTTTTTTTTTTTTCTTACGGAAATACTACATTCATTAATATATTAATAATGTGCGTTTAATATAATATAATATATATATATATATGTGTGTAATTACTATGTGACAATATTGTACAGTTCATGATAAACGTGAATTGGTAAAGATTTGATTTTTCATCGTTTTTTTTTTTTTTTACAGATTATATAGAGTTGAACATATTTCTTTTTATATATATATAATATAAGGGATATATAATGAAAATAAGCGAAGCAAAAATTGTTTTATGCTCACAATTAATTGACAATTTTTTATTCTCCTTCTATATTTCAAATGTATTACCGTATGCAAATAAATTATGTACGTAGGTAGATTATGTATTATATTTTTGAAAAACAGAACCATTGCAAAGAAAAATAATAATAATAATAATAAATAAATTATATGAAATTATTTTTTATTTCATTTTTCTATTCATTTTCTTTCTTCATATTTATTTACTTTGCAATCATTTTTTTTTTTTATCAATCAATAATCAATATTATATATAATTCAACACGTCTACTGTCCATTGACAATTTTTTTCTTTTTCTTTATTCATTCAATTTATTCACTACTATATATATAATTCGTGCAATAGTCATAGCGTTGAAAATATGTTGAAAAAAAAAACAAGGAAAAATTAGATCAATAATAATAATAATAATATATATATATATATATATTATTCAATTAATTGTGTGATTAGTCAAATTTTTTATATTCTTCTATGATAAATAATTTATCGATTCTCAATAAAGAAAAAAAGAAAAAGGATTCTAATTTTTATTTTATCTTATTTATTTATTTATTTTTTCGTTTAAATTTCATTTTTTCATCAAATTTTTCAGTCTTCGAAAGCACCTCCCCCCCTCGGGTTGAATAATTTGCAAAGAAATATTGAAATCTTTATTTATTATTACAATCATTAATTATTTTTCTTACTCATTGAAACACTGTGTAAATGATGATGATGAAAAATTAAAAAAAAATATATATATTAATTTGTTTAACAGTTTTTTAAATTATTTTATACTTCATTTGCAAGACTCTAATGAAAAATCATAATCAATTTAATATATATATATATGTATATATTATTTTTTTAACACACATGTACTTTTTTTTGTTTCTTTTTTTTGTTTTTTTCTTTGTTCGAAACATTCGTCAATCATTCAACATCTATTATAATACTTTATTATTATTATTATTATTTTTTTTTTTATTAAAAAAGCATTCTTGGACCAGCTATGAACACTGCATTTTACCATAAAATACTATATTAAAATATTGTTCAACGAATATTTCATGTCAGAGAGAAAAAAAAAAAGAAATCATATAAAAGATAAGACAAAAAGAAATCAAAAGATTAGTAGAAATTTTTTTTTTTTAAAGTTAACATTTTTTTTTAATAGAAATGATAAATGCAAATGTGACTATATTTTGTTTGTTCCTTGTTTCGTCTACTTGGCAGAAAAAAAAAAAAAACGTTTCTCTTCTACGAATCTTAAAAAAATATATAAATTAATATATTGAAAGAGAAATGTGTGTGTGTGTGTGTGTTTTTTGTTGTTTTTTTTTTGTTTTTTGTTTTGTTTTTATATATAAAAATTCATATTTCTTGTTACATAATATTATTTATATTTATTATATGTATAACATATATATATATATATATATATATATATATATATATTTGTGTTTGTGTTCGTGTGTGTTTTTTGCGAGTAAATTATATTAATTATTTAATTATTATTTGTATACTTAATTGTTGATACTATTAAATATTTCGTTTTTAAACTTTAATACGTATATTATATGTATTATATATATATATATATATACTCTATAAGGATAGATTAATGGCGATGACATTTTTCACTTGTTCATTAATTATTATTATTATTATTTATTATTTATTATTTGTAATTTATAATTATTACACAATTTTACATTTTACATTTTACATCGAAACTATCATGATGAGGGGTTTTTTTTTTTTTTTTTTTTGACTGTGAGTATTTTTTTAATCTAAATTTTTAATGATATTAAAAGCTATTTGTATCTGAATTAGTTTTCTCCCCTCATTAAAATTGTCTTTTTTTATTTATTTATTTATTTTTTATTTGTTTCTAATATTTATTAATAATATTTATTCAAATTGCTTACGTATATGACTGTATCAGTTAATGGTAGCTATGCAATATTGAATTTAAATTATTTTTATTACTTTTTTTTTTGTATATATTTACTTTATAATATATATATTTCTGCCAAGAGTCAATATCAAAGTACATGATATTTAAAAATGCATCAGCTATAATTTTGTATTTCTTATTTTATTTTTTTTTTTCGTTAACGAAACAATAATAATAATAATATCGTTCGTTAATTCAAATAATAATATATTTTTATTCATAGTCAATTTTTCATATCTCATAATTTATCATTAATTTCTTCAATCGATCACGACTAGGTTATTTTATATATCATATATTTATATGTATACATATATAATCAATAAAATACTGATCCGCAAGTTTAGTTTCACGATTAAAATTACAGCAAAACCAAAATTCATACGTATTAGTATATAATATTTCTAATCATTTTTAGCGCGCTTACCTATAATAATATATTATTTAAACAATATTTTTTTTGTCTAATATTTTACTTTTTATTTTTACTTTTATACAGCCTTAATATTTTCTTTCCTCTTTCAATAATATTATATTCCTTTTTTTTTCTTGTTCTTGCTTCTATTTTATTTATTTATTTATTTATTTTTTGTCTTTCTATTTTCTCTCAACAATCAATCCATCACTGTACAAAAAACACTATACATATATTTTCTAATTATAATTACTTTTTTTTTTTTTTTCTTGTTTCTTGTTTCGACAGTTGATTATTTAATTTTTCATCTAGATATCATCAATGTATATAATAATTTAAAACTATTTCATTATTATTATCATTACTTTTTTTTATTCTTCTCTTAGATAAGAAATCCATGAAATTAAATCATACTTAATTTTTTTTTCGCTTATTTTCTGTTTTCCTTTTTTTTTTCTTTTTTTTTTTCTTTGACTTCTTTTATTATATCATATATACATATTTATATACATGTCAACGTACAGCTGCAGTGGGAATATATATAGTTTCGTTCTTGTTTTCTTTTTTCTGTTGTTGTAATATGTCGTAATGTTTTTTTCTTCAGTTATTCATGTAATAAAAATTAAAATTATCATAATATACATATAGTATATGTATATATATGTATGTATAACATGCAGTTATACAATTTTATTACCACTGACGATGAAGTTATAAAATTTACGAGGAATTTTTTTTTCCTACTACGATATTAATTATTATATCATTAATATTATTATTAAAGTTGTATAAATGATTTATTTAGGTTTATTTTATTACAGTATAATATTAATTAATTATATTCTTTGGCAATTTTCATTTTTATATCATATATAGTTTTTTCCTTCTTCTTCTTCTTCTTCTTCTTCGTGGCGATTTCTATTTTGAAAATTTCTCCTCTATATGTTTGTGACTCTCGTGTCAATCTTTGTTAATGTCATTTATTTATTTTTTTCTTCTTTCTAGTAGCTAAATTCACACACATACAACGATAAATATATTAGAAAAAAAAAAGAAAAAGAAGAAAAGTGGATAATTTGTGATTACGCTACAACGCGAAGCAACATAGAAAAATTAATATCACCATCGTCGATTAATAAAACAATTAAAATTATCATCATTGGAACGTTTATTCGTGTTTATTTTAGCTTATATAAAGTTTATGGAAAGAAAAAGAAACAAAAAAAAACTGCAGTATTATTGGTACAAATATTATTATTAGTCTTGTTTTGTCGTTTAAAAAATCGATATTGTTGCGACTGATGCGTTCAATATGTTAGAAAAATTTCAAATTATTTACGTCGTTATTGAAATTCTAAAATATTCTCCTTATTTTTTTACATCGTAAGAATTTAATAGCTACACTCTCACTCAATTGCTTTTACTTATGGGTCACCTGCTTCTCCTTGACTTGTCGGATTCATTTTATTTATTTTTCTTTTTTGTCTTTCTCCTCATCCTCTTATAATACAATTATTTATTTTCGATTCATTTTTTACAACATTTCTGAACGGTGAATTGCTCCTTGGCAAAAAACCGTCGGTTTGCATCAAGGCGGAACGATAACGCAAGTCGACTCCATACCCTCGGGAGGTATCCTCGTGTTACCGTTCGAAACGTAACCATTCAGGTCTATCGATACTTGCGACAGACTCGAGTTCCTCAACGGGTTGACGGATCCGGAGTTGCTCGAGGTCAAACGACCCTGAGGCGCCGCTCCGAGCTCGTTGACGTGATTCGATATCCTCTCGTTACTCGTCATGTGGTTGCCGATGAATTGATGGTCCTGGGGCGCCGGAGGGTACTCGGTCATCTCTATGTTGGAATATTCTCGGATCGGGGTCTTAGACGCAAAATCACCAGCCACGATCTGACTCTGGCTGGTCTGATGGTGGTGGTGGTCGTTGGCCTCGTTCATCGAGGCCACATGACCGTTCGCCGACATGTAGAGGTCCGGCTCGGCCTGGGTCTTGGGGGACAACATGGACTCGAGGCACTGGTAGAGCAGGATGTAGTCCTCCTTGAAAACAAAGTCGTTCGCATCGTTAATAACGGTGATCAGATCCTGGCTCCCAAATTGACTAACTTTTGATCTGAATATTCCCGGTCGTTTCATGTAGAGCAGCTTAGCGATCATGTAGATATCGGCGGTCTGTTCGAACTCGAGTTGCTTGTTGAGGGTGGTCAGTATCACGAAGAGGCCACCCTCGATGCTGCCGTATCTGACGATGAAAATGACACGTGAGAACGACATTTGGCGCACATGCGGGTATAGAATCGCTCCCTATTCTCACCTGTCCATGACAACGACGGGCCCGTTCTGGTAATCCCTGTGGAAGTCTTGCACGACGTTGACGAAAAGTTTCGGATTATTGTTGTGGGGCCAGGGGCCCCCCTGGTCAAGGGGTCCTTGGACGATTCGCGCGCTGAGCTCGTAATCGTCGTGCAACGACCGGACCGCTACTTCGCGGAGGACGACCCCGTTCACGGTCTCCTTGATCCCGCAGAGTCTCACCCTGAACGTGTCGGACTCCAAGTCTTTGCCCTCGGTGGGCCAGAATTCGGGATATCCCTGGAATGGAGCGAAGGGACGTTAATATTCCGAACGAGATTTGACCCTTGGCTGTAGGTAGTCCCAAGGCGGCGGAGCCAATGAATCGAACCTCGATACCGACCTCCTCGCAGTGCGTGAGCATGACGATGGTCTGAGCGTTGTGGTCCCATACCATCTGCCAGAACTCCATGATCGTGTTTTCCATCGGATGCTGGGTGAGGATGAACTCGCGATTCCTTTGAAAGCCTGGATCAATGATGAACGGATATAAAAAGAACGTGATGTACGATTTCAAAGCCTGTTATCAACTTATCACCCACCAGAGAACCACGTCGCGTTGATGTAGTCGCTGCCGTCGATGCCTGGCTTGGGGGTGAGGTGGACCCTGGCGTTTTCGATCGGCACAGTCTCCATGTTTCGGTTTTTGACCGCATTGCACGGTTTCGTTGCAGAGACGAGATTGAAGTCCTTTGGTTTCCACGAGGTGACGAGCTGTGGGATAGCGAGAAAGAAAAATGAGCCCATGTTCGCGGAGACACCGGTGTCGCGTACCGACCTTGTACTGAGCCTCGAGGGAGTTCCACGGATCGTTTTTGTTGTTGTTCGGACACAGCATGTCCCTGACGTGCTGGAGCAGACTATTGACGTCGATGTTCGTCTCCCCGCTCTCTATGGCCTCCTGGAGCGCGTCGTGTATGAATATGTACTGCTCCTCCGTCTGCACCAAGAAGTTCCTCTGGGTCCTGATGTGCTTGAGGAACCCGAACACGTTTATCTCCCCTTTGCTCTTCGCCTGTTTCAACATCGCGTCTATCACTATGTAGGTTCCCGTACGACCCACACCGGCGCTGCAGTGGACTATGATGGGACCGGCATCCGGCGGATTCGCGTTCGACGATTTCCTCACGAAGCTGAGAACCGGAAGAGGATGATCGGGTACCCCGTGGTCGGGCCAACCGGTGTAATGGTACTGAAGAACCGTTCTCTCTCCCATACTCGTACCGTTCTTCTTCTTCTTTATCTGCTTAGAGTTTCGCTATTATATTGTCGTTCAATTATTCTCCTAACTACTGCAACCAGATCCGAGGGACTATTCACACAATCTTATAATGTGAAAGTGATTTCATGTCTTATTATGGCTGATTTTTTATGAATTTTGATTATTACAAAGCGATTTTTTCTCAACTGATTTCAAACCAGGGTTTACAGTTGATTTCAGGAGCCAATAGCTTAGCTCCTCGACCGGATCCGACGTTCTTATATAGATATATACCTTCAAATGCCGGATGTGAAGGGTTCGGACGGTGTAGGTAGCCATGATGTCTTCCCTCATCAGAGTCACTTGGATGTGTCCATACGTCTCTGTCCCTTCCTTGGGCCAGTACATGTCGCATTTTCTCTGGATTCGGTAAAAAATTTAAAAAACGAGGTCAATTAAACAGAAGATGTTGGACGCAGGGCTGGCAGCGATAGAAGGGCTCATAATAAATATCGCGTGTCTAATGACATAAGGTCGTAAGCACCAAAAACACGATTTTGGTGGCAAAAGGTCGTATAGTTCATTTTTTTTCGCCATTCGCTCTAAAAATGATCAAAACGTATTAGATCAATTGAAATTACGAGATCGAAAAATGTAAATCCAAAGGTCGTATCCGCCAATTTTTTTTTTCATGATTTCATGAGGTCAATTAAACAGAAGATCGTGGAAGCAGGGCTGGCAGCGATAGAAAGACTCATAATAAATATCGCGTGTCTAATGACATAAGGTCGTAAGCGCCAAAAACACGATTTTGGTGGCAAAAGGTCGTATAGTTCATTTTTTTCGCCATTCGCTCTAAAAATGATCAAAACGTATTAGATCAATTGAAATTACGAGATCGAAAAATGTAAATGCAAAAGGTCGTATCCGCCAATTTTTTTTTTCATGATTTCATGAGGTCAATTAAACAGAAGATCGTGGAAGCAGGGCTGGCAGCGATAGAAGGGCTCATAATAAATATCGCGTGTCTAATGACATAAGGTCGTAAGCGCCAAAAACACGATTTTGGTGGCAAAAGGTCGTATAGTTCATTTTTTTTCGCCATTCGCTCTAAAAATGATCAAAACGTATTAGATCAATTGAAATTACGAGATCGAAAAATGTAAATGCAAAAGGTCGTATCCGCCAATTTTTTTTTCATGATTTCATGAGGTCAATTAAACAGAAGATCGTGGAAGCAGGGCTGGCAGCGATAGAAGGGCTCATAATAAATATCGCGTGTCTAATGACATAAGGTCGTAAGCGCCAAAAACACGATTTTGGTGGCAAAAGGTCGTATAGTTCATTTTTTTCGCCATTCGCTCTAAAAATGATCAAAACGTATTAGATCAATTGAAATTACGAGATCGAAAAATGTAAATGCAAAAGGTCGTATCCGCCAATTTTTTTTTCATGATTTCATGAGGTCAATTAAACAGAAGATCGTGGAAGCAGGGCTGGCAGCGATAGAAGGGCTCATAATAAATATCGCGTGTCTAATGACATAAGGTCGTAAGCGCCAAAAACACGATTTTGGTGGCAAAAGGTCGTATAGTTCATTTTTTTTCGCCATTCGCTCTAAAAATGATCAAAACGTATTAGATCAATTGAAATTACGAGATCGAAAAATGTAAATGCAAAAGGTCGTATCCGCCAATTTTTTTTTTCATGATTTCATGAGGTCAATTAAACAGAAGATCGTGGAAGCAGGGCTGGCAGCGATAGAAGGGCTCATAATAAATATCGCGTGTCTAATGACATAAGGTCGTAAGCGCCAAAAACACGATTTTGGTGGCAAAAGGTCGTATAGTTCATTTTTTTTCGCCATTCGCTCTAAAAATGATCAAAACGTATTAGATCAATTGAAATTACGAGATCGAAAAATGTAAATGCAAAAGGTCGTATCCGCCAATTTTTTTTTCATGATTTTTCCAAATAGCTGTAAAAACACCTGAAACTTGAAGATCAATTGAAAAAACGACCGTTTAGAAAAAATCGATAAAAAATATTCGCAGATAAAAGCAGAAGGTCGTATCCGCCAATTTTTGTTTTCGTTTATTTGCCGGATACGACCTTCTGCGATTAATGGAAACCATTTTTTTTCTGCGAAGTTAGGACTGAAAGGTCGCATCCACCATACATACGACCTTATCCACCATACATACGACCTTTTGCTGTTACGAAAAGCAAAAAGTCGTATATTGGCGTCTACGACCTTATGTCATTAGACACGCGATATATTTTGGCAGTACGAAACTAAATTGCGACCAGAAAATTGACTCAAGTAATCAAATGTTGGAAAAAGTGACTTCGAAATAGAGAAGAGATTCAAAATACTCACGCGACCACGTTCCACGAGGTTCGTGATCATGACGACTATGGAGACACGCTGTTCCCAAACCATTCGCCAAAAACCGTCAAAAGTTGGCGGCAGGGGTCCCTGGGTTCCTATGTAGGCCCTCGATCGCTGCCATCCGTCGATATAATTGGCGTTAACGTAGTCCTGACCCTTCTTCGGAGGTCCTCCACCGCAGGACAGGAGCTGCACTCGCGTGTGGTCGTCTGTAAGGATGAGATAACAACATTGATATGCGGAAGAGCGTGAGACGCTCCGACTCCACTCACATGCGAGTATGTTGAGGTAACGATTCTTCGTCTTGTTCTCGGCATACTGCGAATTCTCTACGGTATAATCCCCCGTTTCCGACTGAATCAGCTCGTACTCTTTGCTGAACCCGATGTCGCCGTCCGCGTGAAGGGCCGCAACGTGCTGGGCGAAGCTTTGCACCGCCACCGCTGTCCGTTCGCCGTCCTGTTCCGTGTTCTCCCAGTCCTGCAGAGTCGGCACGTTCCGCGGTGGATCGTCGAGGTAGTAGTAGGCGGTGTGAAAACACTTTCTAAACATCGGCCTAATGCACGGCCTGTTAAATAAATCTCTTCGCAAGGGTGACCTAGCGCTAGTAGAATTATAAACTGTAAATAATGTTTGATGCGAACTTCTGACAACGCGTTGAAATTTCTATTCAACGAAAATATAACGAAAATTCATAAGACTCACATCAATTGCTTCATCGTTTGAACTGTTCAAAGATTCGAATAAACGACAACGCTACGGTTTCGCGTCTACAAGCTTGCCTACAGAGATACCAAAACCCGACAGCATCGCTATCGCTGTACGACTTATCGCGATTGAGATAAAAAAAAACAACGTATCGGGCCTCTGGAGACGATCGGTTCACAGGTGCAGACTTCTTATCTTATCAGCGATACCGTGATTCTTACCTCCAAAGTACGAAGGAAGTTATCGCTAGCATAACTGCGAAGCAGGCGCAGACCATCCCAGCAATCACACCGGCGCTGAACTCCTTGCTGCTCCTCCTCATCGAGGGCGGAACCTTGTCGCAATTTCTGGCCACCATTACCCTCCGGGACGGGGTATCGGCGCCCTGGATTATCTTCGAGTGATCAATAATACTGCGGGTTGCTCCGCGCACCATTATCTCGTACATGGTGTTCATCGTCAGGTTCTGTATCGTCGTCTGAAAAGTGGCTAGAATTTAGCGCCGCCATTCGCGAGGCATTGTTATCGAGACTCACCCCGCTCTCGAGGTGCTCCTTGTCCGCGGAGAGCTCGATCTCTTCGAAGTCGTTCGCATCCTCGCTGCGATATCGTATGTAGTAGTAGTCAATGGAGTTCCAGAAGGTCCCGGGCCTCTGCCACTGGAAGTAGATCGCGTCCTGTGCTTGGCAAGTGAGATTCAAGATCCTCGGCGCAGTCGGACCGGCTATGTCCGTCTTGTGTATTATGTGATCGGACGGCTCGCCTTCGTTCTTCCACGTGTACGCCTTCACCCATATCTTGTACTCCGTGTAGGGTTCTGGAAAGAGAAGCAGGCTCATTCAAGCTCCTATACGCATCTGTATCAGCAGCTGTATCATTTTGTTTTTTATCGTCGTCTCGCATGGGTAGCAAAAACTTGCGCATGTATTCTTACTGAGGTTGCTAAGGTTGAAGAATATGTTCTGACTGTTGTTGTCAACGTTTTTACGCGTTTTAACATCCGTGTAAGTCGAGTGCATGTAGTAAACTCGATAGCCCAAAATCATTCCATTCGCGTTCTCCGGCTCTGACCAGGAGAGCTCGATCGATGACGACGATACCTGGTGAGCCGTGAGGTTCAACGGCTTGCTTGGCACTGTAAAACGACAAAAATTAACAAACTAATATGCAGTTGAACGGTCTTCGTAACTAGAAGATGTGCTGTACAACATGTTTTTTGGAACACTCAACAGCATTCTGGAAAAAAGTGCTTCTCGTAGCTACTTGGAGCCCTTAATCTCTTGCTGACACCAAGAACGAATTCCGATCATCGTATTACGAGATTGCTGGACTGCTAGACACACGAAACTGCCGTTCGATGGTCTTCAGGAGACCGACAAATATTATTCAGTGAAAGTGTATAGATTTTTGTAACGTGTTGCACCGTTGCAGGAAGTTGAGTGAAGGGGAGTTTTTCTTTATCTTGTGGGTCAGAATGCATTGCAGGAATTCTCAAGGATAAGAGAAAATTTTCTATCAGTGTAAAGTGCTCTGCAGAAGGATGGGTCATCCTTTTAAGGGTCTTCAGATAAGGACTGAAGGAGTAGACAGAAAAAAATAACTCGATGCTTGTTCGAGGGGCCCATAAAGAGACTTTTTGTTGTCAAGTGAATTACATCGACATGAAGGAGTAATTAGTGGATTATAAATGATAATTAGTTGTTTGTATGATACATCCGTAAACCAGTTATGGTCGTGAGCGTGTGCGTGACACATTGACCAACGGGTTATGCAATGGATTTTATTTTACCCAATGATTCACTACCGAATATGGTTTTTTGTCTCTTTTTAAGCACAGCGAAAGTTCGATGGGAATATTGCGTGTAAAACGATCATCTTATTTTTAGATACGCTGTAACGCTATGCGTTCGTATCAATTTCATTCACGAACATAGAAAGAGGTAGAGATGATGATCGTATAAACGAAGAATATTCAAACACAGTAGTGTTGGGATTGAGTTCTCGGTTGAATTATAATGACAAAAGCGCTTTTCAAGTGTATCAGAAACGAAAGAGTGAAACGTGAAACGCGGTTCTCTTATTCTTACATTTTATCATTATTATTATACTCTCGAGTCTCATCTACGCCAGGGAAACAATTAAATTTTACAATGTAACATGAAGCCGTATTTCTACCCAACGGCACGCACACACACATGATGACAAATATATCGCCGAAACAAAACCTTCGCCTTCCGACTCGTCTACGTATTGTGGGTGACGCCTTTTCCTGTATGGATACTGAACAGGACCCGATCATATTATCCTCTATATCTTTTAAACGGTCACTTGAACGGGAATAACTGTGGTCACATTTTTTGTAGAGAATTTCAAGAGATCTGGAATTGATCCGGATCATTTTTCGTCTAGGAGCAACCGGAAGTGAGATGTAGGTGAAATAAGAAGGTAGAAGGCGACAGCGATTAATTTGATAATTGACTCATGAGATTCTGAATTTCAAGTCTACATATCTATCGAACGGTTCCCTGAACGTGAAAAACTGTAATCACCTTTTTTGTAAAGAATTTCAAGAGCTTTGGAATTGATTCGAATCATTTTTCGTCTCGGAGCAACCAGAAGTGAGATACAGGTGAAATAAGTGGGTGGAAGAAGGTGGCCGAAATTTTAGGTTCTAGAATTCAAGCCCACGTATCTTTCGAACGGTTGTCTCAACGCGAAAAACTATAATGACCATTTTTGTAGAGAATTTCATAAATTGTAAATTTGTTCTCCATCACTTTTCTCCTAGAAGCAACCGGAAGTAAGATATCGGGGAAAAGAAGACGAGAATCATTAACTTTGGAGACCCGATGAGTCCCGGACTTGTGTGCTTGTATAACTTCCCAAGTGTCAATGTAACGAAAGAAACTATCGAAATCTTTTTTGTAGAAAATTTAATCAGCTTTAATATCGATCCAGGTCATTTTCTACCCAAGATCAACCGGAAGTGAGATATTGTCGATGAAACAGAAAACAATCAATTAAAAACCGTTTATCCGCTCGACGAGTATGACACACTTTGTGGTTTCATGTATACCGTGTAATCTGATCCAGAGATATCACTGATTCATTCCCATCAACATTCTCAACTGCATATACGTATGTGATATTAATTATTCTCTGAACGAGTTTCGCCGATCAAGGTCGACCTCAAGAATCGAATTGATCATTTCCGACTTCGATATCATCGTATTTATTTTCTCTCGCCGAAGAACAACAGATAGCAAAGAGTTGTCTCCGATTATGTCATAGCCAACGCATGCCACGCGTGATATCAGAGCGGGAATTAGCCTCGACTGAATGAATGATGTGGGTACTAATCACCAACAGAATATCAAGTTCCCTGACGTTTTCCGCAATTCAATTTCCCTGCCACCCTGTGAAATACCGTTACGGTGTGAATCACCCCTCAGGTACCTCTTCCTATCGTCGAATAGAAACTTTCGTTAGGAGGCCAAAATGCACTCTCCTCGTCTAGTTTAGCATGGAAGTCGAACGACCTACAGCTACGACCTACGTGGGAATAGATCTCCATCGGTAATGCGATTCTCTCTCTCTGTCTTTCAAACATGTCGATTGGACTGTGACAACGACCATTACGAGATTTCTACTCGCTAAACTAGAGTAGAATAAATATGTCCACGAGGATCAGGGACTGCCATGTCCGATCATGCGAAATTTTTTCGCGAATCATCGCCTCCTCTTCTCCAATACGGAATCGCGGTATTAGGGTCAGAGACAGACGCTCTCGCTCTTCCAGCGTCGCGAGTGTCAGTGGAGCCGTTTGCGCGTGTAATTACCGCGTCTTCTCTGGTCAACGACGAAACTAGTCGTCGGGAACCCGCGTGGTTCGTTATACCGGATATTAATCCGCCATTTTTCTAATTTTCACTATTTTTTTTCGCTTCAATCTACAGACTTTATTATTGTTTCACGGTTTCATAGATTATTCTAGAAGATCGATTCGTGGACTTCTTTCCGTTCCATCCACCCTTCCTCCTCGGAAATCATCTTCCCAACAAGAACTCTCCGAAATATGTGTACATATCGATCTCCGAAATCCTCCTTTCGACGATGTGAGTATACATATATTCGATGTCGTCTACCTTCGTGAGTCTCGTTCCGATCGACCGCAACGATAGCGACAGTCGTCGTAGTCGTTGGTGTCACTGTGGCGATCGCGGTCGTTGAGTCCCCCTCATAAATCTCATCGGTGGTATCCGACGATATGGCGTAAATTTCGATGTAAATAACCGACATCAGTGACACCAGGACCGCAGCCCTGCTCTGCCGTAGGTTTATCATGATTACTTTCGACGAAATAAATATTCACCCCGCTCCCGAATAATTTATTATATTACAATCACTTCACAATCAGTTCGTTCATTACATTACATCGACTACCGCATCGTCATAAACGTCACTCGATTCATTTCCATGAAATTTTAACCGACCGGCTTTTTCGCCAGCACAGTCCAACCCCAACGGTATAAACTAACCCCACCGATCCCCCACCCCAGACGCTGGTTTATAATCGACCCAAAAACCCTCGTGCAGGGTAACTTTAGCCAGAATCGTTCGCGAGCGCCCCCTCGCCCCCATTCGGCGCTCTTGTAGAACAAAAAAAGTAAGGGTAGTCCGTCACTGCGCTGGCGCGTTGCGGTTGTTTTGTTCTGTGAATCCCCGAGTCCCGTCTATAGTGTCTGTACACCGATGAGGGAAGGGGAGGGGCGGGGAGGGGCAGGGGGGGGGTAGAGAGGCAGGAGCGTATATCGCGAGAGTATTCGAAATACTTTTGAACAAAGGAACGTCGCCCCGCACGGCGTGACGATGGTAGCCTATTTTTCATACACCGGGGATTCAGTGCCTCGGCCCTTTCCCCCTCGAGGCCTCAGTCGTCATGGCGACTGTCTTACTGCTCGGGGTTTTTCATTATTTTTGAATATAACAACACACGGAACACACTGTTGTTTCTGTATCTAATCAGCACTCTGAACGCCACCGCTTGTGGAGATTCGTATTTCTACTATCGCGGAGATAGCGGATTGATCGGATGATATGGAAGAGGCGAATTTCTACGGCAACACACAACGCGACTAACCAACCCGTCGTACGGGCCGTGGCATCCAACGACCCGACCACACTCAGCGGCAGGGCTTGGGGGGCTCTCGGCTTCTGTCGAACCCGACTCACAACGCATACGGACAGTGCCGTACTTCCCGGCTCCGGGGCCTCGGACAATTTTTCATAAAATATCTACGCATTCAAAGACCCAATTTTCTGAAGCTATCATCGGTCTTATCCTCAATATAGTTGAAAAATACAGATTTCTGGCTGTTTACACCTTGGGTTTCATTTTTTCGTTTCAATTTAATTAAGAAATTTCGGGCTGCTAGCTTAAGGTGAAACGAAAGTCACGTGACCTCGATATGATTTACACTTGGAATTTTAAAACGCTATTTTCTCAGCCAAAACACATTCGATTGATGTGAAATTGATATCAGTGACGTAGAAAAACTTAATGAACGGCCTGCCAATCGTGGATTTTCGAAAATCGAAAGTCATAATCAGAATTTTGTGTAACAATATTGTTCTGTAACCCAAGGAGGTGCTGCCCCTCGTGGGGAGAGGCAGCACTTCCTTGGATTACAGAACAATATTGTGAAAAAACTATTATTACGTCTCGATTTTGGAAAATCCACGATTATCAAGCCCTTCGTTAAGTTTTTCTACGTCACTGATATCAATTTCACATCAATCGAATGAGTTTTGGCTGAGAAAATAGCGTTTGAAAATTCCAAGTGTAAATCATCAGCCTCATATCGAGGTCACGTGACTTTTATTTCACCTTAAGTTTCGTCATTTTCTGTCCTAGCACCAATTTTCACAAAATTTCAATCTCAAACGAGACGAAGAATGATTCGGTATCGGAGATACAGAAATTTGCTAAAAAAAAGTACGATTTTCAAACCCGTTTGACACGACCGGGGCCCACGGAGTGATTGATACTTCGGTGATTTTTATTTCCGCCGGTCCAGCCACCGACGAGACTGGCGCCATCTGGTATTGAACATCGAATGATGAACGAGTCTGTTGCTTTGATCCGTCGGTAAAACAGTTCCCGGTCTTAAGAGGATCGACGATCGGTCGGTTACCGACGACTGGCACGATCGATCTGTCGTTGGTTTCGGTCGGTAAGGCATGATTCTGAGATATCTTGTATCTCGGTTCGAATCTTGACCGCGAGAATGTGAATGGAATAGATGTAACCGTTTTAAATTAACTTACCGCCCTCGTCGGTCATCACCAAGACCGTCGTCGACGGTCCTAGACCCTCGGGGTTGAATACTTGAAGCGATACGAGGTACTGCGTGTATGTTTCCAGGTTGTGGATGATGTGGCTCTGTGATTGAATCAATGTATCGATATAATACCGGTAATTTTTTTTTTTTATATTTAGAATTCAAGATTTTTTTGTTTGTTTTTTACCTCGATGTTAGAGTCGCGGATATAAATTTCCTTCACGTCCTCGTTTCCTCTGTCTCGAGGTCTGTAGGCTATACGATATCCCAAAAATTCACCGTGAATCGTGTCACGGCTCGGCGGACGCCAAGCTATCAAAATTGTTGTGGCTGACGTATTGTGGGCTGTTGTGATGGTCGGTTTTCCGTCAGGGACTGAAAACAAAATTGATCGTCATTGTTAGTTTTTTCTTTTTTTTTCTGTACAAATTTTGAGGGGATATTTTAGATCCACCGATGATACGTCGAAAAAAAAATTATACCCTCGGTACGATTCACATGCTCTTCAAACACTGATATGAGCCGACAATCAAAGATCCGTCACCTGAGGTATGAAAACTCTTGATCTAGAGACAAAGGGCTATCCCGATAATGAACGGACACGATAACCCGGTGATAATGGAATCAGAGAAAACGTTCAAATTCATCGTCCCTTCTTGGATACGAGGGTCACGGAACGTCGATGGTTCTGCTCCACATGCTACCCGTTCAACGTGCTTGAACTTCTGTCATTATGGGTTAACAAAATTATGACAAATTCAGCGATATTTTAGGTCTACTTGTATTCGGACAGGATTGTCTTCAATCATTTGACAAATATGTGGTATGAAAGGTGGTAGTTTCAAAGGTATCATCAACTGAGCAGGATATCAGAGCTTGAGGTAGAGTCTGTTTTCCGCGAACAGGTCCGCTTTGCAAAGGATAACTTTGGAACCACTCGTCCGATTTGGACGAAATTTGGCGTGGAGACTCCCAACGCAAGTAGTTCAGGCATAAACTAGGATCTTTTTGGTAGTCTGAAAATTTTCGTAAATATGCTCATTTTTGTGATTTTTGTCCCGTTTTTATCGCTTTTGAGCGCACATATTTGATTGTAGCTTACGAATTTCAGTTCGGATCTGAAATATTCTAGTTCCCGCCAAAACTACTTGTATCGAGAGTCTACACGAGAAATCTCCGCCAAATCGGACGAGTGGTTCCAAAGTTATCCTGCGAAAAGCGGACCTATTCGCAGAAAGCAGACTCTGTCTCGAGCTGCGATATCTTGGTAAATTGCTGATATTTTCCAAGGTTTGAGCGCTCAAATTGCGGATAAAACTACCACCTTCAAGACCATATCCTGTTTGAATACAGCTGGTTCTAAAATATCGTTAAATTTGATCCCGAAAGAAGATATTCTTTTTTCTTGAACGAATTTGCCTAATTTCCCGATCCCAGCCAACTTCATAGTGTTCAGTATGCAGCGTCGTTATGAGTTCAACGGTAATTAAAATTCATGCACAGGTGATAGAGGATCCCGGTCCGACTGTGTATGAAGTCACAACTGATAACTAGAACATTGTTGCATTAATCTACGAGGTCAGAACTAGCGTTGGTTGTGTGGTAAAATTCACTGGCTACAATCTGCATTGCATATATCGTTTATTAGTTTCATCCCCGAAGACTCGGACTTGGCGCTCCACAAAGCACTGAAACGTGTTCGATTAATTAATCACATCTTCAGCGCTCGGCTCGACTGCCCTCGGCCCTGGGGATTTGCTGAAGTGAATGATTATCGGCTGTACATGTACACGCGATAGCCGAAAACTAACCGACCATCGGGGATATTCAAACTCGTTGATCAATTCAATCCCGTTAAGGAGGGCAAAAAAAAAACGAGTTTTTAATGCATGTGTGGTAGAAATGTTGATTGTGTGTGGCAAGTTTCGGAACTTTTATTGGGCTGTCCGAAAGTCAGAACTGTGAAATGATCACCCTTTGGCATGGCGGAGTGCTGGGTAACTTTGTATTTACGCAATGTTTCAAAGCGTTTTCCTCCCCGCCCCCGCTTCATTTTATGTACGAAGGAAATCGCGCACCGTGCCCAATGAGGCAATCGGAAGTGTCTGAATCCTCTTTGGCTGTACGTAGCTTGTGGAACAGAGATATGGAAATATCGCGGCGCGGTCTCATCATCGGGAGCCAAGAGGGTGGGAGTCACTTTGACGCCAGTTCGGATCCGCAGGAATCGGCATAGAAAGTCTTTTTGAGGCGGGCAGTCGCCAAAGTGCCATTTCAGGGACCGTAAAACAGGCTTCAAGAAGACACTTTTCAATCCCAGTGGCAGAAAAACTAAGTATTCCAATGTTTGACTATCGGCTATTTTGAATTTTGCAAATCTGACCTCAGATTCGTGATCAGCGACCCAAAAAACCGTGTGGTAGCAAATTTCATTCAAATTCGTTGATCCGTTTTCGAGATATCGTCATTTTTATTTGATTTTTGAGAATTTTGTTATTCAAATGATTCGAAAAGTACTGAACCGATCAAAGCCAAAATTTAATCAGTTCTAGGTTCACGAAAACCGCGTCGTTTGAGTCCAATTTGATCGCAATCCGGTTTCTCGTTCTCTCGATATCGTCAGACAAAAGTTTGATGACAGTAATTCCTAACCTCAAAACGTGGAGATTCAGTGGAAACTCAACTTTTTACTTTGAAAACTGAAAAACGAGAGGTTGAACATGAATTTCCTTTTCTTTTTTTTTTCTAAATTCCATAACCGTATCGTGAGGGTGATTTTGCGAAATCGTTAATCAAAAGTTTATCCAAGGAATCGTATATAATCGAGGAGGAGGGGTTAAATGTGCCGGGGTGTAGATATAGAGGGGTGAAAAAAACAAATAATAAAATGTTGAGAAACCTGCAGGTTTCAAAGTTATTTCCCGTTGGGAACAGGCGCTCAAACTTTTGGCTCATGTCTACTATACCAGAACCCTATTACTTTTAAGAAACCGTTCACGGGTCATATACCGGGGATACTATTCTCTCTCTCTCTACAATATGCAAAAAGTACCCCCCCGTCTTTCTCCCTTATGGCCATAATTTTCCTGTTCGTTAAACCGTTTGAAAAAAAAATTATTCAAACAGTATAAAAACTTTTTTTTGCCTCAGCTCTTTTATTATTTTTATATTCATGGCGGATGAGTGAGAAACTCGAAAGAAATGAATAAAAGGTACCAGGAAGTAGGATAGCAGGGTGTGAAAAATCTATATTACACATTTTTTGTTGTATTCCTTATGGCGTTTTTCACAAACCGCAGGTAAATTTGATGATATTGCCCTCCTGTGCAGGGGGATTATATTCCATGAATCTAGACTCTGAAGCGAGATGAAAAAATAAAAAATAAAAATATATGGAGAAAAAGGAAAAGAGTGAAATGAAAATTCAACGGGGCTGCCCAGCTACGGCCACGGAGCGAATATAATGGCAGGCGGCCATTTTACTATTTACCAAACAATTTAACCCGCTGGTATTTTAATAAGTGTGAAAACCGTTTCATCGTTACTCGTTACTCGTTACAAACGGTTTACAACTACTAAATCTACGTTAACTTGTTATTAACTTTGCCTCATACAGCGTTCAACGCTCGGGGCTTAAAACGCAATCGTAGCAACATTTGAGGCCTTCGTACAGCAACGTCTTCGCTCTTTATGATTGCCTTGATATGAATTTAATAAAAAGTGAAAATATTTGTCAAAAGTGAAAAGAATAATAGACGATATTTGGACGATAACGGGGAAAGCTATCTGGGACCCTTCTAGGCCCCCCGATAAACAAAAAATCGTCAATATTAGAATCTATTGGGGCTCTACACCGGCCCCGGATAGTTTTCCCCAATTTCGAGGGCCGGTTTCTACATGGAAGAGAAGAGTAGACGATAACGAGGGAAACTATCTGGGACCCTTCTAGGCCCCCGATAAACAGAAAATCGTCAATATTAGAATCTAGTGGGGCTCTAGCCGGGCCCCGGATAGTTTTCCCCGATTTCGAGGGCCAATTTCTACATGGAAGAGAAAAGTAGACGATAATGGGGGAAACTATCTGGGACCCTTCTAGGCCCCCAATAAACAAAAAATCGTCAATATTAGAATCTATTGGGGCTCTAGACGGGCCCCGGATAATTTTCCCCGATTTCGAGGACCGATTTTTACGTGGGAGAGAAAGTAGACGATCACGGGGAAAACTATCTGGGACCCTTCTAGGCCCCCGATAAACAAAAAATCATCAATATTAGAATCTATTGGGGCTCTAGACGGGCCCCGGATAATTTTCCCCGATTTCGAGGACCGATTTTTACGTGGGAGAGAAAAGTAGACGATAACGGGGGAAACTATCTGGGACCCTTCTAGGCCCCCGATAAACAAAAAATCATCAATATTAGAATCTATTGGGGCTCTAGACGGGCCCCGGATAATTTTCCCCGATTTCGAGGACCGATTTTTACGTGGGAGAGAAAAGTAGACGATAACGGGGGAAACTATCTGGGACCCTTCTAGGCCCCCGATAAACAAAAAATCGTCAATATTAGAATCTATTGGGGCTCTAGACGGGCCCCGGATAATTTTCCCCGATTTCGAGGACCGATTTTTACGTGGGAGAGAAAAGTAGACGATAACGGGGGAAACTATCTGGGACCCTTCTAGGCCCCCGATAAACAAAAAATCGTCAATATTAGAATCTATTGGGGCTCTAGACGGGCCCCGGATAATTTTCCCCGATTTCGAGGACCGATTTTTACGTGGGAGAGAAAAGTAGACGATAACGGGGGAAACTATCTGGGACCCTTCTAGGCCCCCGATAAACAAAAAATCGTCAATATTAGAATCTATTGGGGCTCTAGACGGGCCCCGGATAATTTTCCCCGATTTCGAGGACCGATTTTTACGTGGGAGAGAATAATTTTCCCCGATTTCGAGGACCGATTTTTACGTGGGAGAGAAAAGTAGACGATAACGGGGGAAACTATCTGGGACCCTTCTAGGCCCCCGATAAACAAAAAATCATCAATATTAGAATCTATTGGGGCTCTAGACGGGCCCCGGATAATTTTCCCCGATTTCGAGGACCGATTTTTACGTGGGAGAGAAAGTAGACGATCACGGGGAAAACTATCTGGGACCCTTCCAGGCTCCGAGTAGAAAAAATCGTTAAGATTCTAGCGGGGCTCTAGACGGGCCCCGGATAGTTTTCCCCGATTTCGAGGGTCGATTTCTACTCGGGTTCTTTTTTACAATATCAAATAAATTAGCGAAGAATTGAAGGTGTACATTTGTTTTATACAAAAAATCGATTCTTGGACTCAATCGATCCACGCTTCTTCACACGCTTGAATGACGAACTCGCTAATTGCTTGTGAATTGAATAAAGTTCGGTAAATAAGGGGGAAATAATTAAGGGACTATGTCTGTTAGATTTTAGCACCATTCCTCTTCGTTCGAGGTTCACTTTGCCCACGGTTCTGATAAAAAATTCAGAATACGTATATCCTAGGCCGCTATCTAGGTTAAGGGATTTAGGGATTCTACCCTTGTTTGAGTGCGATTTGAGTCGGTGCAGCGCAGCATCCGAAGCTATTGATCCGCCTGCAGAAATTCAGTTAAAGCTATCAGAGTTCCGAACCCCCCTGTATATACATGTATCCAGGTATATATTACACGTGTAGAATGGATAGATTGAGAGAGGGAGAGAGACCGAGGAAAATGATCCGGAAACACCTGCGGTGCACGGGATGAATTCCGCAATAACCGGAAGTACAGTTAAGGAAGAAGAGAGGATCTCGTTGTTGTCATCAAATTTCAATCTTTTTCTCCACCTCTTTTTTTTTTTATTTTTTATGACAGACGATTCCGTTCAAATTAATTCATTTCTCGCAGTGCCTATGTGCTTGGTGGGTTATTTTGTTTGATGACGTCGTTTTAGCCCGTAGGTTATAAGCCGTTGAATATTTTTTATAACAACCTTTTTCATAATTAACGTTCCACATGAAAGATAGATAAAGTGATACACGGTACGTAAAATATTACGACGAAATATGATAATAGAATGAAGAAAAAAAAATTGAAAAAACAAAACGAAAAGAGTGAGAATTATTATTTTTTTCTTCTTCTTCTCAACCCAAGTTTATTACGTTTCGTTTTAACTACCCAATTTTCTTTGCTGTGTTAAAATGTGTAATATGAACGTAGGTAGGTGCAGAATCCAACTAGGGGATCATTTTTACACGAGAAAAATTTATAGCTCAATAAGTTTTAAACTAGATTTTTATATCGGACGCTGTTTCGTATAGAAAATGAAGAATCGAACGATTCTCTCCCCCCACCCTCCCCCCCTCTTTTATCATCTTTAATTTACTTCAATCCCTCAGTCGTTGATTTGTTTCGGAAAGTAAAGAACGAATCATCGTTCAGTCGAAGAAAAAGAGATAAAAAATATTCATCCAGATCTTTTATTATGATTTCAACTTTCAAGCTTTCAAAGCTTTTTCTTGAAATCGGTAAAAAAAAAAAAAAAATGGTTACAAACTTATGCATCGCTATTTTTTTTTTTTTTTGTTACTTCGAACACAATTATGAAATGATTTGTGGAGATATCTTCAATTTTTGTTTTGTACTTTTTCAGTTTCCATATTGAAAAAAGAATAATAATAATAATAATAATAATTCAGTAGTTTATGTCAGAAACATAAGAAATAGGGAATTTTTTTTCATGATTGGGCAAATTGGACTATATCAGTTGTTTTTTTTTCCAAAATTCCAACGAAAAAGTACATTTTTTTAATGATTTTTTTTTACGTTTCCCAGATAGGTGCTCAAAATACTAGAAAAAAAAAACAAGAAAAAAATGTCTTCAAATAATGACAGAATTGTGTCTTTTTATTGAAAACTAGGGGCTCCTAGCTTTGCGCGCGCGCGTCAAAAATTGGTTTCACACCTTTTCATTCCCTTAGGAGTCGAATTTAAGAAAACGCTTAAACTACTTTCTAGGTATTTGAATGAGCAATAATTTGAAGCCAAAACGAAGTCAATATCTCATCGGGCCGAGGAGATATCCATGAATCCGCGAAAACATGTTTTACCCCTTTTATTCTTCTTGTGGGGCAAATTCCGAAAAATCGCTCCTTAGTGGGTGTTTTCGAAGGGAAGGGAACATGTTGCCCAAATTTCAAGTTTCTAGGTCAAGGGGTTTGGGCTGGGCACTGATGCCACTTGTTCCTTTATAGATATAATATAGATTTCATGGCTAACGGTCAGAAAGATAACCTCCTTAAGTTGACTAACTTGAGGTGTTAATGAATCAAAATCGTTATCTAATAGATGGATGCTATGGTCATTTTAGTTGTAACCAGTGAACTATATGATACCAGAAGGCAGAAGGCAAAAAGAATGAATACCCGCAGCACAGGGTTCTTGTGCACAACGGATAGACGTTTCCTATCTCTCCAAGAAGCTTTTGTTCTCTTTGGCTATTCGGCCAATATCTAGACCACCGTTTCACCCCGAAAACGTTTCACCCTGCAGCTTATAACAATGACTCTCTACTTATCTCTTCGGGTTTGCGAATCTTTTTTCGATTCCGCTTTTCTACATTCTATTCCATCGAAACTGTTGCAATCATTTTTACATAAAAAAAAAACTTCCAAAATGTTTGTTCACCACTCTACAGAATTTGTGGATAATTCCTGAGGATTTCCTACAAAGTTTTAGGCAAGCTCATTGGGTAACAAACCTTCTCCCCCGTTTCGGACCCTTTAAGTTTCGTTACGCTAAAGCTCTGAAGTAATTCCCAACTCAATCAACTGGTTTGTATTCTGGATATCAGATTATGCGAATTTCTAATTAAGAATTACTTTTATATTGTATCATATAGTGGTTTCACCTGGTGGCAAAATTCCAACTATTGCAATTGCTACTTTTTTTTTAGAGCAGAGGTAAAAGAAGAAAAAGAAGAAGAGAAAAAAGAAATACTGCAGCAGCAGCAGTCGCTGGTCGAAGTGAAATGTCCTATCGGTTGATGCGAGTCAGTGACCCATTTTTTACGCATTGTTTAATTCTTTGTTCCGCTATAATCCCACCCAACCCGACTTCAACAGACCATTTCGGTCGGGGGAATAGAAATCTACTATCTTGTTCGGTTTTTATTAATTCTTCACGAATTGGTACAAAAAAAGTTATTCCAAAATCAAGTTCGACAATTTACCCTTTTTTGTAGTTTTTTTTAGCCCATTTCAATTTTCACCCCACTTTTATTATTTCGTCGTACTCACTCTCTCGAAGAGTGACCATGTAGTACGACTCCTTGCTCGACAGGCTCCTGCCCATCGCGTTTACGGCCGCGATACGAAAACTGTATACTGTAAAAGGTATGAGATTTTGTATCGTGTAGGTTGTCTCGTTGCTCGGTGTCTCAATGCCGCCCATTTCGTCCCACGAACCGTCCTCACCAACCCTGAAAAAAACGAAAGAAGATACGTTGAAGATTTTCTCGTCTTTTGTTACATACCTTCGGTGTAGAAGGAAAAAAAGTATCTGGGTTTCGAGTCCACACATAATCTGCTTCACACTAGAGATTCAGATTCCATGAGGAAGTCTTCGGTTCACCCTGACCCCCAAAGGAATCGAGAAACTTTAAGAAAATAAAGAACCTCATTGGACGTTCGTGAGACTTCAAAGATTTCACTTTCATCAGATTTGAGGATTTCGTGAGACCTGGTTGGACTTTGGAGCTTTCGAGGGTCTTCGAAACACTCGACAATATATTGAATGGCCCTCATGAGGCCCTCATGAAATGTGAGGGAATCTCAGAAGTTCTAAAACACTCTGATTGAATAGAATCACCCGCCTTTTCCTTCGCTTTCTTTGAGTTTCACGGGACTCTGTGGAAGTTTGTGGGATTGCATGAGACATAGGACTTCAGGGCTATGTGAAAGTGAGTCGAAACACTTCACGGAACTTCGTAGGACCTTTGGAACTCGAACGATCCAAAGGAAGTTCGATACACTTTAGAGGACCTGATAGAATTTCGTATAAACTAAATCGTACCTCGTGAGGCTTCGGAGGAATTCATGAGACCTCAAAGAAGTCTGAGATTTCATAGGAATTCACAGCTTCTCAGAGTAGTTGAAAATATTTGACAATATTTAACAGGATTTCATAAAAATACTTCGGAGGAGTTTCGAACACTTCAACTTCACGTCACCTCCTGTTATGATTCTGGGACTTAGAACCGATTACAAAGCCTTTCAGCTATTTTGATTTTGAAAATCTGACGTCAGATTCTTGATCAGCGGTTCGAAAAACCTTCGAGTAACAATTTTCAGAAGGTTTTGAATGTTTTTAGTGTTTTGCGCAGCAAATTTGACTTCAGATTCGTGATTAGAACCCCAAAACCGTTCGAGCACCACTTTTCATCGAGATAGAAACGTTTTTATTTTTTATTTTTTGGAGCACATCGAATGCGAAAAATTGAAATTCTGCAAAACTAACTTCAGATTCGTGATCAGCGATACAAAAAAACCGTGTTGATCCGTTTTCAAGATATCGTCATTTTTATTTTATTTTTGAGAATTCTGTTATTCAAATGATTCGAAAAGTACTGAACCGATCAAAGCCAAAATTCAATCAGTTCTAGGTTCACGAAAACCGCGTCGTTTAAGTCCAATTTGATCGCAATCCGGTTTCTCGTTCTCTCGATATCGTCAGACAAAAATTTGATGACAGTAATTCCTAACCTCAAAACGTGGAGATCCAGTGAAAACTCAACGTTTCGTTTTCGGGGTGATTAAAACAACTTCCTGTTCTCTCTAAAAACGAAGAAACCGGAAGTTGACAAAAAAAAATCGTTATAGACGAATTTGAAGCATAAGCCAGTGGGTCCGTGGTAGTTCTTGCAGCAAACGGAGTAGCGATCAAGGTACTACGGTACCTGGAGTAGAGCAGCCGCTACATAGAATTGTCGAGGACCACAGGCAATTAATAATTGAAACTGTAGGGGCGTAGCGCGCGGTATAGCCGGTGTAGAAAGGGTTTTACCGTCTTCCGATTTGCATTCGCTACCCCCCGATCCCCCAGCCGTATACCCGGTACCGTTTTCCACTAATTAATAGAGGATATTAATGGGCAGCGATTTGTTAGCTGAAGTTTCTCCGCTAGGTGCGGTCTACATAATTGCTGCAATTCAGTGAACTGCTGCATTCGATTTTCACGAGGAGAAAAAAGACCGCAAGAAAAAAGGTATACCGATCGACCATCTCGAAAATCGTTAAATCGAGGCTCCGGCCATGGCTCTCTCGTTTCTTTCCTCATTTAACAGACCTGGACTTCGCGTGGTGCGGGGCATTAATGTCCTCCAGGTCGAATCTTTAGGACCTTCGGCTAATGCTCTTTGGCTTACAACCACTTGGCGAACACGGATGGACGAAGAATAAGGGGGTAATGGATGAAAACCCTCGAGGTTTCGTGCACCCTCAATTTATTTCAACGGGTTCGTCGATTTCTACGTACATTCGATGCTGGCGATCAAAATCGCACGTCATCATCAAACTGCTTCCGGAACGCATGGATCAGAGTTTCTAGTTTCATCAGAGAATAAAGTCAAGGATCAATTTTAAGCGGAGTGAATCACATCGGGTTAATACTGACAAAACATCAGAGGGTCAATTAACATTGAACGAGAATGATATTGTTTTTGAAATGGAGTGACGCGCTCGACTACCCGTCAGAGTCCGTTATATCCATTAGGCAAATTTGATATAAACACACTTCAACTGATTCTCTCTTTTCCTACTCCGTTTCATTTAAACTCGGATCACGTTATTCGAACGCTCATGAGTATCGCCATAAAATTCGATCGGCTTTTCGACGATCCCTCGACGTTCTCGTAATCAAAGATAAAGCCTTTAGCTCAAGTTTCTCGCTTCGTTCACTCCGCACTGCACCGAGTCACGATCGAAATGTCTGCTGGAGGTTCTTATTGTCAGACCTCAGAGCTCGCCGTATTTTTTACGACACTTTGCTATGCAAGACCCAGGACAGTTCTTCATTTCATTTCAGTCCGGGGGTCTCTTCAGGCTCCGGGAATTCTTATTACCTCCCTTTCCTTCGTTCTTTCTTCATGAATAAGGTACCCGACATTACCCGACGTGCATGACCTCTACCGCGTTACTGCACTTCCTCAATTAAAAGTTGTGTCTCACCGGCGCGAATATCGATCACATCATCGGCGACGAAAGTTATCAACCGAAGAGAAATGGAACAGAAAATTTGCTCAAAAGTAGAGACAGTATCTGAAGAGTGTGAAGTCTGCTGAATTCCAAACGCCTCGATAACGTCGCTCACTTAGAGAGTGTGAAAAAAGCCCTAGTGCGAAAAGTAGAGCATTTAAGGCACTGGATTTGTCTTTTTCTCCCCCTGTTTGTAAAGGACTTTGTATTCCGCTCGAAGCTGCCTCACAATGAGGATTTCTCATCCGATATTAATTAATGAAAACTTTGATCCGAACGCGGGGAAGCGACGTCTGACAGTTAGCCAAAGCACCGGAGTTTGCCCAACGTTATCAAGTTCGCCTGTTAAGGACAGGGTCAGAGTCTGTTTCCTCGGGGGCGTTGAACCACTCCTTCAGATGTATAGAAATGCATGATCAACTCGAGCCCCGTGAATTCGAGGATTAGTATCATCGGTCAAATAAACGTCCGATTTTATTAGACCGACGTGGTACGTCGAATATCATGATTTTGACGGTTTGATTGCGGATCCGGTCCGACCGGGGCTAAAATTTGAGGCTGCGGTTTGACGCCTGCGAGCAATGAGGATAATATAATATCGCAGTAAATCCGCCAGAGGCGGTATAAAGCGTGACTAGATTTCTAGTCTAGTCTATAAACTAACTTTCGGTACAGTTATATTAACCGGGACGAGGGGGGGATTCAGCGGCTTAATCCAACCGAGAACTTACTTTAAACTCGCACTGCGAACCACCCGCCCGCCCCGGGAACTACCATTTTGAATATTTTACAGCTATTAAACATTCAGCTGACGTTGGGATTATTCCCGATCGAGAAAATACAATGCGGCGATTCTGCAAACGCCTCACGTTTTCTGGCATAATTGTTGCGACCTTGAACGTCTATCTATATGAATTCAACGAAAGTCCTAAAATTCCGATTCGAAGCCGATGGACTGTATTCAAAAGCTCGTTGTTGTATCTTCAGAATTGACGGAGTTAGCGAGTGCAGTTTCCGAACCGGAAGTGGGGTCGGGTCGAAAAGCTTATTTTCACTTCTTCGTAGTAAAAACAGCATCCTGTGCAAATTTCACGAGAATCGGTTCAACGGTTCGACTGTGCTCCTGTTTACCGGAAACGTGCACATAGACACAGGTCCCGTAAAAATCTGTGAAAATTCCAAAAATTTTGATTCAAACCCAATAGACTGTATTCCAAAGCTCGTTGTTGTATCTTCAGAATTGACGGAGTTAGCGAGTGCAGTTTCCGAACCGGAAGTGGGGTCGGGTCGAAAAGCTTATTTTCACTTCTTCGTAGTAAAAACAGCATCCTGTGCAAATTTCATGAGAATCGGTTCAACGGTTCGACTGTGCTCCTGTTTACCGGAAACGTGCACATAGACACAGGTCCCGTAAAAATCTGTGAAAATTCCAAAAATTTTGATTCAAACCCAATAGACTGTATTCCAAAGCTCGTTGTTGTATCTTTAGAATTGACGGAGTTAGCGAGTGCAGTTTCCGAACCGGAAGTGGGGTCGGGTCGAAAAGCTCATTTTCACTTCTTCGTGGTAAAAACAGCATCCTGTGCAAATTTCATGAGAATCGGTTCAACGGTTCGACTGTGCTCCTGTTTACCGGAAACGTGCACATAGACGCAGGTGCCGGAAAAATCTGTAAAAATTGCTCAAATTCCAATTCGAAGCCGATAGACTGTATTCCAAAGCTCGTTGTTGTACCTTCAGAATCGTGTTCTTGGGAGAATGAGGCGAGCTACGAATCTCTCGATGAAGTTTGCTCAAAAGTGCGAACGAAGAGAATGGATGTTTTCAATCCCCCGGACCTCAAGGTTCATTATCCTCGAGGGAATATCGCGTATATCGGAGGTTCCGTGAAGGGTTTGCTTGCGAAAATTTATCGAGAGAGTGCGAGTTACAGGATACGAGTTTGGACATTCGAGAAACGATGCGCTCAAAGGAAGAAGTGGAATAGTTTACTCCTCCGCCCCGCTGTTGTATCGTATTCCGAATAACATCCGATCGTAAGCTATTACGTAGTTTCTTTACGATAAACGATATTCTGAGGATATTCTGGATGATTATTTCAAGGGGGGTGGTCAGAGGGGGGAAAGTCGAGTTGAACGATAAAAATAAATGAGAGAATTTTTCCGACCTTTCTATCTGTATAAAAGATGATGAGAAGTTGATTGGAAGAATCTTCGAGGACCTCCCGCTCCGCAGTCAACTGGGAATTAAAGAAAATCTTTTGTCCCATTTCACGGGCAGTGGAATAATTATATCGAACCAACGTTAACTCTGGTGATTTGAATAACTGGAATCAAGAGCAGAACCCGGCACCTGGGATAATCGGAAACTTTTCAACTGACACTTTTTTTCCTCGCAGATTTGACAACGTTTCAAAATTATCGAAAAGAAGTAAAAAAATTCATCGATATTTGCGTTACTGTTACTATAAATTCAACAAAATTTCTGAAATTTTTATTCGAAGCCGATAGACTGTACGTATTTCAAAGCTCGTTGTTGTATCTTCAAAATTGGTAGAGTTAGCGAGTGAATTTTCTGAACCGGATGTGGGATCGGGTCGAAAAGCTTATTTTCACATTTTCAAGGTGAAAACAGCATCCTGTGCAAATTTCATGAGAATCACTTTAGCGGTTCGACTGTGCTCCCGTTCACCAGAAACGTGCACATAGACGCAGGTCGCAGAAAAATCTGTAAAAATGTCTAAAATTTCGATTCAAACCCAATAGACTGTATTTTGAAGCTCGTTGTTGTATCTTCAGAATTGACGGAGTTAGCGAGTGCAGTTTCTGAACCGGAAGTGGGATCGGTTCGGAAAGCTTATTTTCACGTCTTCGTGGTAAAAACAGCATCCTGTGCAAATTTCACGAGAATCGGTTCAGCGGTTCGACTGTGCTCCTGTTTACCAGAAACGTGCACATAGACGCAGGTCGCAGAAAAATCTGTAAAAATTTCTAACATTTTGATTCAAACCCAATAAGCTGTACTTTAAAGCTCGTTATTGTATCTTCAGAATTGACGGATTTAGCGAGTGCAGTTTCTGAACCGGAAGTGGGATCGGTTCGGAAAGCTTATTTTCACTTCTTCGTGGTAAAAACAGCATCCTGTGCAAATTTCATGAGAATCGGTTCAGCGGTTCGACTGTGCTCCTGTTTACCAGAAACGTGCACATAGACGCAGGTCGCAGAAAAATCTGTAAAAATTTCTAAAATTTTGATTCAAATCCAATAAACTGTATTTTAAAGCTCGTTATTGTATCTTCAGAATTGACGGAGTTGGCGAGTGCAGTTTCTGAACCGGAAGTGGGATCGGTTCGTAAAGCTTATTTCCACTTCTTCGTGGTAAAAACAGCATCCTGTGCAAATTTCATGAGAATCGGTTCAGCGGTTCGACTGTGCTCCCGTTTACGAGAAATCAAGGGTGACATACATCCAGTATTGAAAATTCTCCGGTGTGTAAAAAGTAGAAATGATGAACAACTGGGACTTTCATCCAACCCAATTTGATTAAACAATTTTGGCCAATCCCTATACAGCGGCAGAGTTATACGACGTCATGTTGCAGAAGCCGGGATGATTTATGGCGACGTTCTCCTAATACCTTACCCCACAGGTATGGAATAGGTACAGGTAAGGAATAGGCGCGCTATTTGTCTCTCGCAACACGGCGTCGCGTCCTCGCCAGTCACTTTGAGAGAGTTTCGGATGAGCCCTGCTCCCGGTTCTGGCCCGAAGATTTTCCACACCCAGGTTCAAGGGGTTCGGATGGTGGGTGATTGTGACTCAGGTGTGTATCTCACCTAGCAATTTGGCGAAAGGACCCTCTTATTCAATCTCTTCCCCCCCCCCCGCCGTTTGCATTTGTGAAAGAAATCGCCGGTGTCGCTTTTTTTCAGGGTGCAGGGTAGAAAAAGGAACCTCTGACCCCACGTTTTGTCACCTTCCACTTTTCACCCTGCAATCTACGTACAACGAATCTCCAAAAATTGCCTCGGGTTGTTGTAGAGAGAAAAAATGAATAAAAAAAAAGATAGAAAAGAAACAGGCTGTGCTACAGACATTGCGAATAGTATTTTTACAATTTATATCGCCCTTTTATTTGAGGACATGGAATTTCCCAGGGGACGGGATGCGGACACGGACATTTTGATGGTCTTCGCATTACGGTATCATTTCCCTTTATCCAAGTGGTAGCATCTGTCCCTCATCAATCACTGACTTGAGCTGTTTTTAACACAGTTCTGACACTGACGTCGGGGGGCAAAGGCGACGCGACAAGTGAATTGGAATTGATTTCATCCGGGATCAGGACTGAGGGGTGAGATCGAACTCCTTACGACCAGACGACGACATCTTTGGATGATACAGTAATGAGGATAGGGATTGGATAGAAAAATTGAAGATCGTCTCATGAGAAGGAGAATTTTCACTTAAGGATCCTATGAAGATAGAGAAATTGAGGCAATCAGGAATCGTATCACAGTCAACCTTGCGTGTTCAAAAAATTGCATTCTTTGTACAATAAAAAAAAACTCCTATTCCCAAAAGACGCGTTCAAGACAACTTCGGAAGGAATTGATTTTGCCTGATCGAAAACCCGATTTGAACAATTTCGAATCGAATTTGACATTTTATAGCCTCGTCATGTGAGTATATCGAGTGTAATAATGAAAATTTTTAATACTGACAATGAAAACGATTCCATAAAGTATGAAATGGTATAAAATTGACAGAGTTAGATGAAAATTTTCATGCCCTTGTTGTACAGCTAAATTGATAATAAAATACCAATGTTGGTGCAACTGGTGTAGTTCGACGTTGAAGAGTTGTGAATTTAAATACTTTTCCTGATTGCTAATCACAGTATTTCAAGGGGTCAGTGAAAAAAAGGACGACTTCTCACGAAAATAGTAAATCGAAATTTGAACATTCTGAAAAAATGAACGTCTCAAAGATTCTACTAGAATATAAAAAATTTGGCCAATTCAAAAGTCAACAATCTTAATTTGGAAAATTTATTTTTTACTCATAAACATAAATTTCGAATCTTCTCTCTTTTTTTTTCCACATTGATTTCTGATTATAGACGACGATCAGATTTATTTTTGGATCACCTGAACCCTGGCTCGTTATACCCGATCGTTTGATTACCAATGTCAATTAATCCGGGTGCGCGGTAGTATCAGCTCGGTGGACTTGATTATAATCGACAGTCGATAAAACGCGAAACTAGCACGTATGTACAGATTTTCGACGGCGAGTATCGCTCCAAATGAACGTCAGCTAATTTATACCCCGCATATACCGTGTCTCATATACTGCAGAATTTCAATATGTTAATAACGCTGAGGTTTGACCACGTGCCGGTCGGTCCAAATTTTTTTTCATCATTTTATAAAGTTAATGATTTTTGCTTTGAAAAACGAAAAAAAACAAAATTAACAGAGATACACGTTTTTAAAAAATATGATTTTTGGAAGCTTATCGTCTTTTCGAGCTCGATTTTTAAAAAGCTTCTATCGCAGGGAAAAATTAATATTTTGGGGGTTTTCAAAAGCGGAATTGAAGATCGATTATGCTACTTTCGATTTAAAAAAAGTTTTCTGAAATCGGTCAAAGCGTTCAGATCTTATTCACGATACAAAACGTTCAATTTTTTTTTGCCATTTAGTATTCTCGCGAATATCTATCTATCTGTCTATCTATCTATCTATCTGTCTATCTATATCTATAAAGAAACAAGTGGCATCAACCAGCCCAAACCCCTTGACTTAGAACCTTGCAATTTGGGCAACATGTTCTCTTCCTTTCGTAAACTCCCACTGAAAAGCGACTTTTCGAAATTCGCCCCACAAGGAGAATAAAAGGAGTAAAACATGTTTTTGCGGATTCATGGATATCTCCTCGGCCCGATGAGATATTGACTTCGTTTTGGCTTCAAATTATTGCTCATTCAAATACCTAGAAAGTAGTTTGAGCGTTTTTTGAAATTCGACTGCTAAGGGAATGAAAAGGTGTGAAACCAATTTTTGACGCGCGCGCGCGAAGCGCGCCGGGGCGGACCCCCTAGTCAAAATGATAAAATGCGTACCTATCACGTCGAATTAATTTCGAGTAGAAGCTCTCATCATTGTGTATGGAAAAATGTCGAACTCCGAAGATCGGTCGACCATTAATCTCAGTTATGGCGTGCCGTGAAGAAAAATTGAAAAAAATTCATCGTTTTCAATGGCGATTCCTGAATAAACCTCCCGGATAAATCCAGTCCTCGGAAAATTGATCGATCGAGTCGTTACCTAATATCCCAAAGGAAAACCTGCCGGAGAAATATAGGACCGTTCGAACCTTAACAGTGAAAAGTTTTATCGAACAAATTTGAATCGAACCAGAACGAAGGAACTTTCGCAAAAGCCTCCCGCGCGAATTCATTTCTTATACCAACACAAAGTGAGAAGGTAAGAGAGAGGGAAAAGGAAAACTCGAAAGTTCTCTTGATCAGCAAATAATTTTTCAAAAACAGAAAATAAAAACGAATTTTGCCTGCGAAATATTTTATGTATTTTATCAGAACTTTTTCCGCAAGCCGTTTGTCTCCGTTTCTTCTATAACGTCTTTCGCATCCCTGAGGAACGAGATACTCTCCAGGCTCTGATTCCCGCCGCATTTTTCATGTTCCAAAGAACAACTTTCATGGTATACATGGATAGCAGAGGGTGCAGCAGCTTCTTCACATAAACTTATCCTAAAAGCCAAGTTTTTCTTACCTCAATAATTATCAATCCGATCGCAATTTGAATAGTTTCTAATCCTGGCCGAGTTCCTGACCCCCTGACTAGTCTGACGACGTCCATGTAACCGATTTAATCGACTGCACTTGTGTGTGTTAAAAATAAAAAATAAAAAATTGAAGACATTTGATGGATGAAGGATACAAAAAAAAAAAAAACATTTTTAAAACGGATTCTTTTTTATCCGTTCGAGATCATAATATGTCCTTTGAATAAATTTTCTTACAGTAAAGAAGAGGGAGTATCTCTGTCCATCTTCGCGTTCCTCGTGATGGAGGAGGTTCGTTCCTTTTCTTATATGACGCTTCGACGGAGTATTGGCACTCGTTTATCGTTCGATTCAATGTGGATAAAAGGGATGAGAATCGATGCAGCAGGGGTCCGAGTCTGTATATATATATATGTACCATATGAACGACAAAAGATTTGGCCGAGCTTTCGTAATTGAATTTTTCGTCCATTCAACTCTCTTCCTTCCTTCATTTTTTATTTTGCCCCCCACCCCGCCCTATATCTTGTAAAAAAGAAAAGTTGTGTAAAAATTGTATAGTTTGATTTTTTAGGAGTACCTGTACCATCGACCTGTTTTTTTTTTAATACGCATCGATAACGCGCGAGGTTCAAGTAGCCTGTGGAATATCTCTCCTTCTTTTTTTTTTCACATGGTACTGAATAAAATTTTCAAACACGCGTTTTTTGATCCACGGTTTGGATAATAAAAAAAAAAGAGAATAAAAAATTTGTTACATGAGCTACGGTACTGTGATGAATTTTTTATACCTACACGAGTCTCGAGGGAAAAACCGGAGAAACGGAGGGATATCTTTTTTGTTTTTTATTTCTGTTTGATCGGTGATTTTTTTTTTTTTTTTCACATATATACATTATATGCAGAAGTCTGAAATTTCTTAATTGGATTTGGATGCGAAAAGAACGTTTTTGAGATCTATATACGATTCTTTTTTTTACTTTTTGTTAAAATTTTGTTTCACAGAAAGGTATTATTGTAGTTCAAAGTTCATCATACATGTGTATACCATATATATTGTATATACTATAAAGTTTCTATGATTTATAGATTTTCTAGAATATCGTAGAGTTAAATTTATGGATACGGATTGTATACAGTAGATTCTTGTGTTTTGAAAAACTTTTACATAGACAAAAAAGGTTTCTGAAAATTCTTTCGAAGATTCGCGAAAACATTTGACAAATATTCATGAACGTCGGGCTATATATGGGAATATATTTTGATCTACTTTAATTTTTACCAAAAATGACATTAATAATAATTACATACTTTTCGAAGATAAAAACTACCTACTCAAAAGGTCAGAAATGTTCATACCCGCACGGGAAAAAACCCTCAAGTTTGGGGGTATACCCTCAACATTGGGGATAAACCCTCAATAGTTCGGGGTTCACCTTTAACATTTGAGGGTTTACCTTTAATATTCCAGGGTTCACCCTCAACTTTCAGGGTAACCTCTAAATTTGAGGGTTACACCCAACTGTAGTCAAGGGTTTACCCCGAACTTTGACGGTAACCTCAAAATTTGAGGGTTACACCCAACTGTAGTTCAGGGTATACCCTCAACTTTGGCGGTAACCCCAAAATTTGAGGGTTACACCCAACTGTAGTCTGTAAGAGTTTCCCATAAACTTTTAGGGTAGCCCCTAAATTTTGATGGTCACACCCAACTGTAGTTGAAGACCAATTTTGGGGTAAACCCTTGGCTTGGGGGTTCACTCCCAATTTTGGGGTAAACCCTTGACTTGGGGGTTTACCCCCAGTTTTGGGGTACCCTCGACTTGAGGGTTCACCCCCAATTTTGGGGTAAACCCTTGACTTGGGGGTTCACCCTCAATTAAGGGGTACGAATTTACCCCTTAACGATTGAGGGTTTTTTTGGGGGTAAATTTGGGGGTTATTTGAGGGTTTTTTTCCGTGAGGGTAATATCTATATCTATAAAGGAACAAGTGGCATCAACGCCCAGCCCAAAACCCTTGACCCAGAAACTTGAAATTTGGGCAACATGTTCCCTTCCCTTCGTTAACGCCCACTAAGAAGCGATTTTTCGAAATTCGCCCCGCAAGGAGAATAATAAAGATAAAACATGTTTTCGCGGATTCATGGATATCTCCTCGGCCCGATGAGATATTGACTTCGTTTTGGCTTCAAATTATTGCTCATTCAAATACCTAGAAAGCAGTTTGAGCGTTTTTTGAAATTCGACTCCTAAAGGAATGAAAAGGTGTGAAACCAATTTTTGACGCGCGCGCGCAGGGGCGGAGTCCCTAGTATCAATATAATCGACTCAGAATGAATTTAAACCCCGAAATATAGACATAAGTTCGAATTTTCGACCTTTTTCAACCCTAACTCGCCGATTTATTAATTGTAGAAATTTTTAACATAATTCCCTCCCTCCATTAGTGCTTTTCCGGCTGTCCTCTCAATTCATTCGACCAACTGTCACCCCTTATTCACTCGGTGAATAATTCCTCTCGAATTCAGACTCTGAAATTTCTGCACCGGGTTTAATGGCCCTTCTTCAACCAATTTGTATACTTCCCAAAGAAAGTGGTATACTTCCGTTTCCCCCTCGTCACGTTTTTATACATGCATTATTTATATCGACTTACGCAAAAAAAAAAAAAAGTGCAGAGGTTTTTTTTTTCGCGGGTAATTATTTTTTTTTCTTTTGACATTTAGAAATACATTAGAACCAGAGTCAATTATGCCAGCTACTAGCTTCTCTCTCTCTCTCTCTCTACTTTTCCTCTCTCTCTCTACCCGAGGATAATAACACCCCGTCCAATTATCCTCTTTCACTTCGTTCGTGTTCATTTTCCCTTCTTCCACTCTCTTTTACACTCCAGTTTGGTAAAGGTTCGTTGAATAAATCACTCGCGATAGAAAAAAAAAAAAAAAACGAAGAAAAAAAAATCAGGAATATAAATTCAAAGCAGTCGAGTATACGGAATCCAAAAACAGATTTAAGGGTGTAAAAAAACGGTAAAGCCACGCAATCAGAGGATTTTTAGAAAAAAATTTCAAGACTCAGGTGCCGATATTAACATGAGTTCATATCATATCATTTTCCAGTTACGTGGGAGTCTGATGAAACCCTGAGTATCAAATCGTACTTCAAACTGGCGCGCGCGCGTCAAAAATTGGTTTCACACCTTTTCATTCCCTTAGGAGTCGAATTTCAAAAAACGCTTAAACTACTTTCTAGGTATTTGAATGAGCAATAATTTGAAGCCAAAACGAAGTCAATATCTCATCGGGCCGAGGAGATATCCACGAATCCGCGAAAACATGTTTTACCCCTTTTATTCTCCTTGCGGGGCGAATTTCGAAAAATCGCTTCTTAGTGGGTGTTTACGAAGGGAAGGGAACATGTTGCCCAAATTTCAAGTTTCTGGGTCAAGGGGTTTGGGCTGGGCGTTGATGCTACTTGTTCCTTTATAGATATAGATGGGTGTGTGTGGAAAAAGCTCCATCTGATCAAAGCCTCGCGACATGTTGAGAATGTAGGTGATTCTCGTATTATATGCCACGTATGAAGTAGAAACTGTGCGACCTATGCGAGGAGAACTTTACACAGGATATACGACGTTCCTGACATTTGGTAGGTCAGGTTATAAAAATGCCAATAAATATTAGACCGGGTCGGAGGTTATTTCTCTACAGAGCGTAAATCTGAGCTAATTTGATTGGATCCATTTCTTTCTTCATTCATTTAGGTATAAAGCAGCGAGACGATAGAATCGATATATGTACGATATGAGAAGAAAAGAAGCTTTCGTTGTCAGAAGAAGAAGAAGAAGAAGAAGAAGAAGAAACCAACCACGAAACCCACAAGGGATGAAAACGAATAAAAGTTTTCCGATTTCGACAAGTTTTCCCTTTTTTCTGTTTTTTTTTTCTTTCTTCCTTGTCTATGACGTTTTTTTATGACGATTTTTCTTCTCGCCGCCATTGACGCGCGGTAAACGAAATTCAATCCTTAATAACGTTTTCTAGTTTTTCAGCAATGCTGGCATATCTACCCTGCGGACAGTGGAAAACCGAAAATGACTGAATGCTGGACTTGGACAACATTTTTGACGTAAAAAATTGTTGCATGCAGTAACATTCAGTTCTCTATACTGTCTGGGTATCAATTTTTCTCCACCATTTAGTAGAGCTCGTAATATGCGAATAGAGTGCGAAATTCTCGAATTTAAACCATCGCGATAGGAAATGTGCCTGCATGTGTAACTATAGTCTGGTTATATATATATATATATATATATATATCATATATATACGTGACTTTTAATCAGAAATTACACGAACGAAACAAACTAATGCAATTAACCGTGAAGCACAGATAAAAACATAGCGTTTCTCTGCTCCATGATTCCATCCTCGGTCCCAGGGGGAAGGGAGGGGGGTAAAAAGTAAATAGACGTATGTATACATATATACACAGATAGAATTAATCATCGAAGAGAGCAAATCTCGGCAAAGGGTATCGTTATCTTTTTTGCGTTTCTTTTTTGCGTCACGAAGTTAAGCCCCGATCGTTTCCGGTTGTTTTTCAGATTTTTTCCTCTTAACTTTAACTTTAACGTTAACTAACTCGAGTGCCAGAACGCCAAACGCGACCCATAAATTTCAATATCGGGATGATCGGAAAGCAGTTTTCTATTTTCTGTGAAAAGCCTTTGAACTTACGGTTATTTTGAATTTTCCAAATATGACCTCAGATTCTTGATCAGCGGTTCGAAAAAACCTTAGAGTAAAATTAGATCCGTCATTTTGAATTCGCTGATCTGACTTCAGATCTGTGATTAGAGATCCAAAAAACGTTTGAGTACCTCAGATTCGTGATCAGTGATACAAAAGACATTCGAACATTCATCATTTGTGACGAAATTGAAGGGAAAAAAATTGCAAAGAAAAAAGCGATAGGCGATAGTAGATTTGAGAGGGATAATTAGAAAATGCGTCAAAAATAGCAAAACAAGCGGTACACCTGCAGGCAGCCCTGTTTCTACTACTTGCGAGTGGATCGGCTACTAACGGGATCCCCCACTCCCTCGAATCGCGGCTAGTGCGCATGTCTGGCTCCTCCATCAGGCCGATCGTCGCGGTGGGGAGGAATCCCGCTGTTAGCTGGTTCCCTCAGCGTGTAGAACGGCACATCTACGCATTTGGAATTTGGTATTTCGTATTTGGTGGTGGTCGAGTTTGAAAAGCAAATCGTGCCAGATGTCGACATTTATGTAGATACGGTTATAGTGGGCGGGTTGTGGGGGGTAGGGTTGCGCCGCTACGCGGGTTGTTAGATCCATAATGCTCTTCTCCGAGGAATCTCCATATGAATATTACGCGTTAATATGTATCACACAACGCTGTTCATATGTTAATATCCCAACGCCATCTACCATCTGTATATGATTCTACATAACGCATTAAAGAATATCATGGCTGCGTTGATGTACGGTACGACTCCTCTTTTACTTCGGTGGTTTAATTAACGACCGAAAAACCAAGCGGCGAGGTTGTTGCGGAATAGAAAGAAACAATCACAGCAACAAAAAAAAAAAAAAAGGAAAGTAGATGAAACGTTACCAACGCATGATGTGAAACAAAACCGAGACTTTTAACTCCGGCATTGTGCGGGGGTAGTCTGGTCGACCGTTTGGAAAGGATTTTGCATTTCATGTATAATATTTAATATGGAAATCAAGATCATTGTGTCAGAGGTAAAAAGTCTTTGTTCCCGTTTATGAATCGAGATTAATTTAATCCGCCTCCGGAATTTCAGGTTTTGCTTCCACATAGATTCGCAAGTCGAGTAAAAAATTGCAGGCATCGAAACCCTGGTTGGGATATTCTATCATTTTGCCTCACGCTTCGATATTCGTTCTGTCGCTCGACTCTAACGGGGTCGAAGATCGAAGCCTTGAGTAGATTATCCGAGTCCATCGGTGTGAACAAGAGAACAAGAGCCACGACTGAAGGGGGTTTCTGTACTCCTTCTAGAGGAAACGGGCGCAACCCTAACCTCAAAAGTAGGCGACCTTGATGGTTTCAATCCATTTTTCAGCTCGCCGTTTTCCTGTCTTGAGAAGAAACAGGAAGTTCTTCTGATGACCGACGAAATGGGACGAAATCTTAATTTTTGGAGGTTATGTTAATTTTTGTCCAGCGATATCAAGAGATCGAGGTCGTTCTTATCTCAATCAAAGTTTCATAAAAATGTATGTGAGCAATTGACGCATAATTTTCGTCGATTAAAATTAAACTTTTTCAATATTTCAATATTCATATAACAGTTTTGAAAATTAAAAATCATTTGGAAATTTCATAGCCGAGATTATACTGAATTTTATATACGGAATGTTTTGAAAATTCGGCTGAATAATCGTATGATACGAAAATCGATGATAATTTCATTCAAAAATTGGTTTCCACTGCAATAATTGCCGAATCGGATCATCAAATATTGCAGAATCGACCAAAAGATGAAAATTCTACGCTTCTAATTGGACGGACTATTGATAATTGACCGAAACACCGGTTTGTCACTGAAAACTAAAAAAGAATCACAGTATGTTTCGAATCTCCGAAACAGTTTCATAAATTTAACAGAACCGTATCAATATTGAAATACAGTGATTCAATAATTGGTATGTTTCTCCAATATTAGGACCCAAACATTAAATTTTAGGGCGTTTAAAATTTCATTCCTGTTTGTATAAGAAATTTCAAGATGCTTTTAACAGTGATAACAAAATTTCCAAAAATGAGATAAGAATGCCCGGGAAAAAATGGTCGCACTAGATCTAAGGGTGCTGTCGCGCAATATCGTCGAGGTGTGGATATTTCTGAATTTCGGTACGAAAAAATAGTTACTCGCAACTATATCTTGAGAACAGATAAACGAATTTGGATCAAGATTGATACCGAAAAGTTTATTGTAGTCTGTAGTAAGAAAAAATTTGTAAAATTTGCAAAATTTGCAAAATTACAAATATCGAATCCACTATGGTTTCTATCTAACTTGAGAATCATGTTAGTTCTGGAGAAGCAAAAAAAAAAAAATAATAAAAAATCGTATACAGTTTTGAAGTAAAATATCGATCAATATCAATTTCGTTTAATTGAAAGAGTCAGTGAGAATTTCAGCGGAATCAGTACAGTAAATTACCCTTATTCTGTCGGTATGCGCGTATACATACCACATGAATGGATATTGAGTATAAAAGCTGGGGTGAGATATAAATTGCATATTCGGTCATAGCCGGTAGTCGACTTCATTGTCTCGTTACATAATCATTTACTGTGTCCCAAAAGGGCGTCCAAAAAAATAATCATTGTACGAAAAAGTAGAAAGTGGCCCAAAAACCATTTTGGAACGGCTTTCATTCAAACGGCTTCCACACGATATCAGAAACAATCCTTTTTTTATGGCGATGATTTTTCAAATAAAATCTACCGATGAGCCCCAATTTTAGATTCTATTTTGTTCAAAAAATGAACACTATTTTTTTACGACATTTTGAGGCCCACGTACCCTTCGAGGAAGCATGTGATGCATAAACCTGTTATGAGAGGATGGGTTTTGGGCTAATGAAATTCCTGAACAAACATTTATCGAACATTAGTTAAATTACATTATTAAATTCAAGCGCATGTCTAATTTGGGTAAGGTCTTACGCTGTGACGTAACACCGTCGACCAAACTTTACACGGAGACCCAAAAACACCCTGGCGGCTTAGAACCCGAAAACGAGAAGCTCTGGGTAACCCAATGGCTAAACCGACCTCAAGGAGCTTAACATATGTCGGGGAAACTTTAAAAATATTATTAAAAAAATGTTAGAAAGCAAAAAAAAAATTTTTTTAAATTATGTAGCAAGTTTTCTCTCTTCTTTTTGCCCTTTCTTCACTACTAAGCTAACGGATTAATGAAGATCTGGAAAAGTTTTCGCATCTCTTTTGTAGACTGAGTGGAAAAAAGAAGAAGAAAAATAAAATTACTACCTTACATTGAAATTAGTTCATTCATGGTATTAATTAAGGAGAAGTAAAAGCTTGAATTTTTATTCATTCATTGAACTGATCGAAGGTTCGTTGAATTGGATCGATAACAAATCGTACATGTATGAAGTATCCAAGAAGTGGATAAAGAATAAAAATTACCAACAAATTTTCAACTTGAACAAAGCAAGAAGAAAAAAAAACTAATTTTACCAAGAAGGTAATTATTGGAAGATGGAACAAGAGCTCAGAAAATTCTGTTGAACATGATCTCTGGGATTTCTCGGTAAAGAAGTTACGATTTTTAGTAATTTGAGTCGAAGCCCCAATCAGAGTGCTTCTTGCCCAAATGATAATTGAGAAAAAAAAGGAAAGAAAGAAATGAAAGGAAAAAGAATGTAGAGTGAAAATGCTGAGGGGTGCAAGTAAGAAAATAATAATAAACCTCTCTCTGATGATGAAGGCAAAAAGGTAAAGGTCAGAAACCGGAGGAAAAGAGGGTCTAAAAAATAAATGGATATAATTATTATCAAGAATCGTTCCCCCTCCCACTTTCGCCCTTTCTGATTCTGCACTGATTTAAATCGACGATATCGAATACCGATATAGAGTGTTTCGTTTAATCAATCGAACGCCTTGGCCCACTGCGAATTCGAATTATCGTATTTCTTAATGATGAATTTAACGGTACCGGGTAAAATTAACGATAAGAAAATACGAGGAACGAAAATTACAGAGCTGTATGAAATTCGTAATTTTTACTGCGAAGAGAACATGATTTTTTTATTCCATTTCTAATTATTTTCAAATATGTCAGATCCGTGGTCAAGGAGACTCAGAAAAAAAACCCTAGGGTAAACCCTAAGTCCTATAAATATAGGAAAATTTTGTTTCTTGAAAAACTCAAAAACTACTAAATTGATCGAATCCAAAATATAACCGGTTCTGAATCCCAAAAAACCGCGTCGTTTGAGACCAAGATCGTTTAAATCCGTTCATCCAGTCTCGACTAATAACGAATTAAAATTTTTAGTCTCAAAATGTTGTTTTTTGATCAACTCAAAAACTACTAAATCGATTGAATCGAAAATTGGACAGGTTCTGAATCTCCAAAAACCGCGTCGTTTGAGATCAAGATCGTTCAAATCCGTTCATCCAGTCTCGACTAATAACGAATTAGAATTTTTAGTCTCAAAATGTTGTTTTTTGATCAACTCAAAAACTACTAAATCGATTAAATCGAAAATTGGACAGGTTCTGAATCTCCAAAAACCGCGTCGTTTGAGACCAAGATCGTTCAAATCCGTTCATCCGGTCTCGACTAATAACGAATTAGAATTTTTAGTCTCAAAATGTTGTTTTTTGATCAACTCAAAAACTACTAAATCGATTAAATCGAAAATTGGACAGCTTCTGAATCTCCAAAACTGAAGGAATGTTTGGTTCCAAGATCGTTCAAATCCATTCATCCAGTCTCGACTAATAACGAATTAAATTTTAGTTCAAAATGTTGCTTTTTGATCACCAAAACTACCAAATCGATTGAATTGAGTACTTGACAGAACTGAATCCAAAATCATGTCGTTTAAGACCAGATCGTTCAAATTGTTAATCCAGTCTCTATAATAACAATTATACTTTTTAATTCAAAATTTAGTTTTTTTGCCAAATAATCAAAATAATAAACGATTGAATTTGAAATTGGACAGGTTCTGAATCTCCAAAAACCGCGTCGTTTGAGACCAAGATCGTTCAAATCCGTTCATCCAGTCTCGACTAATAACGAATTAGAATTTTTAGTCTCAAAATGTTGTTTTTTGATCAACTCAAAAACTACTAAATCGATTAAATCGAAAATTGGACAGGTTCTGAGTCTCCAAAAACCGCGTCGTTTGAGACCAAGATCGTTCAAATCCGTTCATCCAGTCTCGACTGATAACGAATTAAAATTTTTAGTCTCAAAATTTTGTTTTTTTATCAACTCAAAAACTACTAAATCGATTAAATCGAAAATTGGACAGGTTCTGAATCCCAAAAAACCGCGTCGTTTGAGACCAAGATCGTTCAAATCCGTTCATCCAGTCTCGAGTAATAACGAATTAAAATTTTTTGTCTCAAAATTTTGTTTTTTTATCAACTCAAAAACTACTAAATCGATTGAATCAGAATTCGGACAGGTTCTGAATCTCCAAAAACCGCGTCGTTTGAGACCAAGATCGTTCAAATCCTTTCATCCAGTCTCGAGTGATAACGAATTAAAATTTTTCGTCTCGAAATTTTGTGTTTTGATCAACTCAAAAACTACCAAATCGATTGAATCGAAAATTGGACAGGTTCTGAATCTCCAAAAACCGCGTCGTTTGAGACCAAGATCGTTCAAATCCGTTCATCCAGTCTCGAGTAATAACGAATTAAAATTTTTTGTCTCAAAATTTTGTTTTTTTATCAACTCAAAAACTACTAAATCGATTGAATCAGAATTCGGACAGGTTCTGAATCTCCAAAAACCGCGTCGTTTGAGACCAAGATCGTTCAAATCCTTTTATCCAGTCTCGAGTGATAACGAATTAAAATTTTTCGTATCGAAATGTTGTTTTTTGATCAACTCAAAAACTACTAAATCGATTAAATCGAAAATTGGACAGGTTCTGAGTCTCCAAAAACCGCGTCGTTTGAGACCAAGATCGTTCAAATCCGTTCATCCAGTCTCGACTGATAACGAATTAAAATTTTTAGTCTCAAAATTTTGTTTTTTTATCAACTCAAAAACTACTAAATCGATTAAATCGAAAATTGGACAGGTTCTGAATCCCAAAAAACCGCGTCGTTTGAGACCAAGATCGTTCAAATCCGTTCATCCAGTCTCGAGTAATAACGAATTAAAATTTTTTGTCTCAAAATTTTGTTTTTTTATCAACTCAAAAACTACTAAATCGATTAAATCGAAAATTGGACAGGTTCTGAATCTCCAAAAACCGCGTCGTTTGAGACCAAGATCGTTCAAATCCGTTCATCCAGTCTCGACTAATAACGAATTAGAATTTTTAGTCTCAAAATGTTGTTTTTTGATCAACTCAAAAACTACTAAATCGATTAAATCGAAAATTGGACAGCTTCTGAATCTCCAAAACCGCGTCTTGAGACCAAGATCACCCAAATCCTTTATCCAGTCTCGAGTGATAACGAATTAAAATTTTTCGTATCGAAATGTTGTTTTTGATCAACTCAAAAACTACTGGAATCACCGATTAAATCGAAAATTGGACAGGTTCTGAATCTCCAAACCGCGTCGTTTGAGACCAAGATCGAACAAACTATTCATCCAGTCTCGACTAATAACGAATTCAAATTTTTAGTCTCAAATGTTGTTTTTGATCAACTCAAAACTACTAAATCGATTGGATCGAAAATTGGACAGGTTCTGAATCCCAAAAACCGCGTCGTTTAAGACCAAGATCGTTCAAATCCGTTGTCCAGTCTCGAGTAATAACAATTATAATTTTTTGTCTCAAAATTTAGCTGTCAACTCAAAATACTAAATCGATTGAATCGAAATTCGACAGGTTCTGAATCTCCAGTCCGCGTCGTTTGAGACCAAGATCGTTCAATCCATTCATCCAGTCTCGACTAACAACGAATTAAAATTTTTAGTCTCAAAATGTTGTTTTTGATCAACTCAAAACTACCAAATCGATTGAATCGAAAATTGGACAGGTTCTAAAATCTCCAAAACCGCGTCGTTTGAGACCAAGATCGTTCAAATTCGTTTATCCGTCTCGAGTAATAACGAATTAAAATTTTTAGTTCAAATGTTGTTTTTTGGATCAACTCAAAACTACCAAATCGATTGGAATCGAAAATTGACAGGTTCTGAATTTCCAAATGGCGTCGTTTGAGACCAAGATCGTTCAAATCCATTCATCCAGTCTCGACTAATAACGAATTCAAATTTTTAGTCTCAAAATGTTGTTTTTTGATCAACTCAAAAACTACTAAATCGATTAAATCGAAAATTGGACAGGTTCTGAATCTCCAAAAACCGCGTCGTTTGAGACCAAGATCGTTCAAATCCTTTCATCCAGTCTCGAGTGATAACGAATTAAAATTTTTCGTCTCGAAATTTTGTGTTTTGATCAACTCAAAAACTACCAAATCGATTGAATCGAAAATTGGACAGGTTCTGAATCTCCAAAAACCGCGTCGTTTGAGACCAAGATCGTTCAAATCCGTTCATCCAGTCTCGACTAATAACGAATTAAAATTTTTTGTCTCAAAATGTTGTTTTTTTATCAACTCAAAAACTACTAAATCGATTGAATCAGAATTCGGACAGGTTCTGAATCTCCAAAAACCGCGTCGTTTGAGACCAAGATCGTTCAAATCCTTTCATCCAGTCTCGAGTGATAACGAATTAAAATTTTTCGTCTCGAAATTTTGTGTTTTGATCAACTCAAAAACTACCAAATCGATTGAATCGAAAATTGGACAGGTTCTGAATCTCCAAAAACCGCGTCGTTTGAGACCAAGATCGTTCAAATCCGTTCATCCAGTCTCGAGTAATAACGAATTAAAATTTTTTGTCTCAAAATTTTGTTTTTTTATCAACTCAAAAACTACTAAATCGATTAAATCGAAAATTGGACAGGTTCTGAATCTCCAAAAACCGCGTCGTTTGAGACCGAGATCGTTCAAATCCGTTCATCCAGTCTCGAGTAATAACGAATTAAAATTTTTTGTCTCAAAATTTTGTTTTTTTATCAACTCAAAAACTACTAAATCGATTGAATCAGAATTCGGACAGGTTCTGAATCTCCAAAAACCGCGTCGCTTGAGACCAAGATCGTTCAAATCCTTTTATCCAGTCTCGAGTGATAACGAATTAAAATTTTTCGTATCGAAATGTTGTTTTTTGATCAACTCAAAAACTACTAAATCGATTAAATCGAAAATTGGACAGGTTCTGAATCTCCAAAAACCGCGTCGTTTGAGACCAAGATCGTTCAAATCCGTTCATCCAGTCTCGACTAATAACGAATTAGAATTTTTAGTCTCAAAATGTTGTTTTTTGATCAACTCAAAAACTACTAAATCGATTGGATCGAAAATTGGACAGGTTCTGAATCCCAAAAAACCGCGTCGTTTAAGACCAAGATCGTTCAAATCCGTTAATCCAGTCTCGAGTAATAACAAATTATAATTTTTTGTCTCAAAATTTAGTTTTTTTTGTCAACTCAAAAAATACTAAATCGATTGAATCGAAATTCGACAGGTTCTGAATCTCCAAAAACCGCGTCGTTTGAGACCAAGATCGTTCAAATCCATTCATCCAGTCTCGACTAACAACGAATTAAAATTTTTAGTCTCAAAATGTTGTTTTTTGATCAACTCAAAAACTACCAAATCGATTGAATCGAAAATTGGACAGGTTCTAAATCTCCAAAAACCGCGTCGTTTGAGACCAAGATCGTTCAAATCCTTTTATCCAGTCTCGAGTGATAACGAATTAAAATTTTTCGTATCGAAATGTTGTTTTTTGATCAACTCAAAAACTACTAAATCGATTAAATCGAAAATTGGACAGGTTCTGAGTCTCCAAAAACCGCGTCGTTTGAGACCAAGATCGTTCAAATCCGTTCATCCAGTCTCGACTGATAACGAATTAAAATTTTTAGTCTCAAAATTTTGTTTTTTTATCAACTCAAAAACTACTAAATCGATTAAATCGAAAATTGGACAGCTTCTGAATCTCCAAAAACCGTGTCGTTTGAGATCAAGATCGTTCAAATCCGTTCATCCAGTCTCGAGTAATAACGAATTAAAATTTTTAGTCTCGAAATGTTGTTTTTTTGTCAACTCAAAAACTACTAAATCGATTGAATCGAAATTCGGACAGGTTCTGAATCTCAAAAAACCGCGTCGTTTGAGACCAAGATCGTTCAAATCCGTTCATCCAGTCTCGAGTAATAACGAATTAAAATTTTTTGTCTCAAAATTTTGTTTTTCTATCAACTCAAAAACTACTAAATCAATCAAATTCAAAATTTGACATATTTTAAGGTCCCAAAAAAAGCTTCCTTTGAGAGCAAAATCGCTCAAATCCGTATCCGAATTCCCAAGATATCACGGTTCCAAAAAATGAAGAATAAAAAAAGCGGTATAAGTTTTAAAAAATCCAATTTTTCTATGATTAAAGTATAAAAAAAAATGCAATTGCTATTATCCGAAAGCTGAAATGAAGTCCAGTGCAATGAAGTGCATCGGGAAACTGATACAGAGTACAGCCAATCTAAGAAAAATAACGGAATGGTGAAATTGAGAAAATAATGTAAAGAGCCTCAGTCCCCCAGCCACATCCGCACTGCTGCAAACGTCTATATAACCATTTCCGACAATTGTCTAAAAATTCTCTCTCACTACCTAGTGTCGATATAATAGACTCCACTCGCTCAACTCGACCTCTCCACTCCACTTCGACTGGATATCGGATCCCTCCCGGCTCGATGGTGCGCCTCTTCGCTGTCTTTTCCTTGAAGGGTCACCTATAACTTTTCCCAGTTCTGAAGCCAAGGGAGAAAAAGCTCGGTTCAGAACCGTTTTTTTTTTCTCCCCGCATTCTCCCTTTTCGTCGCTTTATATCCTTCTCAAGTTCCTCAAACCCTCGGCAGAAGGACGACCTTCGTCGACAACTAACGACCCCCTCGATTATTATTAGTAGGTGATATCAATTTTTTAACTCCCCGTTTCTCTGTTTTCAGATAAAAAAGGAAGTTATTGTGATCACCCCGAAAATGAAATCACTAAATCTTCACGTTTCGAGGTCCAAAGAATCACCTCCGACTATTTTCAGTTTGACGTCTGGGTGTGTGTATGTGCGTGACCACATTTTTGTCCACGCGATATCTCGAGAACGCGTGGTCGGATTTCGATCAACTTGGGCTCAATCGACGGGGCTTTTCTCAACTCAGAACTGATTAGATTTTGGCTTCGATCGGATTAGTACTTTTCGAACTATTGAAATAACAAAATTCTAAAAAAACGCAACAAAAATGACGATATCTTGAGAACGAATCAACGGATTTCAATGAAATTTGGTACCACATGGTTTTTTTGATCGTTGATCACGAATCTGAAGTCAGTTTTGCAAAATTTTCATTTGGCGTATTCGATGTGCTGCAAGAAAACTAAAAACATTTGGATTTGGATGAAACTTGGTACTCGTAGGTTTTTTGGGTCACTGATCACGAATCTGAAGTCAGATTAGCGAAATTCAAAATGGCGAGTCCGATGTGCTGGGAAAAATACTAAAAACATTCGAAATCTTACGGAAATTTGTACTCGAAGGTTTTTTGAACCGCTGATGAAGAATCTGAGGTCATATTTGCAAATTTGAAAACAGGTGAGAACAAAATAAATAACGGGAAGTTCGAAGGCTGTTTGTTTCTGTGTTTGTTCAGTTTTTGTTTAGTTTTTGATCGTCAGTTTTCGCGGATATGCGCGAGTGGTCGATCTTACCGAACCGCGAATGATCGCTCGCTCAGGAATGCGTATTAATTATTGCAAAAACGGTCTGGGCCAGGGGTTAAACGATCCTCCTAATTGCAAGGTCGAGTTTTAGGATGGGGGTTGAAACCCCCAGGGGTTTCAGGTCAGAGAGCAAAAACGTTTATCTACGGTCCTGCGTGCGGGGCTCTTGGTTTATTACGCGCGGATCTCAGTGAAACGTTTTAATGCATCTAATTTTTTATGTCAGAGATTAAATTCATAAAAACAGACAAAAAAGATATTCAATATTTTTTGCAAATTGATCAACAAAATTAGCGGCTCACCAGATTCAGAGACCGAAGAATAGTCGAGGTCCAATAATTCATAACTTGGTCAAAAATTGTTGTAACATTAATTTTTTTTAAACAGAATTGCGCCCTGAAGTTTCAGATTTTTGACATTTTTTCTTTCAGATACAATTCTCACTTTTCAAATTCGAGTCTGTCTCTTTCACCGGAGGAAAATCGTGAAAAAATTATGATGTACATACGTAAACGTATGTAAAAAATAATTACTTCCTACCCAGCTGCGATGGTAGAATTTTCTTTTTATTCGTTCCTTTTTTTCTTCCTTTTTCCAGGTACTTATGCAAAATTTTAATACCCCTCCCCCCCTGCGTAATAATTCTTAGGTGTGCTTCTCTTATTTCTGAAATTTTAAGTTTGGTTGGGGGGGAAATAAATTTTCAAGGATTGATGAAAAGAAGAAAAGTAAAGCTTCGGGTGTAATTAAAGTTGTGATAAAAAATTGTTGGAGAATCTAGTCGAGTCTGAAGGAGAGTCTAGGTTTATATGTTTCAATATTCATTTTATGGTAATTGTATACGATTAAATGGTTTTAATTCAGCATCTCGTGGTCTGGTCGATAGTCGGTATCAAGGGGCGGAGGATGAGGATGAGGCAGGATGCCGGGAGACTCGGGGTGTCTTCGCAGCCGGTTGGGACTAATCTTATGGAATTTATGAACCCGTTCCGATAACATCTTAGACACTACACCCCAAATACTCCTATTTCTACCCCCCTGCCCCCTATTGGTAAAACCCAGAATCCCCAAACTCCAGGGGCTTACATCCTGGATGTAGCTTAATCCTAAGCCCTACCTCCTCGGATGCCTTTAGTAGATGAAGATTGAACATAACTTGATCTGGGGAAGGGAGGAGGAAGACGCGGAACACAGCTAATTATTATTTTTTCTAAATATCTCACTTCCGGTTGCTTTTACGGTAAAATTGATAAGGACTATTTTTGAAGCTCTTCAAATTTTCCACAAAAAAGGTTATTGCAATATTCCGCGTGAAACTTACCGATGAGAAGATACACACGTTTCAAAATCAGAACAGACGGAATACCGAAAAACTTATTTTTCTAAATATCTCACTTCCGGTTGCTTTTACGGTAAAATTGATAAGGACTATTTTTGAAGCTCTTCAAATTTTCCACAAAAAAGTTCATCGCAATATTCCGCGTGAAACTTACCGATGAGAAGATACACACGTTTCAAAATCAGAACAGACGGAATAGCGAAAAACATTTTTTTTCTAAATATCTCACTTCCGGTTGCTTTTACGGTAAAATTGATAAGGACTATTTTTGAAGCTCTTCAAATTTTCCACAAAAAAGTTTATCACAATATTCCGCGTGAAACTTACCGATGAGAAGATACACACGTTTCAAAATCAGAACAGACGGAATAGCGAAAAACATTTTTTTTCTAAATATCTCACTTCCGGTTGCTTTTACGGTAAAATTGATGGGAACTATTTTTCAAGCTCTTAAAATTCTTCACAAAAAAGGTTATCACGATATTCAAGGTGAAATGTACTGTTGAGAAGATACACACGTTTCAAAATCAGAACGGACGGAATACCAAGAATCACTTTTTTCTGAATATCTCACTTCCGGTTGCTTTTACGGTAAAATTGATAAGGACTATTTTTGAAGCTCTTCAAATTTTCCACAAAAAAGTTTATCGCAATATTCCGCGTGAAACTTACCGATGAGAAGATACACACGTTTCAAAATCAGAACAGACGGAATAGCGAAAAACATTTTTTTTCTAAATATCTCACTTCCGGTTGCTTTTACGGTAAAATTGATGGGAACTATTTTTCAAGCTCTTAAAATTCTTCACAAAAAAGGTTATCACGATATTCAAGGTGAAATGTACTGTTGAGAAGATACACACGTTTCAAAATCAGAACGGACGGAATACCAAGAATCACTTTTTTCTGAATATCTCACTTCCGGTTGCTTTTACGGTAAAATTGATGAGGACCATTTTCAAAGCTCTTGAAACTCTTCACAAAAAAGGTCATCACAATATTCCGCGTGAAACTTACCAATGAGAAGATACAGACGTTTCAAAATCGGAACAGACGAAATAGCGAAAATCATTTTTTTTTAAATATCTCACTTCCGGTTACTTTTATGCCAAAATTGATGAGAACTAATCTTGAAGTTCTTGGAATTCTACACAAAAACGGTCATCGCAATATTCCGGGTGAAATGTACCTTTGAGAAGATAAACACGTTTCAAAATCTGGGTTTCAGGGGAGTTTCGAGAGCTGCTAAAAAAGTCCTGGCACAATTTTGACCGTCACTTTCCCTCGGTTTTTGAAATTATTCAACTACAACACAGCTGACAGGGGGTGTCGACTGATTGACCTGTAATTAAATACCGCGACCAGGCAGATTATTGATTATATCAAGGTGCTGATGGCAGAATCAATTTTCTGGCTAACGATCGCTAACCGATAACTGTCAAACACTGCATCGGTTTATTGGGGCAGAAATGTCCAATAAAACTAGCGAAAAAAATGTGTCTCATCTCGTTAATTTCGGTTCACGATTTTTGATATGGAATAGAAAATGAGCCAGAGCCGCGCGGAGCTTATATCCAGGTAATTAACTGGCGGGTATAATTAAGATCGGGTCGTAGGAAGTAATAATTTGCAGAATAATCCTCAACGGTGTTTTGGGGATTCGCCGAAAATGTTACATAACTACGGATATACAGGCTTATACGGGATGATTATTAATGTCGTAACTGCCCACTTTGGCCGCCATAATTGGTTTCTAAATTCTTGATGAACGGCAAGAATATTAATTCGTTTACCTCGCTTTCCCACATTTTTATCTTCCATGTAAAAAAAAAAAAAAAAAAAAACAACGGTTCTTACATAATCTCGTACAGCTGCATGTATTTTCGCGGTTATCTCACTTCCGGTCACTCCTAGCTCGGACTCGATAAGGACTCATTTTTGAGCTGACGAAATTTCCGATAAAAAAGGTTCAGACGTAATTTCGCGTGGAGTCGACCCTTAAAAAGATGCACATGTCTCAATAATTCCGTACGACTGTATACATCTTCGCGGTTATCTCACTTCCGGTCACTCCTAGCGCGGAATCGATAAGGACTCATTTTTGAGCTGACGAAATTTCCGACAAAAAAGGTTCAGACGTAATTTCGCGTGGAGTCGACCCTTAAAAAGATGCACATGTCTCAATAATTCCGTACGACTGTATACATCTTCGCGGTTATCTCACTTCCGGTCACTCCTAGCTCGGACTCGATAAGGACTCATTTTTGAACTGACGAAATTTCCGACAAAAAAGGTTCAGACGTAATTTCGCGTGGAGTCGACCCTTAAAAAGATGCACATGTCTCAATAATTTCGTACGACTGTATACATCTTCGCGGTTATCTCACTTCCGGTCACTCCTAGCGCGGAATCGATAAGGACTCATTTTTGAGCTGACGAAATTTCCGACAAAAAAGGTTCCGACGTAATTTCGCGTGGAGTCGACCCTTAAAAAGATGCACATGTCTCAATAATTCCGTACGACTGTATACATCTTCGCGGTTATCTCACTTCCGGTCACTCCTAGCTCGGACTCGATAAGGACTCATTTTTGAGCTGATGAAATTTCCGACAAAAAACGTTCAGACGTCATTTTGTGTGGAGTCGACCCTTGAAAAGATGCACATGTGTCAGTAATTTGGTACGACTGTATACATTTTCGCGGTTATCTCACTTCCGGTCACTCCTAGCTCGGACTCGATAAGGACTCATTTTTGAGCTGACGAAATTTCCGACAAAAAATGTTCAGACGTCATTTTGTGTGGAGTCGACCCTTAAAAAGATGCACATGTCTCAATAATTTCGTACGACTGTATACATTTTCGCGGTCATCTCACTTCCGGTCACTCCTAGCGCGGAATCGATAAGGACTCATTTTTGAGCTGATGAAATTTCCGACAAAAAATGTTCAGACGTCATTTTGTGTGGAGTCGACCCTTGGAAAGAAACATGTCTCAGTAATTTGGTACGAATGTATACATTTTCGCGGTTATCTCACTTCCGGTCACTCCTAGCTCGGAATCGATAAGGACTCATTTTTGAGCTGATGAAATTTCCGACAAAAAACGTTCAGACGTCATTTTGTGTGGAGTCGACCCTTGAAAAGATGCACATGTCTCAGTAATTTGGTACGACTGTATACATTTTCGCGGTTATCTCACTTCCGGTCACTCCTAGCGCGGAATCGATAAGGACTCATTTTTGAGCTGATGAAATTTCCGACAAAAAACGTTCAGACGTCATTTCGCGTGGAGTCGACCCTTAAAAAGATGCACATGTCTCAATAATTTGGTACGACTGTATACATTTTCGCGGTTATCTCACTTCCGGTCACTCCTAGCTCGGAATCGATAAGGACTCATTTTTGAGCTGATGAAATTTCCGACAAAAAACGTTCAGACGTCATTTTGTGTGGAGTCGACCCTTGAAAAGATGCACATGTCTCAGTAATTTGGTACGACTGTATACATTTTCGCGGTTATCTCACTTCCGGTCACTCCTAGCGCGGAATCGATAAGGACTCATTTTTGAGCTGATGAAATTTCCGACAAAAAACGTTCAGACGTCATTTCGTGTGGAGTCGACCCTTGAAAAGATGCACATGTCTCAATAATTTGGTACGACTGTATACATTTTCGCGGTTATCTCACTTCCGGTCACTCCTAGCTCGGAATCGATAAGGACTCATTTTTGAGCTGATGAAATTTCCGACAAAAAACGTTCAGACGTCATTTCGCGTGGAGTCTACCGTTGATAAGATACACAGGTCTCAATGATATATCTTTTATACATGATCATATATAAACCCATTTTCACCCTGGCTGCTCCATTCCCGGATTATTTTCCTTAGAGCGAGAGTATGGGACGGGTATAAAAAGTCGTCTCCGAGTCTGCGGTAAATTCTAGCTTCATTTTCTCCCGTTTTTTTTTTTCTCTCCACCCTCTTCATAATTTTTAATTTCATTTCCCCAGATTAAGGGGTGGAATACTTAAACAGTGCGTGGCATTTCTTAATTACAGATGATGCATAGCTAGGAGAGATATACCCGAGGTTCTTTCTCGTCTTTTCTTATTTTATTTTACTTTTTTATTAACCCTCTTAAAATATCACCTATCTAGATTCGTTCTTTCCCTCTGGATTTTCCTGGCAATAATTACTTCCCACAAAGTTTAGTTTCTGTATTTTAGTTTTAAGTTTGAGAACAAAAATGTAACGATGTAATATTTTTTACTTTTTTTTTGTTTCGTTTCAAAGACGAATTCAATAGTCAAGCATGTAATTACCCTCCTGGTTAGAGTGAGGCTGCGATCGTCCAATTACACGTAACTGATCTGACTTTAATTTTGTTAATTATTCGCGTTAATGAAACGGGGATATAGTTACGAACTCGCGTAATTACAAGGGCTCAAAAACGTGTAGTATATAAATGGGATTATATCCCACTAAATAACGCGAATTTAACCACTTGGTGAAACCTTTTATTATAGAGTAAAGCTCACAGATTATTTCAGTGTACCTAAATCTCAACCCCCAAGTCGATCCATCCACTTAAATTTCGACTCCATATGGGTATCAATGAATTAATAAATATTCAGTATTCGGCGAAATAAAAAATCACCAAAACACATTTTCGCCGATATCTCGCTTTGGGTTCTTTGTACGTGAAAAACGATGGGAACTAATTCTGTAGCCAATGAAATTTCCCACTAATAAATAAAACGATAAGGACTAATTTTGTAGCCAATTAAATTCCCCACAAATAATGTATCGACACTTTTTCATGTAGAATAAACCGTTTGGAAGATACGTTCCCCTGAATATCAATATCTACTTTTGAGGAAATTCAAGTCGTTAAAATGTTTACAGCAAAATACATTTTCGCCGATATCTCGCTTTCGGTTCTTTGTACGTGAAAAACGATAATAACTAATTTTGTAGCTAATTAAATTCCCCACAAATAATGTATCGACACTTTTTCATGTAGAACAAACCGTTTGGAAGATACGTTCCCCTGAATATCAATACCTACTTTTGAGGAAATTCAAGTCGTTAAAATGTTTACAGCAAAATACATTTTCGCCGATATCTCGCTTTCGGTTCTTTGTACGTGAAAAACGATGATAACTAATTTTGTAGCCAATTAAATTCCCCACAAATAATGTATCGACACTTTTTCATGTAGAACAAACCGTTTGGAAGATACGTTCCCCTGAATATCAATACCTACTTTTGAGGAAATTCGGGTCGTTAAAATGTTTACAGCAAAATACATTTTCGCCGATATCTCGCTTTGGGTTCTTTGTACGTGAAAAACGATGGGAACTAATTCTGTAGCCAATGAAATTTCCCACTAATAATGTATCGGCACTTTTTCATGTAGAATAAACCGTTTGGAAGATACGTTCCCCTGAATATCAATACCTACTTTTGAGGAAATTCAGGTCGTTAAAATGTTTACAGCAATTTTTCTTCTAATGATCTCAAATAATTGGAGCTTTCAATTTTCTTGAAATAACGAATTCAGTATTGTTCTTGTTACGCCACTTCCGGTGGTATCCGTTGATGCATAATGTGAATAACGAGTCGCGGTTTACCTTCAAAATTGCTTCAATTATATTTACCAACGTTTCAGAATTTTGTTTGCGGACCGATCGTTAAAACTTTAGGAATAAAGTATCCTGACCCTGCTATTACGAGGAAACAAATTACCACAAGTTTATTACAACCTTCGTAATACAAACAATTGAATTCTTCTTCCCTTATCTTCTTGCGTTAAAACTACACCATTTTTTTTTCTCTCTCTCTCTCATTTTTTTTACACAAGATATACATTTCTTCGAGCCCCCCTTCATCGTATTATAAATTTTTTTCCTTTGGCTTTCACCCCGTAATTTTTTGTCGCTCCGTAACGATTATTACGTGACTCACTGAGCAGGAATTTTGGGCGTCAATTATTGTCATTCCTGGGTTTATTACGAGAGATTTGTTGGGTTTGAGAGCGTAGAGTTCGTACCGAAGGCTGTATCGGAATCGTCGTCTAATTTAGCGAAGTTCGATTATCGACAGGGTCTGAAAGACGGGTTCTGTGCTGGCACCAATACAGTGGAGGGAAATACTCTGAGATAATCCCCCCACGAGAGAGAAACTAACCGCTATAGTGGTGAACCGCAGTCAAAGATAATCAGTGTAATCTCTTCCAGAAACCCGTGGAGACAGAGCGAGCCGTGTGACTGATATTGGAATCGCAAGGATTTGTCGCAACTTCTACAACTTCTTCGCGAACCAATTTTTCTAGAGAAAATTTATTCGACAGTTCACCGTGTTCGAGGGATTTATTCTACTCAACGATATCACCTACATTCTCACAATCTTAATGAACCGTAATTTCCGGAATTTGAGAAACGGATTTTATCAGGACTTCGAATTAATCTTGAGGTCATTTGCTATTCGAAAAACTTAATTTTGTGAATCTTTATCAAGAGACTCGGTAGAGTCTCGCGCCAAGTACATTGAAAAAAAAAATTTTTTCAGGCGCGAGACTCAACGACTCTATATACCCGAGCGACCACTGTTTCGGCCGAACGGCAATTTTTAAGTCGTGTTTATTCCGTCTTTCGTGACAAATATCGCTTTGGGCATGCAAGATTCTGAATCTGGATTCGAAAAGCTCTCATTTAAGCCCAATTTGACCGTAGTCAGTTGACTGAGAGCTTAGATATGATTAATTATAGATTTCTGATACCCCGTTTCATCGCCAATTTCATTTCCTCCTCCAGTCGTTTCAAGGTCGTTTCAAATTCTGAATATATAAACTATAGAAGGGATCGTTCGAGTAATAGGGAAGTTACATGGTGCTGAAATATCACAGAGTTTCCGATCTATCTAGTATAATAGATGCAAACAGACGAAGCAACATTGTCTATGGCCGTCAACTTAGCCGTCATTGGCCGTCGTTCCGTCGTCGTTGTCGGCTACTAGATAGAGGCTTACAAGTTAGCCGTCGTCTATGTCAGCTGCTAGGTTAAATGAGGTTAGGTTCTGCTAGGTTGATGGCGCGGTCAACAAAAGGTTTCATTTATAAATATTCCCGCTCGACGTATGACGATGTATCATGTAAAGATATTGATAATAGGAAGAGGACAAGAAACAATGATTTATGATTCTCTACTGCAGTCGATTGGTGATTTCTAAAAGAATGTGTTAAATTCAATCGACATTTGGTAGTACGTAACCTATGAGATTGATCGTGCTATATTCTTATTGAAATGAAATAATACTCTACGATGTTGAACGTTCGCGTCATGCTGTCTTGTGAAAGAATATTCGTTCGGACGAGCGATTTATTGATATGCGACGAGTCCTAAGAAATAACAGACGTATATCCCGGAGGACACTTTAGAGCAGACGTCAATCAGAAGACGCTTTGAGGCGATTATAGAGCTCCGTACACATTCCCTACACGGTTTCATCGGTTACATTTCAGTTTTAAAGTGTCTACCGAATACGTCTGTTTTCGCAGGACTTTCCGATATGAACAATCGTTCAATTGTTTTGGTTATATTTTCGCACGCCTACTTCTAGCTCTACAGGAAAAATGTGTACGCTGCGGTATGCTCCGGAGATTTTCTTCGATGACTTTCAATTCTCACGTTGCGGAACAGCTCTTGGAGCACTCGTGTAATACGACGTCAAATCATCGGATTCTGACGATAAGAATACCTTGGTGGACCAGATGGAACAGACGAATCTTGCCATGCAATCTAATAACAGAAGTACTATCTCGGAAGACTTTATTGAGTGTATATCGATAGTGATTCGTTTATTTTGATATTTCCATACTATTATTATTTTTGCAGGAGATCATAAAAACATCATACTGAAGCATGGCAGGATACGGATTTCCACTTATGCTGAAGTTCATTGTCAGACAATTCTGAAAGTATTCATCCGGCCAACGTATTCAGTTAAGGGAAGACTGCGGTTAAATTTTGAAAATAGCTATCAGATGTGATATAAAAAAATCCTTCCAGCAGTTTTTGAGTAGTGGTAGTATAGACTGTGAAAAAAAATTCCAGCCTTCTGCGATGAAAGTGTTATCGCAAGGAACCTTGCGAACAAGATTTTGCCCACTGCTACCAAAATTCCCTGCGTCTACACTTTCACCGCAGGAGGCTTAAATTTTTTTCCCGCACTCTATACTGCCATAATTTCAAAATTACTGAACGGACTTGTTTATGCACCTCTTTTTAATATTCTAAAAACTAAAAAACCTATCTCTGCCCAAAATTTCATCGAAGTCTCCCCTTAAAAACGAGAACCTTCAGTATTACCTCCCTTAATATCGCATTCTCAGTACATATTTTCCATAGTACACCCAAAATCAAACACTGATACAAGTATTCTGCGCAACGACTACGTGCCACGTGATATTCATAAGAATGAATGTGAAAATACTGACAACCGAATTAGTGTGGCCAGCGAGGAACATCAGAAACCCTATCGAGTGAGCGTAGCGTACGAGACCAATTAACAGCTAGTGAATCTAAAGTCTACAAAAAGTGGTGATATCTCCCCAAAAAGCACCTTTGGTGCAAAAACCTTTCGCCAAGTACATTAATTACTGTGGTCTACCTACAAAGAAATCTATGAAGAAAAATTTGCCTTCAACAAAAAATATTTTTTCAAAAATACCTACCAACAAAAATTCGTCTTCAACAAAACTCGACCTTCAAAAATGTTTCCTACAAAAAGAATTGATATCAGATACAACTGCCAAGCACAACACATAAAAATTAAATTAAAATAAATGGCATTGTGCTCGTTCGCTCGCTACGCTCGGTCACTCGGTTGGTTTCTCATAATTATTGTGAAACAAAATCCAAGGAAAAAAAATTTGGAGAAAAAAGTTTAAGGAGTGGTACTTGGCGGGCCATCATAGCATTGTATAAAAATTTCACGTGAAGACCTGAGTGAAGAATCCTGCACTTACCCAAACCTGGCCCGCCAAGTACCACTCCTTAAACTTTTTTCTCCAAATTTTTTTTCCTTGGATTTTGTTTCACAATAATTATGAGAAACCAACCGAGTGAGCGAGCGTAGCGAGCGAACGAGCACAATGCCATTTATTTTAATTTAATTTTTTATGTGTTGTGCTTGGCAGTTGTATCTGATATCAATTCTTTTTGTAGGAAACATTTTTGAAGGTCGAGTTTTGTTGAAGACGAATTTTTGTTGGTAGGTATTTTTGAAGAAATATTTTTTGTTGAAGGCAAATTTTTCTTCATAGATTTCTTTGTAGGTAGACCACAGTAATTAATGTACTTGGCGAAAGGTTTTTGCACCATTAGATCTAATTAGACTTCATTTGATTTCATGATACCTTTTTCGACTTGATGATTCCTTCAAGATTTCATGAGGCCTTATTTCTTCTTCAATCTTCAATGAAGTTCATGAGCCGTTTCCTTCTTCAGTCTTCACGAAACTTGATGAGGCCTTATTTCTTCTTCAATCTTCAATAAACTCCATGAGGCCTTATTTCTTCGTCTATCTTCAATGAACTTCATGAGCCCTTTTCTTCTTCAGTCTTCACGAAACTTGATGAGGCCTTATTTCTTCTTCAATCTTCAATGAAGTTCATGAGCCGTTTCCTTCTTCAGTCTTCACGAAACTTGATGAGGCCTTATTTCTTCTTCAATCTTCAATAAACTCCATGAGGCCTTATTTCTTCGTCAATCTTCAATGAACTTCATGAGCCCTTTTCTTCTTCAGACTTCAAAAAACTTGATAAGGCCTAATTATTTATTATTTATATATTTATATTTATTCTTCAATCTTCAATCAACTTCATGAAAGCTTATTTCTTCTTTGATCTTCAATTAACTTCATGAGGCCTTATTTCTTCTTCAATTAACTTCATGAGGCCGTATTTCTTCTCCAATCAACTTCATGAGCCCCCTTTCTTCTTTAATCTTCAATAAACTTCATGAAAGCTTATTTCTTCTTTGATCTTCAATTAACTTCATGAGGCCTTATTTCTTCTTCAATTAACTCTATGAGGCCTTATTTCTTCTTCAATCTTCAATGAACTTCATGAGCCCTTTTCTTCTTCAGACTTCAAGAAACTTGATGAGGCCTCATTTATTCTTCAATCTTCAATTACTTTCATGAGGCCTTATTTCTTCTTCAATTTTCAATAATCTTCATGAGGCCTTATTTTTTCTTCAATTAACTTCATGAGACCGTATTTCTTCTTCAATAAACTTCATGGGGCCTCATTTCTTCTTCAATCTTCAATAAACTTCATGGGGCCTCATTTCTTCTTCAATCTACAATGAACTTCACGAGCCCTTTTCTTCTTCAGTCTTCACGAAACTTGATGAGGCCTTATTTCTTCTTCAATCTTCAATGAACTTTATGAGAATTCACTCGACCTCACGAGTCTCGTGGGATTTTAAGGATTCTATGAGACTTTGTATTCGGCTTTAGGAGACTTCGTGAGTTTTTATGAGACTTCAAAGAGACTTCGTAAGACTTCATGATGAAGTATCCATCGTGAATCGTCGAATATAGAGTTTGCAAAAGCAATATACACTCCGGGAATGAACGTCGGTACATGTATAACTGATTGCAGCCACACCCCAGACCCCCTGCATCGTAATTAACAAATAACGGCCTCCACGTGCGTGCATGTGTGTTTCTGGTCAGGATGAAAATTGAGTTGTTTAAAACAAAAAGAGAGTCCTCGCGTCCACCCCCTCGTCACGTACCAACTATTCGGACTGAATTAATGCATCGGAGTCGTCATTATCACCCCGATACAACTCGCACGCGTGAAATGCGAATCGTTTTGACCAACGAATGACTATCAGCCAGCCTTCGAGTTTCCCGTTATTTATTTTGTTTCTACTTATTCGGAATTCTGCAAATCTGATTGCAGAACAACAATTAACAATTAACAATTTTCATAAGATTCTGAATGTTTTTAGTGTTTTTCCCAAGCAAATTGGATCCAACATTTTTAATTTCGTAGATCTGACTTCAGATTTGTGATTAGAGACCCAAAAAACCATGTGGGACCAAATTGTGTTCCAATTCGTTGATCCGTTCTCAAGATATCGTCATTTTTATTCTATTTTTGAGAACTTTGTTATTTCAATAATTCAAAAAGTACTGAATCGATCAAAGCCAAAATCTGATCAGTTCTAAGTTTCGAAGAACCGCGTCGATTGAGTCCAATTTGATCAAAATCCGCGCCCTCGTTCTCGAGATATCGACCCACAAAAATTTGTCCATAACCTCAAAACGTGGAGGTCGCGGAAAAACTGAACTTTCCTTTTCCTTTTCCACTTCCAGGATGATTGGAACAACTTCCTCCTTTCACTGAAGACCGAGAAACGGTAAGTTAGAAATTAACAACTTTTGGAGAGAAACAGTAGAAAAATAGTAGGATGGTTGAAACGAAGTCAGGGTCGAAAGTAGCTGCTGCTGTATCAAAGCGGTTTAGTTTCACCGCGAAACAAATCCCCGAAGCGTCCAGCCAATCAGAATCTTTATAATTAAGTTTTCTCTCTAATCTTTGAAATGGCTGCTTTGTTTCTACCGAGTTGGGCACAGCGCTCGCATAAACATGGCAATAGTGGAGGGGAATCCCGGGATTCAGCCTCAGGAATTAGTCGAGGAGGTCAGAAAACGCAGGATTATTCCCACAGGTCCTTTATACCCTCCTTACCTCACCACGAGAATTCTTCTTACCTCAATTTCACCAAATTTCGTTTAAAAATGAACCGTGCGAATAATGCTCCATCGATCATCACCTGCTACCGGAGGATTCCAATCTTATTGACTCTAACGGTTTTTTTTCCACCTCCTCCTTCTTCCTTTCTTTCTTTTTTTTCCTTTTCATCTTCCTCATTTCATCCGCTAAAAAAGCACAGGATAAACTGGGAGAGGGAGAAGGACGCCCTCGAACTCGACTCGTCTCCAACCCCGGAGAAACCGCAGCTCTTAGAAATACACGCTGAATTACTTTATCTGTATAAAGTGGCTGGAATTCAGCATCTTTTTTGCTCTGATGGAAGTAATTCGTTCAATTTTTTTGACACACATATGTTTGTTTTTTTAAGCTTATCGAAAATATGAAGTTATTGTAATCCAATTTTTGTTAGATGATAGATTAAGAGAACGAGGAACCGGATTTGGATCATATTCGACTCAAATGAAACTGTTTTGGAGATTCGAAACATACTGCGATTCTTTTTTGGTTTTCAGTGACAAACCGGTCGACGGCCGCTATTAATATTGTCTTATGTTTTCGTTTCCACTTGGAAAAGACCTATCTGAAAATGGCTCGGGGTAAAAGACTTAAGTCCTGTGTATAAGCATAGGAGATAAGTCTTTTACCCCGAGCCATTTTCAGATAGGTCTTTTCCAAATGGAAACGGAAACATAAGACAATATTAATAGCGGCCGTCGCGGTGTTTCAGTCAATTATCAGTAGTCCATCCAATTAGAAGCGTAAAATTTACATTTTTTTGTCGATTCTGCAATATTTGATGATCCGATTCAGCAATTATTGCATTTTTGAATGAAATTATCATGAGTTTTGATAATGATTTTTAATTTTCAAAACTGTTATATGAATATTGAAATATTAAAAAAGTTGAATTTTAACATACAAAACGTATATGTTAATTGCTTCACACATACATTTTTATAATCGATTAAAAATGACGTGATTTTATGGGGTTCAAAAATTCATTTCATAACCCATTTCTGATTACGTGGGACAAATTGCTCAGCGCACGATTTCGATTAATTGAAATTGCACCGCGTGGGCGTCAGCGGGAAATTAAATGTGGAAGAGGGGGTTGAAAAATATTGAGGAAAGAATAAATCCCGAGACTCCCATCGTCGAGTATAGACCAGAGAACGGAGTTGAAATCGTGGAAATAATCTAAGGTGTATGAAAAAGGTCGAAAAAACTTGGGGGTTGCAGTAGAGGAAATGGCGAAAGCTGACAGAGCTCGTTAGCGAATGAAATAATAGCCGAAACCTGCAGAGTAGAATAAAGTGCGTCGGTTATGAGATCCGGCATTTTTTATCCAGCCGTAAAACTCCGGGGTAATCAATCAGGACTTTCTGATACCGAGCATAAGTTTTTAACGAATTCACAAACACTTGATTAACGGAGTCCCAACAGCGACTTCACACGGCCAAAAAAGTTGGGTGGAAAATAAAAATATCACGGTCGAGAAACAGAGCTTCGTCTATATAACACGTGATTTACAAGCTTGAGGAAGATTTATTCGACCTGGTTAAATACCGCTGCCTAGTCCACTGTTTAAACCCCTTTTATCGAGCGGAACCAACCCCGGCCCGCCATCGAACTGTACTTAATTTTTAACTCGCCCCATAACACGGCTAATCTCCGACCGAACCCCTTGTACTACAGTCCTTCTAATTCCGATGTCTCAGGGTACCGTCCCTCAGGAGCTCGAGCCAAAGGCGGGAAAAGGATATTTGAATCTCTTATTGACTGTGAGCCAGCCGCTGAAAATTAAATGCAAATCTGACCTCAGATTCTGATCAGAGGTTCGAAAAATCTTCGAATAACAATTTTCGTAAGATTCTGAATGTTTTTAGTGTTTTTCTCAAGCAAATTGGATCCGCCATTTTGAATTTCGCAGATCTGACTTCACATTTGCGATTAGAGACTCAAAAAACGTTCGAGTACGAATTTTCATCGAGATAGAAACGTTTCAAGTTTTTTTTTTTTTGGAGCACATCGAATGCGCGAAATTATAATTTTGCAAAACCGACTTCAGATTCGTGATCAACGACCCAAAAAACCAGGTGGTACCAAATTTCGTTCTAATACGTTGATCAGTTTTCAAGATATCGTCATTTTCACTGTATTTTTGTAAATTCTGTTATCCCAATAATTCGAAAAGTACTGAACCGATCAAAGCCAAAACTTAATCAGTTCTAGATTCACAAAATCCGCGTCGATTGAGTCTAATCTGATGAAAATCCGCGCCCTCGTTCTCTCGATATCGTCTGACAAAAATTTGATGACAGAAATTCCTAACCTCAAAACGTGGTGATCCAGTGAAAACTCAACTTTTCGTTTTCGGGGTGATTAGAATAAGTTCCTTTCTCATCTGAAAAACCGTAAAATTGTACGAGTCATTGATTTCAGAAATTTGGATCGATAGGTGCTCTAGTCGATGAAGTTTGTCGGGTAGCGCCAGTCAATCTATAAAAATTGACAACTTCTACGATTTTTTATATTCAAGTTTGAAATTTGCTATTCACGTTAATCCTAAAAAACTGCATTGCCAAAAAAATCTGCGACCAGAGCAGTTGAATTTTTTTTTCGTTCTTTTTCAGCCGACGTCCCTCGATGAGGTAGAGTTTGGATTTTGTTAGCGAAATATACCGCTCTTGCGGTGTTTCAGCGGTTTTGCGATAACGATTCAGGATCTTGCGGATTTTATACAGGATATAAAGGGCCTTTCGGTAAAGGTCAGAGTGAAAGAGAAAGAGAGAGGAATTCTTGGTAAGGGTATATAGGAGGTATAGCTGAAATCGCGTTTCGTTGAGATGACCTAGCTTTCGTTCAAGCGATGCCTTCGTCCTTTCCTAAAACATCGGAATGAAGGCTATAAATTGTTAGAGATCCAGGGAAAGAAGATCGAATGAAACTAAAACCTCGATTCCAACCCCCCTCCCCCCAACAAAGAAAAAAAAACAGATCAAACTTTCACTCCGGCAACAAACCTACGAAGAAGAAGAAGAAGAAGAAGAAGAAGAAGAAACGAAAGAAAGTTATCTCCATTTTATTTTTCTTACAATGATTGATAAGGTTCTGAAAACTTTATTGTAGACATTTTTTCCTCTTCTCATTTTCTCAAAATAACTTTCGCTGATTAGAAGGGTGTCTCATTAATGCATAACTTTTATCACAGACTTCAGGATAGTTCCTAACTCTGTGTGTATCCGAGTGTGGTGGTGGCAAAAAATTGTGAGTAAAATCCCGAGAGTTGAGGCGACGAAGGAAAAAAAAAAAAAAAAGAAAATAAAAAATTGCGAATAACAGAGACGCAGCGAAAATTCTCAGAGAAACTCCAATATTTGGAGACCCCCGAACGACATTCCCTGATATATTTCTACCAACTTATCATCTCGGCTTATCCCCGCGTGAAAAACATGATTAAAGATTTCCAACAAAACGCGCGTCGTTTTGACCCTCTCGAAACTCCCAATCCCAACATTTCCTCCCTGCTTTCTCTCTTTTTTCTCAACGCACGGTTTCTGGGGTAGAATAAAATAAGTGGAGATTTTATTACATTTATTTTCTCTCTCTCTCTTTCTCCTCACCCTTACCGGACAATCCTCGAGCCTGATAACCGGGGATAAATATATCCAACAATTAAATATACAAGGGAATAAAAGCTCGAGTCTGGTGCAGCTGCAGCTGCAGCATGGAAGGGAAAATTTTAAATTAAGCCAACCTCGGATTTTCTTAGTCCGACTCTGTTCTCGTTTCTCTAAGTTAATAAAATATTTAATTATATTTCTCGTAACCCGGAGGGTGGGGGTGAATTTACGTAGAGGTAAAAGCACCACAATTGAACCTTCCAGGGAATCTCATCTCATTCTCTTTGCCTATCCGCTTTTCCTCCAGACGAAACTCAAACTCTCTCTATCTTCTCGTTGACGTTGGTATGAAGATATCCTATTCCCTGATTCCCCGATTCCTTTGCTGCAGATACCCCAACCCCTGCGAGCTTCGCAAAGCCTTCGAGGATCCCAGAAGCCCTGGTATACAGGGGCTTCGACAATGGACCAGTCATTGTGGACATGAAAATTTAATAAAATTAAGCTTTGAATTTTGGCGAAATTTCAGTATCATTTTAGCGCGCGCGCGTCAAAAATTAGTTTCACACCTTTTCATTCCGTTAGGAGTCGAATTTAAAAAAACGCTTAAACTACTTTCTAGGTATTTGAATGAGCAATAATTTGAAGCCAAAACGAAGTCGATATCTCATCGGGCCGAGGAGATATCCATGAATCTGCGAAGACATGTTTTACCCTTTTTATTCTCCTTGTGTGGCAAATTTCGAAAAATCGCTCCTTAGTGGGTGTTTGCGAAGGGAAGGGAACATGTTGCCCAAATTTCAAGTTTCTAGGTCAAGGAGTTTGGGCTGGGCGTTGATGCCACTTGTTCCTTTATAGATATAGATTGATACAAAAAAAAGAGGAAAAAAAAGAAGAAATTCATGTTCATTCGATCGATGATCAAATAATTATATTTGAACTCACCGAATGTAGATAACGTAATTGGAGATTGGATTGTTGTGGGAATTGGCACTGGCCGCCCATGAAAGAAACTGTACAATTTTTTCAACAATTTTCGTGAACGCTGATAAAATACGATGACTATTAATTTCCTGAAATTCGAGTCTACGTGTGATGGTACTGATATCGTTAATTAAAGATTATGTGCTTCGAGACAGGTGCGTCTCCCTTCGTTTCTCGGTCCCACGTGTGTCGCCAGCTCGTATTATTGGGTATTAGCCGCAATAGTCATAGCGATTGTTACATTAGAGAGTGCCTAGCGAGAATGTAATTAATTACACCCGTTCCTGTACCACGTACGTACAATTAGGGGCTCGTTAATAGTTGACGAGATAATATTCCAGTCTGAATATCCTCGCGCTCTTCATCAGGACGTTTAAGTGGAATTGATAGTAAGCCACCAGCCATTAATGGAAGTCGCTCGATTTCCCTAATTTTATATGAATTACATTAATTTATACAGTAGCAGCGGGGAACCCAATTCAAGAAATCCCATCGATTCATTTAGAATATTGAAATTGAGAAGAATCTGCTTTTCAACCCAAACTACATCCTTATTACTTTGAATTTCGGCGAAATTTCAGTATCATTTTAGCGCGCGCGCGTCAAAAATTAGTTTCACACCTTTTCATTCCGTTAGGAGTCGAATTTAAAAAAACGCTTAAACTACTTTCTAGGTATTTGAATGAGCAATAATTTGAAGCCAAAACGAAGTCGATATCTCATCGGGCCGAGGAGATATCCATGAATCTGCGAAGACATGTTTTACCCTTTTTATTCTCCTTGTGGGGCAAATTTCGAAAAATCGCTCCTTAGTGGGTGTTTGCGAAGGGAAGGGAACATGTTGCCCAAATTTCAAGTTTCTAGGTCAAGGAGTTTGGGCTGGGCGTTGATGCCACTTGTTCCTTTATAGATATAGATTGATACAAAAAAAAAGAGGAAAAAAAAGAAGAAATTCATGTTCATTCGATCGATGATCAAATAATTATATTTGAACTCACCGAATGTAGATAACGTAATTGGAGATTGGATTGTTGTGGGAATTGGCACTGGCCGCCCATGAAAGATTAACCGATCTCGACGTGAACGCCATGATCAAAGGACGTCCCGGTGGATCTGGAACGTCTGAAAAAATGAAGAAAAAAAACAAAATTGTAATTAAAATAGTGAATATCGATTATCGGTATAAAAACGACAGAAAAATTATATTCGAGCTCGTTATTGGCGGACCTAATCGTCCGTAGCGATCGGCTAAATGGAAAAACTTTTCCTTTCTTTCTGCCTCAGACCCCGCCTATATACGGCTTCCGGCCCTATTTCATTTTATATCATAATTTTTTTTTCATCCTCGAAAAGTTTTGGTATATACCTACACCACAAAAATGTCAACTCAGAGAAAAGTCAAGTCATCCGGACCAGAGACAATCGTTTACAGATGCAATCGTATCGACGTTTCTCAATTTCAGGCATCGAGAAGAAAAAGTAGAAAAAAAAAATGATAATGTCTCAAGCTAACTTTTCATCCCTTCAAACTCTATGGATATAAGGAAACTCACGTATCCGACAGGAGTTATGAACGGCCTCATGCCCCCTAATATCATTGCTCTCTCCTTCCTGCCTCTTTTTTTCGATTTTTCCGATTTTTAGGCACGATCGTTAAAAACGGAGTGCCTTATACATTCGCCATCGCTAAAAACGTCGGATCGAGAAAAAATTCTGAAATCATGTAGGGAGCACGTTTTGGCACCTGGGTAGTCGTTTTCGAGCATTTTCAAGAGTGGTGTATGTGACCCCCCCATTTCTTGTAAACACGGTTTAAGCCAAACCGCTGAACCGATTCTGATGAAATTTGCACTGGATACTGTTTTCAGCCTGCAGATGTGCAATTTTGTCTGTGTACTCGATCCGACTTCCGGTTCAGAAATGGCGATTGCTAACTTTGTCAATTTTGAAGATACAACAACGAGCTTTGGAATACTGTCTTTTAATCAGGAATCAAAATTTTGGAAATTTTTTAGGATTTTTCCGGCACCTGCGTCTCGGTGTCAAATCGTTGAAGTTGCTTGTAAACACGAGCTTAGCCAAACCGCTGAACCGATTTTGATGAAATTCGCACTGGATACTGTTTTCAGTCTGCAGATGTGCAATTTTGTTTGTGTACTCGATCCGACTTCCGGTTCAGAAATGGCGATTGCTAACTTTGTCAATTTTGAAGATACAACAACGAGCTTTGGAATACTGTCTTTTAATCAGGAATCAAAATTTTGGAAATTTTTTAGGATTTTTCCGGCACCTGCGTCTCGGTGTCAAATCGTTGAAGTTGCTTGTAAACACGAGCTTAGCCAAACCGCTGAACCGATTTTGATGAAATTCGCACTGGATACTGTTTTCAGTCTGCAGATGTGCAATTTTGTTTGTGTACTCGATCCGACTTCCGGTTCAGAAATGGCGATTGCTAACTTTGTCAATTTTGAAGATACAACAACGAGCTTTGGAATAATGTCTTTTAATCAGGAATCAAAATTTTGGAAATTTTTTAGGATTTTTCCGGCACCTGCGTCTCGGTGTCAAATCGTTGAAGTTGCTTGTAAACACGAGCTTAGCCAAACCGCTGAACCGATTTTGATGAAATTCGCACTGGATACTGTTTTCAGTCTGCAGATGTGCAATTTTGTTTGTGTACTCGATCCGACTTCCGGTTTAGAAATGGCGATTGCTATCTTTGTCAATTTTGAAAATAATAGCGAGCTTTGGAATTCAGCCTTCTAATCACGAATCAAAATTTTGAAATTTTTGGGGGATTTGAACACTATTTCAAAACAAACCAGCACAAAAAAGCGATGAGCTTTTTGGCTAAAACCGGCTAGTTATACTTTTATGTATCTTCAAATTTTTCGCATATTTGAGCCTTTTCAGGCCATCTTCGCTCAATCGTTTCGTTCAAACGATTGTGCAATCGATTTATATCGAAACCCGTTCGAGGCGACAAAGAATTTCATCGATTCTGTTCAAGTAGATTCGATGTTGATCAAGTTCGGTATCTCAGGGTCTGATTTTCAACAATCAGAATGTATTCCACAAGTTCAAACTTGAAACTAAGAATACTTAAACGAATCAAATCGAGGAAATTTGATCGATCGTGTGATATTCTGAGCTTTTTTAGCACCATTACAATTCGGATCATCGCAATCCGACGTAATTGGCATGCAGACTTCATCAAAGCATTGATAAAGCCGTAATTATTTGGTATATCAACGTCCTATGTAGGGTGGCATCGGCGAACGAATCCGGGAACGGAATCTCATCCGCAATGAATCAAATTCAATTCGCGGAAAGTAGATTTGAATATCAAATAGAGCTGACTGGCCTCGGGCCAGTGGTGCGTGTCGACCTCGTGCGGTACGCACCGCATACACGACCGGGTGTAAAAATTATACTTGCAAAGGTAAAGACATAAATAATGTCACCGGCACGAGCCATTATCTGCCTTACACCGGGTGGTAATTACACCTTCCCCCCATTTTACCAGCCCCCGTAACCCTCCTGCGACCCCCCATGTTGGTCTGGTTGGGGTTTTTTCTACTTATTCTTGTTCCACAATCAACATTCGCTGGCCTGCTGCAAGACCCTCTCTAACATCTTGGGACATACATATTAATAAGCCTCACGCCTTCCATTTGCAACCGTAAAGATTTACTCCGGATTAGATATCCAACTGTAATAACCACCGCCTTACATTTGCGTGTGTTATTTCACCTCGTACACGGAGGCAGTTGAAACACTCGGGATCGGTGGATGGTCAGAAAAATCAATAGCCTCCGAAGAACCGAAGAAGAGGACACTGAAAATCAGGGGACTCAAATCCGCTGATCCTTATCCTCATCCTGGTAGTTTTCGTGTAATTGAATGCTAACAGGTTCCGCGACTGTTGGTCAAAGTTGCTTGACCGCTCAGCAAATATACTCACTCGAATGTTTGCCGTCCGCGTTGGGAAGCAGCGGCTCTCTTTGTGTCGGATTCGAACCCTACGCGCTGAGACTTGGAGAATACTCGAAGTGTGACAGAAGCTGATTGACCCCTCACGGCTGTGCAAAGACTGGTTCAATTTCAAACCGCGTACCGACACTAGCTGGTTACACTATAAAGTGTAAACTTAACGTTACAGCGCCAAGATAGATTCGCGTCGGTGTGCAGAATCCACTGTTTCAACGCTGACCAATGACCAGCATCAGATCCAGTCAACGCCACTGGCCCAGAAGATTATTCAACGCTCTCGCTATCCGTGATGGTGGACAAATTGCTCCTGCATTTTTATTGTTGGCCCTGTAGTGTTACTTCGAAATTCCATTTTTTTCTTTTTTTTTCGGTCTTCTGTTCAAAGTCCATTTTAACCATTTGAAGACATACGACTGGGAGATTCGGATCAATTATTGGTCTGACGATATTTTGGAACCGAATGGCCAAATTCTGATAAATTTGATCTAGATTTACGCAGATTCTAGAAACTTAGAACCCAGGGAAGTCCGATGTACGACAACTTCTGAAGTCCCATGAAAAGTCCTAAGAAGTCTCATCAAGTCTCATGATGAGGCCTTTTGAACCCCTTAAATTGTCCTCAACTTTCGTGAAGTCTTTGAAGCCCCTGAAGTCCCAAGAAGCCTCTTGAAGTCCTGGAAGGTCCAAAAGTTCCATTAAGTCTCATCAAGCCCTTCGAAATCCCTCAAAGTCCCTTGAAATCTTATGAAGTCAGTGAAATCTTGGAAGTCTCTTGTAGACAATTTTTCAGAATGGTTTCCTTCTCGCTTAGAACCGATTAGATTTGAGATTTAATTGATCTAGTAGTATTTTCAATTATTTAGAGATCAGTATCTCAAAAAAAAAAGAGAAATGATCAACATCAATTTGAGGTCAAATTTTCAAAATTCATTAACGTCAGTTTCAGTTTAGCGATTAAAAAATCCAAAACTTGTCCAATTTTCATGGAATCTGGTATCTGAGGGTTTTTCGAGTCTCTGATAACGAATCTGACGTCTGAATTTCCAAATTCGAATTAGATCCTAATTCCTTCTGAGCTCTAAGCGATTGTGAAAGATAATGCGTTGGACATCGAATACCTCAGTTGGTTGTTCGACTGGAAGAGAAGAAGCTAAAAAATGTGTAAATCACTGACCTCTAGTTTGTTCTGACGTATTTTTTACGATTGGTCACGCAGAGCACGTAGCCTTGTTTGAGATAGGGAAACAAAAATGAAAGATTATACATGGGGTGCTTCTCCTTTGCTTTGGTTTCACTACCGCGCCCCGACGCTGAGTCAGCTGCGCAATCGATAAATCGATCGATTCGATCCCGATCTGCGTCTGCATGTGAACTTGAATAATTCTGTCGACGTTCACTATACCCACCCTCGTGGGGGTGATGACAGACACATGATCGTTGTTCCGGATACACGAAGAGGACGCATTGTTCCAGGCAGAAATTGCGACTTGTTTTTCGTCTACCTTTTTTCGCGAGTTTGTTCTTTTTCAACCTGCAATATTTGTCGCTTGTGATTGCCACGAGCCGTTGTAACGACGCGTTATTTGCGCACTGGGTAATCTACACGTACGAATACGAACGAAAAAATAGCAACAAAAATAATTCAGACTATACAAACTCGTATTCGAAAGCGAACGGGAGCGATAAGCGTATAACAAAAATGACAAATTCCCTTTGTTGGTACTCTTTCGTCACGTGGTTTGCCGTAGGATTCCAAATTCGCAGGTACTATGGTCGGTGAGTGGAAAATTGTGGAAATTTTTCAAGGGAAAGTAGGAAAAAGCTCTTCATGAAGAAAATTATCGTTTCAATAAAGTCATAAAACTATCGAAAATTCGGAACCGGAAGTGGAAATGTGTTGGAAATTCAGCTTGACCGCGTCGACTCGACGGGACGAGTATCCTGTCCTGATTTCAGTCAAATTTGGTCTTGAAAAATGTAGAAGAATCCTTGGAAAAAAATCTTCTACTTTACTGGAATTGAGACAATGATTCTTATTTCGAATTTTTTGAGACGATGATTATCTGTCAAAATTTGAGACGAATCTTCTTTGAAACACTTACATTTTTCCGGGTGAAAAAGCCTGCTTGTTGGTGGTTTTCGACTTTTTTTTTCAATCCGACATTTTTTGGGAAGGGAAACGTATAAAGTCGAGCGGTCGTGCCTAAAAATTGTCTCGTTGAAGCGAGAATCCGTATCAGTCGATATTTCCCTCAGATCGGTCGAACGAAGAGCCGCTTCTGTTCAAAGTTCAAAGGGAAAGGTTTGCTTTCACTTTTCTTGAAAATTCTCTGACGCATTCGAAAGAACATAGGTACATGCGTATATCTATGAGTAAAAGTAAAAGTAATAAATTGTCAATCGTTCAGATTGTATTTAGCAGCTATACGACTTCGCTTGAGAAAAAAGGGGCTGACAAAATGTGAAGGGCTGGTCTCCGTGACTCCCATGGCTTCGTTGAATCCGGCCGCAATAACCACTAATTAAATTTGACTCCTCTTTATTCTCTTTCTCATACCTTTCCCTCGGCCCTTTTATTTTTTTTTTTTTTTTTTTTTTTTTTTTTTTATTCGACGTGCAATTTCATCAAGCCAACTTTTCCACAGGCTCCACAGAGAGACGTGGATTAAACTTGACTTTCCCTCCAGACCCTTAATTGCGGGTTCCATCATTCGTTTTCTGAACGATTAAAAATCGTTCGATTTTTTCCTCTGAAGTTTAATACGACCACGTGATAAAAAATTCTTACCCTCTCGACGAATGTTTCCAGTATTTCTTTTTTTTTTTGCTTCTTTCGCTACTCGGGATAATTAGCAATTACCATCTGACATTTTTATTTCTTTCAGTCTGTCGAGGCTCGTGTATCGATGTCGTCCACGTAGCGAGTACCTAATTGCTAATAATTAACGCAGAAAGAGTGCGAACTTCTCTTCTGTCACTCGTTAATTTCCAGACAAAAACCCTTTCCTCCTCGGTGACTCGTTATCTTTAGCATTCAGACGGTGTTGTTTCCCTAAAATGTGACCGATTTAATTCTCGAGTAAAAGCCTCCCCCCGGTTTTGCGAGCGCAGTTTCGAACCGCACGGCTAGGCTAGACTGCCGTGCGAAATTGCATCACGTTCTCATCTGTATGTTTTCAATTTTTCGCCCCTTTGAACCACGCTCCAATTTTACACACCGAAACAGCGTTCGCCGAGGGCTTACGGGCCACGTCGGGACCGGAAACAGAACACCGCTGTTCTCTGATTGCCAGTATTGTCGATCTCGAATTACATCCGGTTACTTCTTCGCGGGTCCCATTTTCCTATTTTTCGTTCACGATAAACGACGAATGATGATTAACTGAAGACTAATGGATGATTTTTCTCTTACTATGTTTCAGGGACTACTATTACGACAGGTGAGTGTGTTGGCTGTGCCGCAGAATAGCCGCAAGTATACATTTTCATCCAATATTCTTCTTCTTTTTTTTCATGATTTTTAATCTAGTCCTTATCGACGTGAGACGACTGAAATAGCCAACAAATTTTGAATACCAAATTACTTTTTGATACGATTAGATGATTAATCGAACGGTGGGAATAAAAGTCAGAGCGGAAGAACTTGGTTGTTTTTTTTTTTTTTCTTCAACTGCTGCGGTAATACCTTGAAGACTTTGTCGCGTGCTGGTACAAGACTCTATATCTCAAGTTTATACTCGAATATTTTATACAGTGACATGCAAATGCAGATTTCTTATTTTTCTCTTTGCTGAACAAAATTCAGACACATCATTCAATTTTTTGATAGGCGAAACTTTATCTATCGGAACTGGTTTGCGGTATCAAAAAAGAGAATGTTCTCCTCGTTTAATAGTCCTTCGATCCTTATCCTTATGAAGATCTTGCAAATTAAAAAAAAAATCGTGTGGAATATATATTGCAAACTTTTTCTTCATTCTTCAAATGCCTCAATTTAAAATTAGGCCACTTCTTTTTAAAACGTGTTGAAATTTATTGATTTATTATTATCACGAATCCTCCAAGAATCTTTCAGAATTCCTGACAAATTTCACTGAATTTTGAATCCTACAAAATCCTGGACAGATTTCTTTGAATATATGGATTTCTAACGTAGCCGAACATTGAATATTCAATATTTTTTTATGGGTTGTTGATCCAGAGTCGAGTTGATAATTGAAACGATACAGAAAAAAAACGAAATCGTGGCAAATCCCTCTTCTGACTTTCTCCATCAATCTGGATGAAAATAACTTAGAGAGAAAGAGAAAAAAAGAAGAAACGTACGTTTTTTTTTTATCTTTTCAAAGTTCGCAAAGCTTCGACGCTTCCGATATATAATCTAGCTCAGCGTTAAAAGCGTACAGTGAAAATTAATCGTCGTGAGCGATTAATTTAATCCACAAGTCTCTATAGTCTCTGGTCGCCCCATCGTCTACAGGTATGAGCTGAGAGTAGTTTGATATCTCTTACTGGAAAAAAAGCTCTCACACTGCATTAAAACAACTCTACAAAAAAAAAAAGAAGGATGAAAAAGGTACAAAGAAATTAATAAAATAAAGCGACGGTATATAAACTCACGGGACAAGCGTAAGCATCAGCGGATTAAGCTTGCGCATACATGTACGGTGTAGGACACTTGCCAACTAGCAAAAGCTCGCTGAGACTATAATATTATAACAGAGAAAGTTTGCAGTTCTGTGTAATCCGAATGTTAAACCGTTATTTATTACTTAGAACAGCTGATATTATATCAGTTCACAAGAGGTTCAGCCAGGGTTTGGGATGAGAAAACAATACAAACTTCGACTTTTTTTATATTAGATATACAGCACACTTTTTCTACTCGATGACTCGCGTCAAGTTTTCCGAAAAGAAAACCCTCTCTACATTATAAAAAAAGACTCAGATACCAATTTGTCAATTTCAAGTCCTTTGAGATAAATAAAAATCTATGAGATTTATTCAATTTCATTTTATCTTGGCTAAATTTGTTCGCTTATTTATTTCTTACGATTTTTTAATAACAATTGATTGTTTAATCTTTCAATTTATAAGATCACATTGATATGACATCAACCTGGATAATTAAACGGCAATATTCAACTGAGCAATGAATAAAATGAAAATCTTCACAGTAATATTGAAGGGAATAGTTTATCAAACAAATTGAACCCCAAGGTAGAAAAAAATCGAGCAAATCTGACGACTTTTCGACGGCCGCTATTAATATTGTCTTATGTTTTCGTTTCCATTTGGAAAAGACCTATCTGAAAACGGCTCGGGGTAAAAGACTTAAGTCCTGTGTATAAGCATAGGAGATAAGTCTTTTACCCCGAGCCATTTTCAGATAGGTCTTTTCCAAATGGAAACGAAAACATAAGACAATATTAATAGCGGCCGTCGTTTTGCCTCATTTTGAAGGATCTTGGACTGAAAAATTAATATCCAAGCCATTATCGTTGTTTAATTATTATTCAATATTCTCTTTTATTATCCCAGAATTCTTTTTTTTATAAAAATAATATATAGGAATAATCGAGCCCCTTTTATGTAATACTCGAGGCAATTCTTCACCCCGGTTAAAGTAGTTTTCCCCCGCCCCACCCCTCGCCTCGACTCGAGTCGTATTGTCACGGCGACATTTCCTAATTCTTGGTCTACTGCGTGAAGAGTAAGTCGGTTTGAAACTGGGGCGTTGGGGGAATGCCTTGGGTTTCGAGCAAGCTGTAAAGTCTCACCCCGTCTCGGTCTCAGTCTCAGTCTCCATCTCAGGATCCAAGTTCCGTCCATTATTCAGTCTTCCTCCCCTCTTGATCTCCCATTAAACTTAATTGAATTTCACCCCGCTTCACCCCCAGCGCCATTCCCGTTTCCCGTTGCCATTGACTCGCGGAGATACGACCATGAATTCGACGTGTGTTTTACAAATTTACATCCACCCCCGGCCCACACCCCTCCTCGAACCCAAAGAAAACTCTGGAACATACCAATATCGTGGAGGAGAATAACTTCCGTTTGAGATTCACGGGAATTCGTACCGTTCGATTTTTCGCGGAGAGATAAAAGAAAATGCGTGAAAGACAAAAAAAAAAAAAAAAACTACCCTCCACGCGAAAGCCTGCGACGGAATCAGAATCTCTGTGTGTAGTAGTTCAAGAATTGCGGTACGTGACCGCGAGCTAGAGCAAGAACGTGAGAACGACTATTAGAACAATTCCAAGTTGAAAATTGCTAATTGAAAATTGAAAATCCCCCGGTATCACCCCTCGTAAGTCTGGCGTCGCTGGCATACGGTTTTAATCGAGACTGGCTCTTACGTGTCTTGCATTGACGATTTCACCCCTTATTTTTATTTTTATTCTTATTTCTGTTTCCTCTCTTTTTTCTATTTCACTTCTCCTCCGTTCAAAGCGAAGAAAGGCGCAAAGTGTGCTGCAGGTCATCAATCACTTTTTTTTTCTTTCTTTTTACTTTTTTTTTCATTTTTTTTTTTTTTTTTATTATTCCACACCGTAGGATAGCCTCGCGCGGAATAACGCGTTATAAATGATATGTGTGGTAGGGGTCGCGCATGTAACACCGACTAGGGTTTTGCATGAAACAATATTTACGTCGACGTATAAATTGAATTTATGGTCACCCTTTTAACCAGCGCACAACAATAATAACGTCTTGTGCGAATTTTTATCCAACTACGTCCTTAAATCTCGACTGCATAAGAGATTGCGTGAGCTCTAAAAAAAGAAGAAAAAATAAGAAAAAAAAAAACTTGCAATTTACAAAGTTTTCAAAAAATGGTCTTTTAAAACTGGTGTTATTTCAAAGGGGCAGCGGTAGGGGGGTAGTTTAATAAATATGTGTATCTCTGCAGTGTTTTATTTGCATATACACGATTTTCTTTCTTTTTTTTTTTTTTTTTTTTGTACGTATAACAGAGGTGGGATGACAGCTGGAGGAATATGAGAGTGGGTATACCGCGTGGGTCCTTTGTTTTAATTGTACGCAATTCAACGAACGAACGAACGAAGGGAGCTCCGTGACCGGCCTAGGTAAAGCAAAAATATTTGGCCAAAAATAAAAGGACGGTATGCCATATGCGTACCGAGGCGAGGCTCGTACAGGAGAGTGAAATAGGAGTAATGAGCCTCCCAGGCTCGTAGAAATGAAATTAAAAAGGGGTTAATAAAAACCGTAGTAAAACATTTTAGAACCACGGTGTCCCAGCGGATACGAGTTAATACAGCGGTAAATAATTTTTTCCCGTTCACGATTTCTAACTGCGATCAAAATTCAACGTAGTTCATAGGTACTTGTATTAATTCACTTGCGTTTACATTGCGGAATAACCTCGGTATACGGTACGGGAAATGAGAAACAAGAAAAAGAAATGTACAAACTCGCGGAAACGGATGTAATTTTTTTTTTTTTTTTTTTCTTTCATTTGAAGGAAACCTGTTTCTAAATTGGAATAAAGATTCCATTGAAATCATTGGAAGATCTGAGTATCCGAAATGTTATCCGTACTTATTACTTTTATAAAAGTTTGAATTGACTGTCAATAAAATTGACGATGACAAAGCAAAAAAACATCGAAAAAAGAATTTGTGTACCCCAAAAAGTCCTTTTTAACTCTATGACCAATCAATGTTTGTTCTCTACCGGATTGAAAAAGTTTTCAATAAATCCAAATTCAAGTCTCCAAGCAGACGTCGTTTTGTTTTGTTGAAATTTTTTTTGGTTCACTGAAACGTACTTTTTTGATTCTTTTGTTTTGGGGCAAATTTAATGTTACAAGAAAAGTCAATTTTACAGAGCAGTGAACCTCTACCCACAGTTTGATGTTGAAGAAAAAAGTTGCAGAACAAAAAATGTATATTGCGTACATAAAGAAAGAACAGGGTTCTTCAATTCCCTCGAATTATCACCAGACTGGAGAAAACAGGGTTGGCGCGTTGCAGAGACATTTTATGGCGGACAATATCCCCATCAAACTGACCGTGAATCGTGGTGGTCTATTGTGAAGCTGGTATAAAAAAGAAGATACAATACAATTTGACGAAGATAATTTTATTCATCTCGCTTCACTGGTCACGATATATTCTTCTTCTTATTCTCTCTCTTTTTCGTTCTTCAAGGGGACCAGTACAGCGTGATTAAAAAAATTCCCCAGACTGCAAATCGTACGTTGTGTATCAAGTGTGCAAAGAACTATTTTTCAAGTGTGCTGCAATCACACTCGCCAAAATAGCCTTGTGCCCGTAATGCACACGATTTTTTTCAGACCGAGTGAGCGGGTGCAGAACGGCACTTTCCGCCCTAGGGTCGAAAAGATCTGTTTTGCGCCCGCTCAAGAGGTATGAAAAGTGGCATTTTGCGACCGGGTGTGAGAGAAATCATTTACATCCTATCCAAAGTTTATTACACATCGAAAAATTGACTTTTCCAAAAATCACTTGTCGTAAGGTTTCAGGTACACGGTTGATCCGATTATGTTTCTTGACGTCTCATTTTCTTCGGAGAGCAATCCTTCGTCGTGTGAATGAGGGAAATTGGAAGAAAAATTTTTTGGACCAAGTTATGAGCAAAAGAGTGACTAGATTATCGCTAAATTTCGATAACTGCCCATGACTTCTCAGATGATTTTTTTTTCTTAGTTTCACTCATTCATATGACGAAGAGAAAGGTAATCGAATCAACCGTCTGTCTAAAACCTTACGACAAGTGATTTCTAAAGTCAATTTTCCGACGTCTAATGAACTTTGAATAAGATACTCATGATTTTTGGAGTATTTAGAATTCATTGAATCACGCTGTACTGGTCCCCTTAAGCTTCTTACGTCATGCGTTAACAATAGAGAGACCAATATTCTACACTCAGCTCGAATAGCGAAGGGAACTCTGAGTGGTGGTGGTGAATTTATATCTCTTCCGGAATCAGCAATGCGGATGAATTCGTCAATACTGCATGAGGAGACACTGCACATCTGGTACATTTCTATATAAAATTGCACTTGAAAGGTGGATCAGCCGACGTCCTGACTGAATCAAACGGAAGTAGGCGAAACCACGTCGAATAAGTTGATAATAATTCCTACCCCGCAACTCGATATGCTGCCATGTTGTAAAGGAAGTTCCGTGGCAACGTCTCAATGCTAATATGTACACCAAGTTGGTAAACAGACGTGAGTCTAGACCAGACTGATGTATAATAGACGTAAAATATTGCCGTGAGCCACCTGGACCAGATAATGACGCTCATCTCGAAAACTTATTCTCAACAGTGTGTCGCCTACCTCCCCGTGTTCAGCCAACCGACTAGCTCGGCACGGACCATAGCTTAACAGACGTTTACAATGAATAATTTATGGAGAACCGGCTATATCAGGCTCTGATAATATCTACGGCAAAGAAACCGAGAGAGGGACGCGATATCCTGCGTCAAAAGTCAGAACCATCGGCGGTAAATCGATCGTTCATACATCATAACGTTTCATCGTGTTTTCTTCCTTTGCGAACCACCGCTTAGTCTAGTTTTAGCGTTGGTATCCGGAATTTCATGCTCGACTTGGGTCTAGTTCGGCAGAAGATACGCGGATCCACTTGATCCACTGCAATGCGCATCGTGTCAAAGGAGTAACGTAATACTCAAATTTGCATAGACTACTTGAACGACTGCGTTCGGTCTTAGCTGTCGCTTTGGACTCAAAAATTGATCGGATAATTAAGCTAGCTCGAGATTTATCCATCACTCGACAGTTGTCGGGACAGCCCCTCAAGTTTGCCGAAGAGGAAGAGGAATCCTTACCGTGTAACATTCATAACGTGTTTCAAAACCGTTAGAACAATGACCGTGAAGCCTTGGAAGCTTGACGCATACGATTGCGCCGCTGGTTAGGTCATAGGTAAAGTATTGGCCCGGTAGTCAACACCGTCAACCATAAGAGCGACGACGGGGGCGGACAATCTCTTCTCCGTCGGTTGATCCATTTAGCAGGATTTACGTCGCCTCGAGTTAGAGGTTGCTTCGGTGTCAAATGCAGCCCTCATACTGTACCCCGATGCAGTACCTCCATGCGAGACATCGTATTAGAAGCCTTCGGGTATCTCTTAGGGGATAATCTTACCGCTGCAAAGCGAATGGAATTGAGTTTATCGTCGTAGCGCATTCGCTTATTTCGTTAACAATTATTCAGCTGATTCGAATGTCACCGTTATGTCGGAAAGTTTCAAGCACGTGGTGCACAGCACTTCACAATAACGCGAAACGTCATGTATGATGGTATCAGCATCTTGTCTGTTTTGTATCACCACACAAATTCTTAACATTATTAAGGTAGACCCGATCTCTTCTTGATCAGTTCTGATCATTCTGTAATACAACGACTGACTAATAAAAGATTAGACTGGACGTCGACCATAAAACCCTCAACCTTGCTTCTTTATACAAATTCTTGTCTATTGTTTCTAACAGTTCCTGGAGTCCAACGTGAACTATATGCATCTACGTATCTCTTTCAAGAGACTCCATGTACCCAACTCCAACCCCTAGGTACCTCATAGTCCTATGATGAACATCCCTTCAGAAAAATTACCCACCAATGAAAGTAATCATCGAAATACCCACTTTACCGATCCGACCGATTCCTAAGCTTCGTTACAAACTCTGACACCCCTCACTTCTTCGAAAGCTTCCAAATTCTATCTTCTACTAGTTCCAAAAAGCAGTACACAACAAGTTCTTGAACAGACAACATCAAGCAACTGGACAGTCCAGTACTCGAATCATCATGACTGTAAAAGTTATTCTTTTACAAAAATACTCCATCTAACGTGCAGTGCGGAACATGACATTGTCATACTTACCGTGCTTGTCTCTAAAAAGTGGCGAGGCGCATCGTGAACAAAGGAAAAAGCATATTCGATACAATAATTTCTGTCAATTTCTAATATTCTGCTATTTGCTATTCGAATATCGGTAAAAAAAATAATGAAAACATAGCTTGATCCTCGCTCCTTGTCAAGTCCCACTGCTGAACCGAATTTTGGCCCGAAATTTCGTATCTGATCATAGCTGTGACCATTTTTTCAGGGGTTGCTGAACGCGGTATCTGATGACACAAGAGAACCGAATCTCTGTAAAAGTATAGTTCGAGTTCGCCATTGATTACAGGCACGCGAACGGGTGGATTGAATGGAGTTTGCGGTAAAGGTAGTTGGTGTTCCGCTGTCGCTTACATCCTGTTGTAACATCGATACGAATACGTGTACCCGTGATTGGTGGTACATGCGGCTGCCGACAACCGATGCACAACTAAAGGGCATCAAGTTTCGAAACGGGGGTATGGAGCGAGGGGGAGGGAGTGATTACTATAGGCCATGCGATTTAACTTTCAGAGCTTTCGACGTACCCAGCTCCTCTATTCTCTGGTCTCTCGATCGTGCGTTGTGCATGGTTCGTATAATGCAAACGCTTGTCTGCGGCGACGCTGACTACTTGTACTTGTACATATGCATATGTATGAGCGTTGCACCAACGGAAGTTCGAAGCGAAACTTCCGGTCGGTTGGTTTCGAACGCCACTATATATAACTGTACCCTGGACAACGACGAAAACGTAGTGCGGAATTTCACAGTTAACAAAAATACCCCCCGGGCTGTGAAACGAATTCAAAGACTGTTCATCATTCGCATCGAGTCGTAACGCCTGTGTTAAACATCCAAAACTGTTCACCGTGCCGTTAAACGCGTCACATTGTATAGAATTTCGCCGAGACATTTGAATCTTGGAAAATATAATGACTCTTCAGCAGTCAATTAACGACGCCACTTTTCGGGGTATGGAAATCGTCCCTCTTTTCGTGCACGTTCAGACCATAACTCGGGAAAAGTGTCTATATTCACTTCGGAAACGTGAAGCTAGAGTCTAACGGTGCACCGTGGCGTGATGTGATGTGGTTTTGTATCGCAGCTAGTTTCAAACTAGCTGTTACAGGGCTTGGAATTAGCGCAAAACAAGCCAGGGGTGAAGGAGGATAGAAGAGAAGAGAGTTTTCACCGTGTACCTTATAAACCCACACCCTCTAATTACACGGTTCCGCGATGCTGGTGAGAAACAAAAAAACGTTAACAAACTTTTCCAAATTAATTACACTGCAGATTTAACGCGATTCTCTCGACGCGATGATCAACGTCATCAACGCTCGAATTTCGCCAGCGTAAAAAAGCTCGTCGTAGTTTGCATATGCGAGGCGCAATTTAGTCGGGGGTCGAGGCGCGCAAATTTTGGCAGTCCCTCGACACGGAATTGTAACACGTGGACGGTACCAACCCGGGAAGCTAGTAGTGGATACCGTCGGCGAGGCTGGGGTTAATCAGGGACATCCGTCCCCTAAGACATCGCGACGCGATCCCAGGCTTAACGGGACACGCTGCAATCTGACCCGCAACACGTCCCCGACCTAATCCCACCGACACATATTAAGTGCACGGATTCAACGATTCGGATACGGTGTTCGAGATATCGAAGAACGATGATCCGCGATAATTTCCCTAACAAGGGGGATCGACCGTTGACGATTTTTGTCCAGTGGTTTAACGAGGCGATATTTTTGGTTTTCGTCGTGGTCGTGCTATTTTCGTTAAAGTTTGAACCAGGGCCTACAGTTAATACGGTAGATACTTAATGGGCGACGGTCTAGTTGGGGCAACTCGTTAAAACCTGTGAAGAGATATTTTGTAGGTTGCTACACTTTCAAACAACTTACATAACTCCGGACGGGCTACGCCACGTCACGTACCGGATCAGGTACCCCGCAAACAAACGTGTGAATGGTCCATAAAATGAGGGAAAACAACATAGTTAGTAGCAGAATGTGCGGATCACTCTCCATGGATCCGCGATTACCGTACGAACACATGGAGAAAAAAGATGTTGAATGATGCACTCAGGCTTTTTCACGGTTTAAAAAACCTGTACTAAGATTCACCAGATCGAAAAGTACTACCCTCAAATCTTGTGGTCTCAGCGATCTTTTCGTTCTCTATCAGCTTGTTTCGAAGTCACTGAATCTTGAAATGATGAAGGAGTGTTGTCAATCTCGGGGATCTGATTTGGGCAGGTGGTGAAATTTAGAAAGTTTGTGTCGTAAGGTTGACCAAATTTCAACTTCGTACATCGTGATTCGGATGATGATCAGATTGCAGCCTTGAAAACCAGGGAAACCGAAATCCGAACACTTTTATATGGATTAGGGGAAGATTGGTGGATAAAAATGAGCCCAAACACGTCCACTGAGACTCTTATCGTTATGTGATTACTTCCTTTCCAAATATTCACTTCAACATGTCAGTTTCTATAATTTTCAGAAGATTCTGTGTGGTTTATGTTTTCCCCAATGAAGCTGAATCACTTAGTTTATGATTTCATCATAGGGCAGGGATAATCGATCCACACAAAACCTGATTACAGTAAATTTGTCCGAAGGGTACGACTTCTGTAAAACGAGTACGGAATATATGGATGCAGATTTAAAATTCACTGGTTAAATTTGCCGGTTCGTTACCGAACTCAAAGCGCTAACAAGCACGATAACTCACAGTCGACCCGGGGCTCGTTACTCGGGCATTAATGGTTGTTTAATCCAATTTTAAATATCGCAAAAGGGCGCCCAGCCCTTTGGCCGACTGCGATCACGTAAGCTAATTATTTATATGCACTCGGACTTTTGACTCTCGGATCAAAAACGGCACAAATCCTGATGAGTTCAAAAGATCGGCTTCAGCTGGAGGAAAAAATCTGTCTATATAATCCCTAGTTAAGAAACTAGTCAACCAATCAATCATAGTTCAAATGCATTCAATTCTTTATGGATATGCGAAAATGATCTAATCTTCCGGGTATCAAGGATGTGCTTTTTGCAAAATTGCTACTTCGGTGACTGTAGACAGCGGATCTGGCATTTGGCTCGTTGGTTAGCGCAGCTTTTTGCCAAGAGTATAGATTTATTGTCAGTCACGGTAGCTGCTGCAGTGAGTCGTGAATCGTGACGGTTTGAGTATAAGCAACAGGTATAAAGTCCCCCCGTCAACGTCGCACCGCCCACTTAACGTTAGGAGCCAAGGTATACTCTTACATATTCAGAGCACGCGTTTCAAGTTGCGAGTGGCACGAAAGATAAGGGACTTATTACCATATCTCGGATTTTTAATTGCGGAAAATATCACCGGGGAACCGTCGCAGCTTTGTACCTAAACCCGGAGGGGAGTAAATAGATTTATCTGTTAATTTAGATATACTTTATCGCCTGTCACGCCATGCCGGAACAATCCTCGATAACGTCTCTTGTTCAATAGAACCGAGGATCCGGAGAAAAGTACTTTTCGACCGAGTCGTTCTTGGAAGTGGCCACCGAGGCTTAGTTTTACCCCAGTTGTGGCCACATTCGCAGAATACTCAGACACCAGTTCCAAGTTCAGGGTTTTAATGAGGATGTCGACAAGAATTCAGACCGACCAAAATTGTTTGTAGTCAGTCCAGGCCACGTTCGTTGTTTCTGGAGGAGGTGGTAAACTTGGAAATGCGGAAACTTGCTTTACCAACAATTCCTGCAATGTCTAAAGATATTATGCCGCGAATCTAGCCTCAGATTGTTGGAATAATTTTAGTGGACTCAATCTCCGGATTGCAGCTGCGTTTCCGGGGTGTTTCTCCACTTTTACAAACCTCGCCGAGATATTTACGCGCTCTTTTTTACACGCTGGGTGCGGGAAAAGCTCGTAAAACGCGGTCGGATGCGGATGGTCTGGAGGAACTCTGATTCTCGGTCTGTCTCGATGGCGAGGGATAACGCGTGTTTATCTCGTCATCAGGATCTCAGATATCCGTGGAATACCGTATAGTGCCTTTGGCCCACTCGCGGATCGCGGAACTGTACTGCAGTGAACCTGTAAAACCTGTTCGACCTAAACCCGAAACGAAGTCTCTCGGGGCCTGGGTATCCCTCATTTCTCTTTTCTCTTTCTCGCCCTTCCGTGATTTCACAATTTTCTACACGCACCCCCGTTCTCCCGAATCTCACCAGAGACCGGCGTCAAAATCGACTGCCTCTGGGCTGCGGAGCTTCCGGTCCGTGGGGGGGGGGGGGGAGCGTGTCACTCAAACTAGAAGGCAGAAGCTCGAGCTCGTTCCTTCGGGATTTCAATACACTGAATTAATCACTGCTTGATCGACGATGGCTTCGAAACTGCCCATTTTCATTCGCCTTCCGAGGAATAATGAATAATAAGGGCGGAAGAATTTATTGATGAAAAAAGCTAATTTTGTTTGCGATCCAACGTCTCACTCCGATCCTCGTCGCGCTCCCTTCGACGATCAGAAATTCATCCTCCCCTCAGCAAATGTAAGACCCCAGCTGACGGGTTTGACACTTGAAATCCGGTGTTGTGTAATACTGCCGTGTGAAGTCCCACGAAGTCAGTTGAAGGCTGAAATGTTGTAGACCATTGAAGTATCTGAAATCCTAGGAATCCAGTGAAGTATTTCGAAGTTTTGTCAAGTCTCTCGATGTTTTGGTAAGTTTCTTGAAGTCCTTTGAAGTCTTTTTAAGTCTTGTGAAGTCTGAAGAACTTTGAACCTGATTTCAACCAGCAAGGAATCGAAGGTGTTTCAACGAGTTGTGATACAAGAAAGAATTAATCTTTGTCTTGGATTTGAGGCGGATGGGGTAAACGGTGCAATTATTCGTTTATTTCATGCCGGGGGTTGGGCTGGTTTTGGCGCGTATCTGAATTAATCAAGGGCTTGACGGTGCCGCTTCTATCATGTCCCGATTATCCCTGACGGAGATCCAATCTCCGCCCTCCTGCCGGCTGAGTCTCATCTCTGCCTCCCCTACCGAATCGAGGATTAGGTATAAAGATGTGAATTAATGATGTAAATTCAGGGCGATGTATCCGAAAGAGTTAAATTTTCTTCTACACAGCCAGATATCTTTCCATCAATATCGACAGCTCTAGATCTGGATCTGGATTTGGATTTGGATTTGAAGGAAAAAGTTGCACACTTTTTACTCCCTCACTTCTTCACTCGCCCTCAACCCTATCCCCGACATCGATCCCCTTGTCCCGGTTTTATAAACTCAACCACCTCCCTCGACACCCCGATTCGAACCCCTGACTGTTACAGAACATGGCCTAAATTAGGTTTGCGGTAGCAAAAACACGGCTATTAATTACCTACCTCGATCAACTCCCCTCCCCAGGGACAATTGCATCGGATGAACAAACCGGAACACGCGTATCTATACGATTTTTCTTTCCTTCCTATCGTTTTCTCCTTCAGTTTCCTGAAGAATTGTTTCACTTTTGATTGAAAATGATTTTCCTCAATTCAGAATATGAATAATTACTATTTATTCATTTCTTATAAAGAATGCTAATTCCTTGGGTCAAATTTGTGTTAGTTTTGACATTCTCCAGACTTATAATAACTGAGTACCAAAAATGTGAGATAAATCCTGAATCAATATTCATACCGACAGGAAAATTTCAGTCCATTTCACAGAATACAGAATTCTCCTCTGTCAACTGAACGTCATTTAATTGAATATTCGTTACTGAATAGGCGATAGAGTGAAATTGATCAAAAACTTCTTTCTGACCACAGAATAAACCAATTGAAACACCGTACTCTCCACACGAATAAATCGCATTTGCAAAAAATGCAGGAAGGGTGTGAAAGTCTAGGGTTGATTTCTCAGGCAGTCAGTCAGTAAATGAAAATTGGTGAATCGAGGGGTTCGGGTTTCATGCTGGTGTTTGATTAATCTGTAACCCTGCAAACAGGCAATTTCCGCAAATTTTGCAATATCTAACATCTTCCGCTGACCAGCTACGTGCACGAGACTCGCGGCTTCTTATCCTATTAATACAATATTCTATTTTAAACCGTTGTCTCGTGAGAGCTGTTATAGCGAGTGACGAAACTCAGGATCTTGTAAAATTATCAAGCCTCACGTGACGCCAGCTGGAACAATAAATTTTCAAACAGTACCCAAGAAAGTATAATATCACAGTCCCCGGAAATCAAAAGCTTACAATCTTTCAAACAGTTATAATTCATGAGAGAAACCGATTGGCTCGAAGCCACGTGTTGATCTCGGAGAGACACCACAATTCCTGCAAATGCCAATTTGATAGAAAAAGGACAAACCTCGCTTTCACATATAATTATCAAATGTGTCCTTCCAGCTGGCGATATAGTTACCTTCGAGTAAATGACTCATTCTGGATTTATTTCAGTCTCAAACATCTACAATCACGAATGAGCACTGATATAGTCTATGATGAGAAGACCATGTAGGCAAATTGATCAGAAGCACCGTTTTGGGCCACCCCACCATTTGTGGCCAGTACTTGAAGGTTGATTACTTATGTCTTCGAAGTATTCGATCACTAGCATCAATATGGCTTGAAGAAAGTCTAGGATACAGTTTTCCACTAATTAATTAGTCCCGAACCAATTTATTCAAAGATTCAACTGTGTTTTTAGCTTTCGTACCGTTTCTGGCCACGGCTTTCTACATGCCGTTCATATGACCAGTGATGGAACAATTTATGGCCAGAAACGGTACTAAGGTAGCCAAAAACGGTGCATCTACCCTACGTTGATCTCGTGGTGCAAGAAATGTCAAAATGAAGAAGAGTTCAGTTGACCTTCAAACGTAATGAGAAGAGGAGCTGATGCGTGGGGGTTGAGATAGAATCGTGTGTGTAGTTAATAAGTGATTGTTTTTGCGATGAAGAGCAACAAATTGGGTTCAAGCGCGTATACGTCATTGAATCAAATCACTGGTAGCTATTGTGCTTGACCATTGGCCCAGTGGGTCTTCAGCACCGTGGGTGGAGTGGGTGTTTGTCAATAGTCAATCGCAATTATTTTTCCAGGCAAACAAATATCCTGGCAGTTGATCACAGCACGATAACTAGTAATTAACAAAGCCATAGAAGCCAGTTGGAGCTGCAGGGGTTGGAAGCAACGGAATTACCGATCGAGAGCCACGACATCGACGGGGTAGCACACCAGCATTGGTAATGGAAGTTGTGGCTGTGGCTGTGGCCCGGCCAGGTTGATATACGTTTTAATATCCGGACAATCTGTCGGCGGAAAGAGACACACAGATTCACGATTTTAGGAGCGAAAATAATAACCAACTTACTCAACGGGCTCAACGGTTCCCCGGCTCTTCCAAAATTCGCCATAGATTGTCTCGCGATTGCGGAAAGTAGGCAATATCCGATCAGTGTCGAAAATACAAGAATTCTTTTTCGGACGCAGTACGAGCCGTGGCGAGTGCTACAAACTCGGGGAAAACCTACTAAAAACATTCGAAATCTCATAGAAATTGATTTTGGAAGGTTTTTCAAACCACTGATCGCGAAAAGCTGATGGTGAGGTTTTATTTAGGTGTCATAAGCACGATCCTCGGTGTTTTGAGCTAGTTTGGATCGGTACACAGAGCGAAATGCAGAAAGTGTCTAGTTGAAACAATTTATTCATGATCCCATGAAATTTATAGTGCTAGTAGCCCATAACCCTGCGACTACAAACTCGTTAATCAGAATCTTCTCTGGTGTTGCACCGGGTGCAAAATTCCTGACTCTAGCTGTACCGGATCGTTGTACAAAATCGTAACTTTATTCCGCAGGTTATATAAGGGACTCCTCGATTTAATATCCGTGTATCTACTCACCGGGCTGGGGCAACGAGATACACTCATACCGGGAAGGTAAAGATTACACTAGCTCCTCGTGTGATAATATTTTCTATAGAATATAACTTCATTCCTCATCACCTCAGCATCCATCGGCTTCCGTACCAAAAGCACTCGCCTTTTTCCCAGCGGAAACTGTACAGCTTCTTGGTCCAATATCGCGCTGTTGGATGAATCGGCTCAATTCTTCCTTGAAGATTCGAGTCAGAAGCCTTTATCTGACGATATTGAGAAATTCATTGGTCATGTAATGATTTCTAGTTGTGATCCCGATGGAAATAGAAATCTCCGAAGAGGAGCTTTCGCCGTGAGATTTCTCCTAGTTTGTCAGGACGTCGGTAGCAGTTGCAAAAAACACCCCGTCTACGACGAAGACTCGGGCGAACCGGGTGATTTGTAGGAAACAAATAATTGTCTCCGTTATATTGTCAATCCCAGACAATCCCGTGTTGGGGGGGATCGCCACGATAATTCGAACCTGGTTCAACCCTGTAGATAAAATGTTCAAAAATAAGGGTGCAAAATAAAAATTGCCTCCGTTAACGGCAATCAGATAAAAAAAAGTCCTTGACGACCGAGGAGACAACAAGACAAGGGAAACTTAAGAAAGTTGAAGAAAATCAGAGTCTCAAATTTCCTCTTTTTATTTACTTCTTCTTCTTCTTCCCTTCATCTCTTCTCTGCCATTTACCTCACCTCCGCGAAAGGAACAAGAACCAGTTTCACCCTAACGATCTAAGACTTTGACACGTTCTTTCTCTTCACTTTCAACGTCCTGGGGATACGGGGGTAGGTTATAACCGTCGTTGGTCGTCTCGTCGACGTTTCGTCGTGCAGTGTGGGGGATAGTTAGTCGAGGATGAGGTGGTACTTGAGAAGAGAGAAAACAAAACAAAACAAAACGCGAATAGAGACCAAAAAAATGAAGATCTAGAAAGATTTTTGAAGTAGGGGAAAAATAGAGCATCTAGCGTGAAGACTTTTCTTGAAAAAGGAAAGAAAAATCAGAAATTTCTGCTGTACAACGTGAAACGTCGCGTCACAGTCCGGAAGCCTTTTTTTCCTCGTCATTTTCAAGGGCTGCAGACGAGGGCTTCGGGGAAAGAGACGGGGGTAAAACGACGGGACAGACAGAGGAAGGATATGGACAGATAAATACCGGGGTTTCAGGTTTGATGCTTGAGGGTTGAGCCACGAGGGCGTCGAGAATCGAGGATTTCATTATGTACCAGAACGATGCGAGACCACAATATTCAACCGTCACGTAGGTACACGGCTACGTACCGAACATCCCCCAGCTCCCCCCCTTCTCGCATGCTGCAGTATCGATTTTTATCATAATTCTCCACACACCCTCTTATTAGACGCGATTGTTCGCTATTCCCATCGCAAAACCCGTTCAATCGAGATCAAATTCTAAAACGACCCGCGAAATCATCCCCCAAAAAACGTTTTTTATTAGCGTTGATACCGTTTCCACATTCGATTTCAAGATGCTTTTACATCCTTGTCGAAATTCCGAGCACAAAAATTTCTGCCATTGAAATTACATTTTCAAATCCCATGGAATTAATATACAATGGAGTTTTTTGTAGGCGGGATTCCGGAGGAACCACTGAATCGATTCGATTGAAATTTGGAAAGAATATTCCTCCCACTGAGACGACGGTCCAGTGAAGTTTTCAACACATTTCAACTTCCGGTTTCGAAACTGTTCAAAGACTAACTTGATGATAATTTAGAGCGATACTTTATTCGCCATGGAAAATCACATCACAGTGAAATAGCATCGATTTTGATTGATTTTCACTGATGATATTTGAGAGTTTTTTCTTCCTCAGTCGAAATAAAGTGTTTTGTGGAATTTTTAGAACGTCCATCATGCAAAAATGCTTCTTTTACCTCGCGACTCGTTTATATTCTCATATGACATTTAATCTGACCCTACGCACGGCGTCTAAAGAAAGAAGCTTGAAAGTAACATCTTGAATTTTTATAGAATCTAAAGGAATCTTGAGAATCGCAAGTTACTAAACAACGTCGACCCAGTTTCGTGGGTTCTATTCTCGGTGTTGAAACCCAGCTACTCGTATCCAGTACGAGATAATAATTAAACTTATCTGTTATCTTTGGTTATTTACCTCCCTCAAATTACCCGTTGTTTATTATCGATCATCGTCAAAGTTTGTTTTGTTGGCTCAGCTCTATAGTTGTTGTTGCATTTTGCCGTGATGCGCGACCTACGAGCTTTCCGCAGTTAACGTCCAGAATTCCGCAAGAGAGAGAAAGAGAAGGGAATAGAAATAGAGGAACAGCAGAACCAACGAAGAGAAAAAGAAACAACGAAACGGAGAAAAGTACCCCAGCCGATTTCTGGGTCGTTAACTTAAGCTGGCTGCCCTGTAGTCTGGGATTTATAGACTGGAAATAATCGATTGATTGGATACAACGTGGTCACCGTTCGGCTCAGCGGTGAAAAAGCTTTAACGCTCGATCATTTTTCGAATGCAGTAACAACCCACCGATCACTCGGGGTTCTTTTGCTCCATATCCGGTCTGTTTTATCCGAACTGTTGCCTAATGCACTCGAAAATGAACGGAACAAAAATAAAAAATTGTACAATATCTCTAACGTTTCTTCTTTTGTCTGTTTCAGCTACTATGCCTCGACGGCGTTTCCGCCACGTTTGGCTCCGCCGTTGAAACGGCCGCGTCTAATGCCACCGGCACGACCTCAGCAACCTAAACAACAAAAACAACAACCCACCGTTAACAACACCACGATTCCAAGCTTGAATCAGCTCAAAGTTTACAGTGAGTAGATTAAATCGAAATTTGAGGGATGATATGGGGGGGGGGAGTTGTTGATTTTTTTATAGATTCTACTTTGTACGATGAACATACACACCAAATTTCAGTCGAAAATATCGATAATTCTAGAAGTTATGAATTTTTTAGTTACAATATTAGCGCCCAACGTGGGGAGCGTTAATTTTTTTTCTTCCAATAATTCCCACGGGCTTCGAAAATCATACTTTCCAAGTAGGTGTTACAAAAATATCGCGTGCCTAATGACATAAGGTCGTAAGCGCCAAAAACACGATTTTGGTGGCAAAAGGGCGTATAATTTTTTTTTTTCGCCATTCGCTCTAAAAGTGATCAAAACGTATTGAAACAATTGAAATAACGAGATCGAGAAATGTAAGTGCAAAGGGTCGTAAGTTGGGCGGATACGTCGTTCTTTCATTACAATTCGTTAGAAAAATAAAAAATGAATGTTAAGAGCAGAAGGGCGTATCTCCAATTTTTTTTTTTTTCATTTTTCATGATTTTTCCAAATCGGTGTAAAAACTCGTGAAACGCAAAGAAAAATCGAAATTGACGTCGTTTCGAAAAATTCGACAAAAAATATTCGGAGCTAAAAGCAGAAGGGCGTATCTCCAATTTTTTTTTTTCATTTTTCATGATTTTTCCAAATCGGTGTAAAAACTCGTGAAACGCAAAGAAAAATCGAAATTGACGTCGTTTCGAAAAATTCGACCAAAAATATTCGCAGCTAAAAGCAGAAGGGCGTATCTCCAATTTTTTTTTTTCTTCATTTTTCATGATTTTTCCAAATCGGTGTAAAAACACGTGAAACGCAAAGATAAATCGAAAAAACGATCGTTTCGAAAAATTCGACAAAAAATATTCGGAGCTAAAAGCAGAAGGGCGTATCTCCAATTTTTTTTTCTTCATTTTTCATGATTTTTCCAAATCGGTGTAAAAACACGTGAAAACTCGGATAAACGACATCACCTACAGCGAGAATAATTTTGGCGGATACGACCATATGCAATTAGTCGAGGTACTTTTTCTTTAATTTCATTAATTCAAAAAGGTCGTATCTACCAGTCGATACGACCTTCTGCCATTATTGACGAATTCACGAAAATTGATTGAAAAAAAAAAATTGGCGGATACGACCTTCTGCAATTAATGGAAACCATTTTTTTTAAGCGAAGTTAGGACTGAAAGGTTGTATCCGCCAGTACATACGTCCTTCTGCTTTTAATTGACCTAGTATTCAATTTTAACGTTTATGAACGAATCTTCGTGTTTTTAGTCTAATTATGATAACAAAAAAATTATACGCCCTTTTGCCGCTACGAAGAGCAAAAAGTCGTATGTTGGCGCTTACGACCTTATGTCATTAGGCACGCGATATGGATATCGGGGTCTAGTGTTGAGCCTAGTATGAAAATCGAGTCGTTTTGAATGAATTGCTCTGTCAGAATGATCCGAGTGACACCAGGGGCGACGATGTGTAATTTATCACGGGATTCTTCGAGCATTGATTTCATGAATATGGATGGATCGACTCTATCGAGTGGGTTTTGAATTGTGTATCTGGGAATAATTTGATTACCGAAAATATGGGGCTGACACGGGCGGTACCAAAAAATACTCCGTGTTGTCAGCTGGGATACAGAGTGTAGTGAAAACGTACGACGACAGCTCTAATCTTGGCAATTTCGTTCGAACAATGCGAGACCGCGGGTTACCCATATCCACTTTAGAACTAGAAGGGAATGGAAATATAATAAAAATATACGATCAGGAAAATCCGCAGTGCCGAATAGTTTCCAATTTTGGAAAACAAAAAAAAAATCCCCGAAAGGGAAATTTATACTCCCCATGAAGAAGGCTGCGGGTGACTCCTGACGCCGGCTCGAAACGCGATTAGTCAGGGTGGCAGGCTACTTCTCACCGGGTTCAAAGTCGGTTGAGTCTGATTGTGAGTGAAACTGGGTTTGAGCCGGTCTAAGAACGGCGCCGACTTGATTTATCCCAATGTTTTATGGCCGGTCTCGTAAATTTCGGATTGAACTTTAGCAAGTCGTGGAAACTGCGGGGATACACCGAAGGTTTCTGGCTCCTCGAGCCAAAGCGATGCAATTAGTTTCTTGTCAACACCCCTTCTCCCCCACCTTATAACACCCTAAGGTCGGTTAAGAGAACGCGACCTTCGCTTAATTACCAAAGTCCGCAGGCAAAGGGCGAGAAATTAAGAATTTTAAAACTTCTTATTACCCGTTTTCTTTTCCCGGCTGGATTGATCGGCCCAAAAGTTTATACCGACACTCTGAATTTCGCTCCAATTTTATACTTTCACGTGTCACTTCAAGACTTGACTCTCCGCTAATTATTCGATCAGACTTCGAAATTTCACCAAACAATCTAAAGAATTTCACGGTACCTATACTTGCCAGTTCAATTTTTATTCAATTGCATATGGCTGCAGTTTTTCTTTTCAAAAGTTTCTTCCGTTTTCATAACTTTTGACGGTGAAGGTAGAGCCTCGTACACGATAGACTCTTCGAAGATAAGAAGAAGGTAAAAGAACTGGAACAACATCCGTCGTGATAATGAAAGTAGTTTATTTTGTGCACGTTTCGTGTTCTTGATAAACTGCAACACGAATTCGGGGGGGTCGTTGTTGTTGGAGCTTTATATACTCTTATCCACTTTGAAAGTAAAGAAAAGTGGAGGAAAAGGAAAGTAAATGCGAATATTGGTGTCAATTTGGTGAAGGAACTGCGAGAAAGTGGGGAGATCCAGTAACGGGAATCTAGATTTCATTGATATTTATGGGGTGGAAAGTATTATACCCGTATACCCGTTATACCGCATCCCCATAAATATAACTTAACTCGAGGTTTCGACCACACGCGAGAAAACCATTTCCATTTAATTCCACCCAGTGTACAGGGTGTACACGCGAGCGTCATCGAAGGCTTTCGATTCACAAAAATTCACCCCTTTCTTTTTTATTGTATTTTGTTCGTTTATTTTTCGCAGGCAACCCGGACATACTGATATGCGGAAATTGCAGAGAGATGTTCACAGACCTGGGGGAACTTCTTGAACACAAACGAAACTACTGCAAGCTACGATTCACCTGTAAATGTCACACCTTCAACGGTACCACACCGAGTAAGTTTCAACTCTAGAATTTAAAAAAAAAACATCCCTTTCTTACAAAATGAGGAAAAATTAACCTTGAGGGGTTCAGAAACGTTCAGTTTCCATTTTTAAATCCTTGTGCTAAAAACCCGGTTAACAATTGAAATGATCATCGTCGAAATAAAAAAAAAACATCCAGCTTCGTCGACTTTTCATATTTCTTATTCTATGTGTTTGGCTGCGTGTGAATTTTATTCAAACTCTTCAAAAATGATTCAATGAACAATAAAGTTCGTGTCTATAAATGTGTATTGTAAAAGTCCTGACCACGTGAACCAAAGGTGCTCGAGTTCAGTTTTTTCATCATATCTTGACAACCATTGATTCTATCGACACAAAGGTCGGAATAAAAAATGAAGTTCACTAAATTCTCTACAATAAAGATCCGATATATTTTTCTCGTATCTTTAATAGTTTTTCTGTTTTACACCAGTGAATACGTCCATCATTCTCACCTGAGACGGTAAATACAAATATCGATACTTTCAGTCCTGTAACACAAAAAATATCATAGATACGAAAGAAATGTGTCGATCCTTTATTGTAGAGAATTTGATAAACTTTATTTTTTATCATTACATTTGTGACGGTAAGATCGATAGTTACCGAGATATGATGAAAAAACTAGATTGAAACACCTTTGATTCAAGATGGCAGATCGAGCCGTCAAGCTATAAGAGCTCTAAAATAAAGGTCACCACCAATTTGAAGATCTTTACTAATCAATTTGTCTATTTTTTCCAATTTTACTGAATAAAAACCCCCAAATTTGTATGTTTCGAAACCAGAAAGCGACTCCACAGCCTCGCTGCTCTGCGTCCTCTGCAAGGACGCCTTCCCCTCGGCCTGGGAACTGATGGTCCATGCGCAGGCAGCACACATGATAAACATTTACGAATTGGGAACCAGACCGGGGAGTCCCCGTTCGGGCCAAAGTCCATCGCCCCAGAGCCCGAGCCAACTCGTAAAGGAAACGTCCCCGTCGCCACAGGATCTCCAGGTGAGGTTGCCTAGAATTAGTCCGATCAGCGCCAAGAAGTTTCACGGATGGCCGCGAGCGGCGGTGCCGGTGAATTCCCAGAGTCGTCGAAACGCTTCGCTCCCTATCTAATTATAAGCGCGGCATTGTTCGCGACACCGTGAGGCAACGGAGGGTGTAGTAAAAAGTTAAAAGTGTCCATAAGAAAGGGGGGAGAGAAAAAAAAATAAGGTCGAAGGCTAGGTGTGGCAGGGCAACTTCTCGCCGCGCCATTTAAATAGCTTTTAGAAATGCCTGTTCATGCTGAGCAAACTTAAATTATTTTTAAGAGTCGTGTAAATGGATTATCCGACGAAGCGAGACGGAATTGCTACTCGACTAAAGCAGTTTGCGAAGAACATTAAAGAGAAACTCGGTAAAAAAAAACGGATTGTTTCGACATGGTCATGGACGGGGACCCCGGGTTAACGGAACAGGAAGTATATAGATTGTAATGAGAAATTTTTGTCTCTGACTTCTAACAGCGTTACCATTTTTTTTTTTCTCATTGCAAAAAGAGAGAGCCATCCGACTCGATTTATCTTCCGATTTCCTCCCCTCTCTCTGAACAATCCGATACGTGACATCTGTTTGTCGAGAATCGAAATATTTGGAGTCTCTAAAATTATCACTTTTGATACAGTATCATTTGCTGGGAAATCAGTTTGAGATCATTTAAATTCTATAAATTCGCATTGTTTTTGATAAATCGATAACTTCATCGTTTTCCAATTGTATCAAATCAGACTTCAACATAATAATCACTTAAAAGTCTTTTGTTCAAATTACATCAAATCAATCTCAATGAAATCGAAAGTGAATATGGTTGCACATTTGCTCATCTCCGTGAGGGTTTTATTGAAATTTTGGTTTTCGTTCAGTTTAGAATGGCTAAAAATCGCCCTAACTCACTTTTGCGAACTTTAAGTGACGAAAAAAGCCCATGAAATACAGTTGATCCCTCGAAGCTCCTCCCTCGTCGGACACGGAAGAAGACTCACCATGTATATCGGTATGAATCCATACGTACAGCAGGCCCTCGGAGAGTGGTTATAATAACGATAATATTAACAAGAACAGTGATAACTACAAGTATACGCAGCGGTACTAACAAGAACAAGAACAAGAACAAGAACAAGAACAACTGGGATCTGGGGCTGCAGCCTCGTACCAGAAATTCAGTTATTGCAATTGCAGTTAATATTACGTATGTATAGTCCGAGTTTCTGAACCCATTAAAACACCGATGGTCGAAATTTGATGTCTATCTCCATATCCGCCTCCGCCTTAGCTCCACCTTCTCGTTATACCTCAGTGTGATTCCGCGAATTGGCGCAGTTGCCGGTTATTAATTAGCGGTTTCTTACCCCGTCCCAGAATCCACCCCTGCTCTCGCCCTCCGCTCTTGGTGGCATAGCGAACCGACAGCTATTCGGTCTCCTCAAAGTCTCCAGGCCTCGAGCCGCAGCATCCACAGACATCGCGATGTGCCCAACCTGCGATAACTACCCCCGACCCCCTGCGAACCACGTGCCTTCAATCATCTCCTTCTCTTCCCGGCTTCCTCGACCTCGCTCGTCCCGACCTTCACCCCCCGTCTCAATGAGACCCGGAGGAATTTTAATTGCTGGCATACTGCGAGCGCTACCCTCTCCGACACGATTATCATTTTTAATTGCTTCGCTGGAGAATGAATTTATCGAGATCCAATTAGGGGTGAAATTTCCAGATCAGTGTTTGATTATTCAATAGCTAGGATAGAGGAGGATTACGTTAACTCGCAGAACTCTCGAATCGTTGACCCTTGGAGGCAGTATTTCGACGATTTTTGGTCAAAAGCTCAGCTTCACCCTCAAAAACTTCAAAAGTCGTCCCGGATCTACAATTTTTATCGGACAACGACCAAACTTCTTCTCAAATTTTTGTCGTTTTCGCTAATCCAAAATTGGATCTCTACATTCTTAGATCGATGTTCTGACGATATGCAAGAATTTGTTTTCCATTGGCTGATTGAAACTGTGCTTCGAGGACTTTTTTTAAGGGTTTAAACCTGCGGGGCTTTAGAATTTACAGGCTTTGTTTGAATTTTTTGGTTCAAGAACTTAGTTTTTACAGGGGTAAAGCGATGCTTTAAAACCGTCTGAAAATCATTTGCAACATGAGGAAAGAAGACTGCAACAATGAGTGAATTGAGTCCAAAAGTAGAAAGCGGAGCCACCCGTCGTGGTCATTGTTTGGTAGCAGCACAAAAGCCGAGCCCACAGCCAGTAGCAGCTGAGGAATGGACGTGTGACGATAAGAATGTGGGACCAAGGACGCGACCCTGCTTCGTCTTCTGCTCACGATTTTTTGCGATAAATAAATAAATAAATAAATATATATCTCGGTCTGGTTGGGAACAGAATCGGAGTTCAAATCCTGCGGATAGACAAGAAACGCAGTTGGAATGAGAGATGGGAATGAATTAGCCTGCTTATTTTCAGAGAGACACGATCTTCGAGTACAGAATCGATCTCGATATAACTATAGAGGGTTAATTTCAGAGAAATCGAATTAGGCGTGTAGGTCACACCGTAGACTAGATCAATAATCTTAAGGTGAGCGAGACCGCAAGGACCTCATCGACTCTGTGCGTTCTCGATAAATTGAACTTGGAATTAATTCGTGGAACTGGAACGTCTCAGACGCCCACATCTACACGTATACTGTTTGCCAATTATCGAATTGCGATACAAGACGGTGTAATTAAACTCGAAATACTCAGCTAGGCAGTCAATTTCAGTATCTTCACGATTCAGCTCAGAATCCAACCGAAATTAGAAACGTTATTGAAGCTGATACAGGTTAGGAAAATTGTCCAATTTTGCAAAACTTTAATTTTTCGTATTCAATATGCTGCAAAAAGAAATGAAACTAAAAATATTTAGATTCTGATGAAAATTGCTACTCGAAGATTTTTCGGGTCACAGATCACGAATGTGAAGTCAGATTTGCGAATTTTTAAATGGCAAATTCAATTCGCTGAGGAAAGAAACTAAAAACACTCGAAATCTCATAAAAATTGGTACTCGAACCCTTTTTTGAATCGCTGATCAAGAATCTAAGGTCAGATTTGCAGAATTAAAAACAGCTGGGAACAACGGTTTCACGTAATTTTTTTTACTAAAAACCTAGAAACATTCATATATCATGATCCCCAAATCCAATCAGTGCAAGGTACGTTTTTTCAGGTCGTTGGATATGATACGTCGATGATTTGTTAAAATTTCGGTCATCGTCGGATAAAGATTGCAGTTTAAGGACAATTTTCTCAATTTCTCACAGTAAAACTGAGCAAAATTGTGGAGTCGAAAAGTTTTTCAGCACATTTTTCTGCATCTATTTGAAATTGATACCCATAACGACATGAACATACGTGATACACCGAAGTCACACTCTTCTCCCGAACCCTGGAATGGCTAATGGCACGATCCCCAAATCGGGGGTGGATTTCTTGCTGTATTGTGCAAACCAGTTAATCACGCGATAATACCGCAAGAAATTCTACCGGTCGCGTGTAGAAGCGGTTAAAAAATGAATTCCTCCGGGCCGATGCACCAATGGAACTCTGGGAACGCGGTTCCTGCACTCGAACGCCATAAAACACTGTTAAGCAGATACTTTTTTCGCCTTACCCGAACCCATGCAGGAGTAGCCATCAGTTAATGAGAGTCATGCCCACGGCGTGATGGGAAGTTGTGTGCGGTCGATCTGTCGATCGTGTGATAGATTGAACGAGTCCCCGGATCCCCAGAGGGGCAGAGGGACAACCCTTCCGCCATTCCGTTTTTCCCATTATCGATACGAGTGTAAAAAGCCGGGTTTTGCTCAGCTCCTCTTGATCAGAGTCTGTATCACAGTTTCACAACCCGGTGGTGGAATTAGCCTCTTTCTCTGTCTGCGTTCGATCCAATAGATTGGGAGAAAAAAATGACGTCGAAAATTCTGCCGCAGGCTTCGAAAACCCCAGTCACTTCATGTACAGGGTGGCCGAGCTCATGTGTCGAGAAAGGGAGGGGCTTAGCTCAATTAAAGTGGCGTACGCTAACTTTGAAACGATCATTTCGAAGCTTGGATGATTCTCGGTCTTCGAATGCGTTTTCTACTTGAAATCTACATCTGACCGTTTCAAAGTTATGCGACTTTGATTAGGCTGAGCCCCTCCCATTCTCGACACGTGAACTCGACCATCCTGTATATCTGACGCGGAAACCCGATGATGCTAGAAGTGAACAGTCGGGTGCGTTAATGAAGCGGTTCTTTCTCTAATGAACGGTAATTACAATTTCCCGTTGCCTGATCAAAGACGCCTCGAGGTTTCCAGCCCCAGACCGCGAAATGCTTAGAGCAAACAACGCGAATGGCTAAACAGTCCGCAAAGGATTGGGGTGTACCGTGTGTATCTAGCCGCGGAGCCTCCTTACGCCGCGACGTCTGGCGTCTGTCAATAATAATGAACTATGTACGAAATCGAGTAATTAGGTCCGCAATTATTATATATATTTTTTCTGTATTTCTCTCAAGTTTTAATTCAGCCGATTTTCCAGATCTAATTTTCTGCTTTATCAGATTCTTTTCACCAAACTACCAGATACATATCTTTCAATTTTGTTTAATCTGACCATGGATTAGTTATCAGCAACCTGAAAAAATTTTTGATATGAATTTCAGTCGGAATCAGATCTTGTATTGTTCAAATCAGAGCCTATGTCCGTGATCAGCGACCGAATCAACCTTCCGATACCGATTTTCATGAAATTCCTTTGATCATTTCTCGAGATGTCATCGTTTCTATTCTTTTTTTTTTTTTTTTGTAGATGAAGATATTATCTTATCCCGATCATAGACTTTCCTGTAAGTAGCTCAATCGTGCAGATATTGGGTAATAAATTTTCTGGATCAAGAACCGAGTATAGACTGATCGGTAAATCAAGAAATAAAAGAGTAAGAGAATAAGATTAAAACTCAATTGCAGGATAGCGTCCGTGACTTGACGTTTCCGGAAAAGTCGAGTTCTTATCCAGTGCATAGGACGCATGGTAATTAATTCCCTCTGCATTTAATTTACTGCCCTCGCGTATCTCGGTCGGATCCTACAGACGTGGGAAGGCGAATTGGACCCGAGAGACTTGAAACCTTTTTTTCCTCCTTTCTTCTCTATTATCTATTCTTTGTACACATGTAGATACGTATACATATAATGTATAAAAATTTATTTCGTTTTCAAAGTCACACGCTGGCTTACGAGAACGTGCAGAAAGAAGGATAGATCCTGCGAGGCCTACGTGGATAATTATTTTCCGAGAAAGCGCTTTGTTTCGAATAATTACCATTGTCCCATTGCCGGTCTCCGGCACTATTACATGCCCCACCATCCACAAAAGGAGATCAAAAGGAAAGATACTCAGACACTCGACTGCTCTGGCTGCTGGGCTGCTGGGCTGCTGGGCTGTTTGGCTTCTGCAGGGTTTGAGGAAAAAGGGAGGGTGGAAAAATGAAGGAAAAAAGGAAAAGGGGATTAATATCTCTTCCACGTCTCCTCGATCTCCCTCCTATCTCTCTACATTTTGCGGACATCGTCGAGAGGAAAGGATCTGCATTATTATCAAGAGACAGACAAATTTCTTCCTCTGATTATTCCTTTGAGACCGTCAGGTACCTCGAACCGATGATGGGGATGCCTATTTAATATCCACTCTGGTTTCTCTGTCTTTTTCTTTTCATACTTCGATAATCATTCTTCGACGGTGGACGGCTATTTTCCACAAACCCTAAATACAAATTCAACGTTACCAACGTTAAAAAAAAAATGATTTTGGAGTTTTCTGGTTCTCTTAAATGTAATTATCGAATGAGTAAATGTTTATCAGAAGTGTGATGGGCATTTACTTTCGATAATGTGATAGCGACATATATTGACGTTAATTGGTGGCTTATAACGGAGGAGCTCGGGGCCTCTGAACCTTTTTTTACTTTATTATTTAACTCTTTTCACCCCTGTTGAGGGCAACGAGTCCTCTTCAAACTCCGTTGACGACCGACTCAGACGACCATACCGTCGCAGTTTCCATTTAATTGGCTTCACCTACTTTGCCACGTTTCGAAACCTGAGGTAGAAAACGGGGTCATGTGAAGTTGAGGAGCTGAGGAGTACCGGCGTACATATATGGACACTTTTAACACCCTTTGCAGGAGTCGGAAAAAATCTGAAACTCGGTGATACAGATCCAGAAAAACAAGTGTGAAATCGAAAATGTCCAGTTTTCGAAGCAGGAAATGGAGAAAAATTGATCACCGATCAGGTCAGGGTCGAGATCGAGCCTGACTCCGTTTTCTTTGGAAGTTTTCTCAGTGTTATTCAAAGTTCTCCAAGTTTTATCTCGTTACCTACTTCTGATTTTAAAAACTTGAGTCCTTTTTTCCTTCAAAGAGTCTATCTGATCACAAAATGTCTGTGTTTTGTTTCTAAACATTTATCTTTCGTTCCCAGGTCGATGCCATTCACTTTCTTTCCAATATTTCGTAATATAAACGTGATCAATATTATTGAAAACGAATTTTCGCTTTTTTCCCTGATCTTAATGTCGATTTAGTTTCATCAATTTTTCTGTTCTCCAGGAAAACAAGAGATTGGAAAGTGAGGAACGCGCCGAAGAGGAAGATCTTGATGGACACGAGCTACTGCCGTCACCAGACAGTGGCAAGTCAACCGACAACGAGGGTATTTCATCCCCGATCAAAATGCGTTCTGGTGTTCTTGGATCCGACCATGAGGACTGCGACGAACTCATGGACGTCGAGAACACGGCACAGGCCTGCATCATGCACGCCCTGAGCATTGTGAGTCATTAAAAGCAAGATTTAATCACCAAAACAATCTTAGGATATCCAATACGGTTTTTCTTGAAACTGGCCACAAGGATTCTCAAAGAATCTGAAGGTTATCGAAAGCTTTTGAAGGATTCCATCTTTGAAGTTTGTGAAATTGAGTTCTCGTCTCAATTTTTGAATCAAACGTCGCAAGTTTTGATCGTTCTAATTGATAATTGACATAATTTTGGATCCTTCGATTAATTAGGGATGGGACTGTAGGATATCAGGGGAGTTCGAGGATATATGAGAGACCGTGTGAAATCTGCTTATTTATGTACATATGAGGCTTTTACTGGGGGGATTCGGTGTTTGCTCACAAAGGGCAAAAATCCGGGTATACGAGACTACAACGGATCGAGTTCGCGGCACATCGGTTTTCGCGAGGATCTAATAGCGCCATTCTCACCCAGCTATTAATCACATCACACAAACCCCAACCCTTACAATTCCAATAGCATACAGGATCGGCGATGGGTGTGCAGTGGCAATAATTACCGAGCTGTTATCCGCGTCGTGGTATAGTGTAACACGAGAGTACCGTAAACGCATGTAATGGCACCGGTCTGTGGCTGTAACACTGCACTTTCGATACCATCCCTGCGTCCTTAAACCCCATAACCGATGGAGAATTTAATGCCGAACCGATGGAGTCTGGATCCATGGATTCATATCACCTGACTCTCGCGGATCTATCAATTTCCGAATCGGTCGTTTCCAGATTCTCGTTTACCACCCCGAAAACGAATAGGTCACTTTTCATGTTGTGTGTGTCGCCAGATTTTCGTCCATATCTAGAGAACGAGTCACCCGATTTTAACGAATTTCCTCTCAATCGACGCAGATATTGAAAAACAAGAACTGACGCAATTTTGGATTCCATCCATTCGGTAGTTCTCGAATTACTTTGATAACGAAATTCTAAAATATAGAACAAAAATGTGAAATTCTTGATTTTTCGACCCCTCGTTCGGTATGAAGGGATTTTTTTTGTTCTTCGGGTTCAATTTCTCATAGTTTTTCAACGAAGAAACGGATAATTCGATTGAAAATGAGCATTCGAACGTTTTTTGGTTCCCTGATCACGAATCCGAGGTCCTAATTACAATTTTTTCTATAACAAATCCAGTATGGCTGCTCAGAATGAAAAAAAAAACTCGTGAGATTCTCATGTAATGTATTGAACTGAGAAATAACCGAGCCATTTGACTATTTTTTTGTTTTGCAGTGCAAAAAATTGTCGGTGAAAAACCAGGCGCTGTTCGTATATTTTGGTGAAACAATAATATAATAATCATAATAATGATAATGGTAACGGAAAAAAATGCGTGTGCTAAAAAATATGGGGGTGAGCGAGTGTTGACTAATAGCGTTCATCAAAGTCTAATGGGACCAATTTAGCAAGAGCTTTTTTACACGGTTTCGCACAGTGGGAACGGGCTGGTGATACAATAATCGTGAGGGATTCCGAACAAGACTCGAGTAATCCCGAAAATCGATCTTCCTCATTTTATTCTCTTATTTTTCTATTATATTTCTATTCACCGATCAAAAACGCTCTGAATTCTTTCTAAATTAAAAAATGGGGGTAGAGATTCCACCGGGCTTTCAGAAGCACTGAAATCCAGACTGAAGAATATTCAACCCCCTCCTCAGCTCGTGCCTATAGCGATTTTCGCGGTTTTCCACAATGCACTGCAAAACTTCCCCCTGGCCCTATACAGCCGGACGAGAAATGTGAAATGTCCGATATGACAAGCGCGCGGACATACCGAGTCACACCTTCCTTTTCTCCCTCACTTACTAACCCGAATCAACCTGCAACCCCCTATTCCACCAACGTTTCCGTTGCGCGTTCACGCGGTCAGCTTTGCGGAATTAATTCCTCGAATTTCGATTCATAAGGATGAGGCTGGTTCACCTCGCAATTCAGCCGCGAACTTTGGACTTCGATTGCAAATTTTTTTTAAAAATAAAAAATTATCTCCGGGTACCAAATTTTCAGAAATAAAGGATCAGAAATTTTATTTCAGGGAATTTTGGACCCTTCTTTTTTACTTTTCAATTGCACTCTTCTCTTTTTTTTTTTGATCGGTTTGTTTTATTTTTCCATGAGGTGAATGGAAGCAAAATGTGATTCTTCCAGTTCAGAGTGAAAGAAAAATTTCCCAGGATGGGTCAACGTCATTTTAATTGAAAAAAAGCTATGTTAAAATTGGTATGAGAGTCGGAATATCAAATACGGTATTGAATTACTCATCGAAAATTAGGTTTTCGGAAATTAAATGTCACAAAAGTACATACAGTAAAATTATCACGATTTTTTTATATAACCGAAGGTAATATAGTCACGTGTATTAAAATTCACAAAAAGTTTACAAAATTTATTATTCAACTGTCAAGTTCATCCATATTACGAAGAAATAATTTTTTTTCCAGATACGTTCGTTTCGATAAAAAATTTAGTTTCATAGAAGTCAAGGTGATGCAAAAATCCCCATGTACAAAGTAAACAATGCAGAAAATTAGCAAAACCTAATTTTTCCTGGATTAGGAATTTTTGACAGTTTCCTTTCCGCATTTCAAAATCTGAGTAATCCAAAATCTTTAATAAATCGATTTATAACATTACAAGGAGGTTTATAATCGAATTTTTGATACCAATAATTTGCTGAAAATTTTCCGACGAAAAAATCTGAAAAGCACGAACAATTTGGCTTCAATATAAATTTTTCAATTTGCATAAGCAATGAAAAACCCATCAGATTTGCTATATTTTCTTCTACATGGGCTCCTTATTTGTTCGTTAAACAATTTTCCTACAATTATTCCCAATTTCAAAGGACTTCGAAATAAAAAAATGACATCTGAGCTATTGTCAATAATTCAAAGACTTTTCTCAGAAAGTGAAAAGTACTATTCCTCAAAGTACCGATTCAAAAATCTGAGGGCCGATGAAAGACAGTTTAGGGGTTGTGTGGAGTGTGTTTAATCGAAGCGTGAAAAAATCGTCAAATCCCCAATACACTCTCGTAGTACAGAGTCGAAAAGAATGAAAAAAAAAAAGAAAAAAAAGAAATCGGGCTGTTAGCCGCGTATTTCGTCAAGTGGTTCATTCACGCGGTTGGTTGGTAAAAAGTGCTCCAATTACCTAGCATTCAGCTTCTCTGAGTGCGAATCAGAATTGAAGGACTTTGAAGAAAGAAAGAAGTCGAGAAATAAAGAGCTAGAAAGAGACAGCAAAGTCTGTCGTATCGTCCACATCGATAAGCTGATCCCCTCGCCGTTTAATGCAGCTCCTCGAAATGTTCCACCGCGGTCCATATCAAAGCTCAATTTTTCATCCATTCTTCGCCTCAATCGCATTCTATAATTATTGATCATTACTGTTATCTTCTTCTCATTATTTCGCAGGATTCGTCTCTGGAACGTACGTCCAATCCGAGCTCGCGGGGGGCCCAATCAGACGCGGTGGTCATGGCGCTGACCAACGGTTCCCTATCGGCCAAAGAATGAACTGACCTGATAAGAGATTCGGTCTTCCCTCCCGTGTCGCGAGCATGGAGGTCCCACCACTCAACATCAATGAGACATATCGGGGACATGTTCGTTTGTAAATAGCTTCAATGTCCCCCCCACCCCACCCATCCCAGAATAGAAAAATGGAAATAAAATTATTATCATCCCTAAACGATCCTGATATGAGCCTGTGAAATCTTAAGACAGGAACGTTATTATCATACCTACATACAGATGACGGTGGTGAAGCCACCCCTACGCGCCCAGAGAATTATTTATAGTGAGTATGATATAATATCATTGAGATTTAGGGTAAAGTACATAAGTTTCAGAGAAAGAGAAAATAAAACATGGATTTTTTCATCGTGATACTCGACGACGAATTTTGTCCGGTTTTTTATATTCAGTCCGTGAGACACTCTGAAAGCAGGGTAAAACATTTTTAATCATGTTATCAGACACTCGGATCAAAGAATAGAAAGACGATTTCAGAATTAAAGATCTCTGATTCTTTGAATACTGTTGATTCAATGATCCTTTGAACTTTGAATTAGGGTAAAGTCCGCAGCTTAATGCTGCTGAAGTACCAACCCTCGGCTTTCGATGTCACGTATGAAGCGAACGGTCCATTCTACGCAAAAAACTATATGAACGTTTTTTGTAGGAAATTCAATAAACTTCAAAATCGGTTCAGAACACTTTTCACCTAGAAGCAACCGGAAGTGAGATATTGACCAAAACGTTGATTGACAACGTGAGGGTAGTATTGCCAAGAACCAACCCCTTGGCTTTCAAAGTCGCATATGAGGCAAACGGTATAGTCTACGCAAAAAAATATAACGTTTTTTGTAGGAAATTTAATAAACTTCAACATCGGTTCAGAACACTTTTCACCTAGAAGCAACCGGAAGTGAGATATCGACCAAAATCTAGATTGGCGTTGAAAGGGGTCGAAAACTATGAAATCAATGTCACTACGAATACTTGAAACTTGTATATAATATCGAAAAAAATTGAATTATGAAGCATATTAGAAACTATATAATTTTTTTTAGAGTTTCTATAGATCGATATTACCGAAACTGGACGGAATCGTTGTCGATAATCCCGGTGTGATAAAACATACGTTTAAAGATTAAGTGAGGCCACGATCGAAAAAAATTGTAAATACAAAAAATAAATGAAAATCCGAAAAGACCTAAAAACGTAATGAATTGATATCTACGGTATATAATGTGTATAAAAAAAAGTCTTCACCAGCTTCGAACGTGACCGCGAATCTTAAAAATCTATATATTATATACATATATCAGAATCTATGAGCGTGTATATTATAATTAGGCTTTGGGAGGCGACTCTCGTTATTGCTTGATACATATATAATATGAATTTGAATAAAACTGAAAGATTTAGAAATATTTTTCTTTCAATGTTATAAAAAGAAACGTGGCAAAAACAAAAACGAAAAAAAAATTGCACCCTTTAATCTCGAACCAATATATATTATACCCTCGGTCCCAGCCCTTTTACCTTGAATAAAATTTAGTGTGACGTCACGTTAGCAGTTTAAGCTTGACAATTGTAATAAAGTCGAGCATCAGGCGATGTTTTTTTGTTTTTTTATTATTATTATTATTAAATTGAACCACAGGTGTAAAAAAATTGCCTAATTATATTTGATATTGAATAATTGTTGCTGAGCGACGATGTTAAATTTCTTTTTCTTTCATCTGTTTCATTAAATATATATATACTATTATAATTATTATTTATTGGAGTTTCTAAAAGGTTCGAGGCTAGAGACTGAGCACTCCGATTAAATAGTTATACTTTTATCTCTGTAGAAAATTCTTTGCGATTCCTGATTGAACAATTACCGTTATTTTTTTCTTTTTTTTTTATCTGTGCGAATCAATTATCGCAGATAAAACGACGATTGTTTGTATACTGGTCGAATCTTAGTGCCGAATGTTATTATTATCTAGGGTACGTTATTTATTTTCATCGATTATCACTTATCGTAACGATATCATTATGGAATAAAAATGAATTTAAAAAGAAAAAAAAACCTTAAAAATGAAAAAATACCTAATCACATACATTTGTAAAGATGATTAAATAAAATTATTTAATAAATAAAAATCAAAGCCTATATATTATATTTGAGAGGATTTCGGGTTATATAATATTATATAGCTGAAATAGAAAATCTTAAATATATGAGCTGTAAAAAATCGCCGAGTCTTCTTGCTGTATAATCTAATGTTATAATCTCGTATTAATTTATTACTTATAGGTATAGAAAAAAACCAAAACGTTATTTGTTCATTGTCGTATATATAAACAATGTTTTATGTATCATGATCACCTTAATAAAAAATAAAAAAAAAATACGTTACGTCTTTTAAACACGATTTTTTACTCATTTTCCAAAACTCAAATTATCCTGCATCCTGCGATTTTATACTTTCTTATTCATTTTCTATGAGTCACAGAATTCAAGATCCTCGATGAATCACTGATTTTTTTATTCAGCCTCGTTCCATCGAGAAAAAAATCATTAAATTATCGATTCCTTCCAGTTATTATTATCACCATTATTGTTATTTCTTTTTTTCCGAAGAAAAACGACCAGAGCCGAAGGAGGGCGAAAATGTTATCGGTAAGAAATGAGGGTAGGTAATATTTTGGGTGATTAAATTTGGCCAGAATTATTGTTACCGTTAGCCGCGTATCGACCTTGTTTCTAGATTTATAGACAATATATATTTGTGGTGGGTGGTTGTTATTGCCTGAGGTAGGGTTCGGTTGGTTCAAACATTTGTTACCGTATATCCCATAACACACAACATGCGGGCACAAAATTACGGTCAAATTTGTAACAATCCTAATAAGCTATTTGCCTAATCGGACTCGGGCACGCAACACGTGGATGAATACGCCTCGCGACTATCGCGTGGCCCACGATGCCTGTTTGGTACGAGAAACCCTACCCACAACAACCAAAACGATTTTCGGGTCTAGATTTTTTTATACGTGAAAAAATAGTGGCGGTATAAGTATTACTTCAAACATACTTCGAAAATCATTCATATCATATCCAAAGTTCATTACATATCGTCGAGGTTTCAGACACAGGGTTGATTCGATTATGGCTGTCGACGTGTCATTTTCTTCAGAGAGCAATTCTTCGTCATGTGAACGAGGGAAAGTGAGAAAAAAAATCCTGTGATAAGTTATGGTCGGTTATCGAAATTTAGCGACAATCTAGTCACTCTTTTGCTGATAAATTGGTCCAAAAATTTTGTATTTCAATTTCCCTCATTCACACGATGAAGGATTGCTTTCCGAAGAAAATGAGACGTCGACAGACATAATCGGATCAACCGTTTGCCTGAAACTTTACGACAAGTGATTTTAAAAAAAGTCAATTTTTCGATATCACGCTGTACTGGTACCCTCAATCTCTCTATCTTCTGCATTTGTGCCATGACCAATAATTTTTTAACTTCCCGTTTCTCTGTTTTCAGAGAAAAAAGGAAGTTACTGTGATCACCCCGAAAATGAAAAGTTGAGTGTGTGTGTGTGTGTGTGTGTGTATGTGCGTGACCACATTATTGTCCGCGCGATATCTCGAGAACGCGTGGTCGGATTTCGATCAACTTGGGCTCAACCGACGGGGCTTTTCTCAACTTAGAACTGATCAGATTTTGGCTTCGATCGAATTAGTACTTTTTTAACTATTCAAATAACAAAATTCTAAAAAACGCAACAAAAATGACGATACTTGAGAACGAATCAACGGATTTCAATGAAATTTGGTATCATATGGTTTTTTTGATCGCTGATCACGAATCTGAAGTCAGTTTTGCAAAATTTTCATTTGGCGTATTCGATATGCTGCAAAAAACTAAAAACATTTGGATTTGGATGAAACTTGGTACTCGTAGGTTTTTTGGGTCACTGATCACGAATCTGAAGTCAGATTAGCGAAATTCAAAATGGCGAGTCCGATTTGCTGGGAAAAATACTAAAAACATTCGAAATCTTACGGAAATTTGTACTCGAAGGTTTTTTGAACCGCTGATCAAGAATCTGAGGTCAGATTTACAAATTTCAAAATAGCTGAGAACAAAATAAATAACGGGAAGTTCGAAGGCTGGCTCATAGTCAGCCCAAACCCGCTTGTTTTTTCAATGTCATGTGTTTGATGTTTGAAAAGTCACCCTATCCCCTTCAAAGGGTGCAGATTCAACCCCTGGCTGTGTACATATGTCAAAGGTTAACAATTTCGAAAAACAAAAAAACCATGTATCATACAAGACACACAAAATTCTCCGTGTATTGTTCTCCTCGGTTTTCTAGCGAGTTCAACACGTGGAGGTGTTTCCGAGTTGATCAAAAGTCCAACAACTGTGCCATGCAATAAGGCAATAATTCTTGTCTTGTAGGTGTGCGGCAGTAATAGGTACGCCAGGGTGTTACCGACCGAGAACAGTTGCTCAGAAATCTAGTATCAGACTATAGTTTGCGGGTTTCGCCTCCGATTCGCTGTGAAACGTAAAACGATTTTGGCAACGGTTTCCGTTTCGCTATTTGTCGGTCGTAAACCACGGCTAGAGTTCCACGCCTATAAGCCACACACCGAGTCGTAATTCAATTTCGAAATAGAAACTGCGTCTCGAGGTCTACGCGCGGGAAATTTATTCGCTAATAACGTCGTGATTATTACTATAAAAAAAATAATCAGTCTTCGTTGGCCGGAGTTTCCAAAATTTCTGAAGGCTCATCGGACAAAGGTTCGACAGATTAATTAAACCTCAATTAGGCGGTAAACAAGTGCGGCTCGCAAACAAACTTTTCGAGATGAAGAATAGCGAAGAGAAAATGAGACGGTGATTAATCATTCGATCAAGCTTAAATACCGATTTAGATTTTATTAATTAACCGTATAACGAGCCTGAGCATCCTTAGCTTTTCATAAATGGGGACGGGGTTGTAATATAGAAGGAAAAAGAAAGACTGAGAGTCGAGTGAATTTTTTGATCAAATTATAGGCTTAATCGAATAAATAAAGGCGTCGTTACGACGGGATAGCCGCGACGCCCTCGGTATCCTTCATCTTCGAAAAACGGCTAGGGAGACGGGGGATCTGTCATGCTGTCAAATATTCGGTTATTGATGGATCGTAGGGCCCTTGAAGTCAATCAGGGAGAAGCCAAGGGTGCCAGAAATGGTTCCTGGGCGACGCTAGTCTGCAGCCAACGCCATTTCTCGAGCCTAATTGACAGACTCTTTTACTCCAGGGGAAAAAGGATACCACGCTGTTTTTATTTTTTTTTAAATTTTTTTATGCTTCCTCTGCTCCTTATTTTTTTTTTTTTTCTTATTTTTCAAACATTTTTCATATCATCCGCGATCCTCTTTCAGGTATTCCAAGAACATCCGATCACCGACGGTGCTGTAACAAGAACATCCGGTTTGTATCGCTCATTGAATCCAGCCACATACCTCATCGATTCTGAAGCGATCAACGTCACAGTTACATGAGATTGCAGAAATAGACAAATTTGTGGAATTCTTTCAGCCGATAATTTCGTCATTGGAATAAATTGACGATGAAGGTTTATATAGTTGCGGTTATCAAACGTGAATCAAGTTTTTCGTTACAGCGTTTGAATTTCGCGGTATCGTGTGACGTCACGCGTTAACTTTTTTACAGACAGATGGCGCTAGGCACGAACATGGCGACCGAGGGACCGCGTGACGTCACCAATTGTCAACTGCTGCGATGACGGTCATCAAGAAGTTGATACTATAATTTTTTTAATTTCTAAGAATTTTATTTTATGAATAGTTGTTACTTTTCGATGCAGATTTTTCTTTTCTCTTTTTTAAAATATAAAAAAAAAAAACGATGTATAGGATGGCCCGAATATAACATTGGACCATTTTGAAATGTTGATAAGACCCGAATGCATCAACCGATTTTTGGAAACTTTCATTTTTGCTGAAAGGTCAAAGAACCAAACTTCAACTTGGATTTTTAAAACTAGGACCTTGAATGAAGCGAACCTTGGATCTGTTGAAAGAATTAATGTGATTTGAAGAAAAAATATTCTATGACCTATATTTAAACTAAAATTTTGAAATTCTATGAATTTTCATTATTTTACGGTTATAAAGGGGAAAAATCTTCAGTGGAATCATTAAACATAAGATAATCGTTCATTTTCGTTACTTTTTACATACCTACTATTGACGATTTTCATCGAAAATTGTTTTTCAAATTCCTGTATCTCAGCCCAAAAAAAAAAGGATTTTGCAATCTTTCAAAAACGAAATCTGTGCTTGATTCTTCAACTTACCAAATAAAAAAAGATCTCAAGGTCAGGTCAACACGTTCAGCGGTTTTATTCACTTTTTCAAATGGTCCGCGCTTCGAATTCGCCACCCTGTATATGTGCATGTTTGTATAAGACGAACCGCTGAACCGATTCCATCTGAATTTGTACCAAAAATCGATCATCGCTATACTTCGAGCTGATATAATTCTCGATGCACTTACACTTCCGGTTCGAAGACCGCGAATGTTTGAACTTTTAAAAATTTGTCAATTTTTTTGGACCATTCGTCGAACTTTGAACTTCAGTTTTCTGCCTAACCGGAGTGGTTATTCAATAATTTTTCTTTTTTCGAGCGTATAAATGATTCGCCCGATGATTCGAATGTGAATAGAAACTATCGAAATAAAAATAAATGAAATAAAAAGCGTTCGGTGATAGGAATAACGATACGGGGGGAGCACTCAGAGTATTACCTTGCAGACACATGCACAGAGGCAGCTATCTATACACGCTGTGTCTGTAACCGTGGTTTTTTATATGCATACGTCCGTCTTCTATGTTCCGCACCCTGCCACCACGCCAGCTGTGTTCGCGTGATGCTCGTGATAAGGGTGAGTCGATTTCACTGTTTTCTCTTCGATGATCGTTATCGTCCCACAATGATTCTACTTCCGTGTATATATTTTCCCCTCGTTTAATCATTCCCACAATCGGATGGAACGACTTTTTTATAAACTTCAAGGTATTCGACTATTCCCATGAAGTCTGCCAATTATCTTCCTTCTGTAATTGTCAGTCTCTTATTATACTTTTTACTACCGACTCGCGGGCTTGTTCATTAACCGGGTTAAATTAACCCCGTGGATAAGAGAGGCTTGGGAACGGTAAGAAAAAGACGCGGTTAACAGTTGCATATTGGTGTCGCGTCCTCGCAATATTTTCTCTCTTAGGGACGTTTCCCGGTAGCGTCGCGACTTCCATATTCAAGACCTTTTCTAATTAGCCACTGCGCCTCACGGTTCCCCTATACATCTCAAGCTCTCTGTACCTATTGCTTCTCTGTTTTCGAAACGGAGATTAGATACGTTTCACTGGAACAATTAATGACGAAAGTCTAGTTTCAGGGTAAGCCCGAAAACTAGTTGATTTGAACAAAAATTCCATTTTTGGAAAACAGAAGTAGAAAATTTGTTACGATTCTTTATTTTTTATCTACAAAAATAAGTGGTCAAGTTTGGCGCAGAAGGTCATTTGGTCCCGAGGTCCCCTTAATTTTTCTGCTCGTTGCTTCAGTTAAAAAAAATTCGATCACGTGTCACATCCATTGATTTAGAAAGAATGAATTCAAAGTCTATGCATGAATTTTCAAATTTGACATTTATTGATACCGTTTGTGATTCTTGCAATTAAAAAATGAGTGATAATTCTTTTCTGATTCTCCAAAATTCTTGAATTTTCATTTCGACGGTTGGAAAATGCAGATGATTACTTTTCTTTGAGAAAAAAATATATGATTCTGATATCAAATTCGGAATCACAGACCCAAAAAACCGCAGCCTACTAATTTTTATGCAAATCGGATGAGTTTTAGGGTTTCGAGTCTCACGTCCGATGGCGCCACTGGTAACTGAGATATTTCATGGTGCGCATGCGCGAGAGAAGCTCTAGGACGAAAAGTAGGTACTTTACGAGTGCACGTGCGCCAATTCCTCTCGCACTTCTCACACTTCCGAAATAGAACATTTATTGATACCGTTTGTCATTCTTGCAATTAAAAAATGAGTGATAATTCTTTTCTGATTCTCCAAAATTCTTGAATTTTCATTTCGACGGTTGGAAAATGCAGATGATTACTTTTCTTTGAGAAAAAAATATATGATTCTGATATCAAATTCGGAATCACAGACCCAAAAAACCGCAGCCTACTAATTTTTATGCAAATCGGATGAGTTTTAGGGTTTCGAGTCTCACGTCCGATGGCGCCACTGGTAACTGAGATATTTCATGGTGCGCATGCGCGAGAGAAGCTCTAGGACGAAAAGTAGGTACTTTACGATGTGCACGTGCGCCAATTCCTCTCGCACTTCTCACACTTCTGAAATAGAGTGCTTTTCGCACGCTATAAAAGCATCGACTGTACCTCGTCCATCAGTTTCCTCGAAGAGATGATAATATCCTATATTTCATTGATAAATATAAACTCTGTGAAACGAAACTTGTCCGGAGTCCAGGAATCGGCGGGAGATTGTGTACTGTGTACGAGCAAAGAGGCACTCTGGAAAACTAAGAAGTACACGGTAGGAATAACCGTTTCAAAGATACATTTCGGTCGGCTGACGGAGGTTGAGTTTGGTTAGACAAAAGTTTTCCGGTGTGCATAAAACCGGGAATAAAACTATCGAAGAAGAACTCGAGGGTGTCGCTGCGGGCTGCACTTCGCGTATAGCCTGCGTCCTTCCGTTTTTTTCCTTCTAGAAATCTTAGAACGAGGAGTTTGATTTCGAGGGGAGCGATGGACAAGCCCTGACCTCAGACCCCGGGGCACGATTAATTCTGACCGCAGAAACCGATGGAAAGTTGAAAAAAATACGTCAAAACAAATATTAACGGTGCCTTGGAAACCGACGTGGCTTATTTTTCACCCCGGTCAATGTGAGCGACGATTTTTCAAAACTTTACCCAGAAGATAACCATAATTTCAACAATTTCACTCTCGTTCGTCCGTCTCCGTGTTTAAATATAGGCTGGGATTCTACGTGTACCTACACATATTTTATATCGGGGAGGATTTCGGGATGTTGACACCCGCAGATTACAATGATGGATCGAGAGGGGGAGACAGGGTCGCGGCGAAGGGTCCAGAGGTCACATCGACATCGAGAGACCCACAAAACCCTCGCGTCAAACTTGCACCGAGGATACGATCTTCGTTAACAGTGTGTTTAATTGGTTACACGATGCCTCAAGGGTCAGGGTTTCCATCGAGAGCCAGAGGACCTCTGAACCGTTTCGTGGAATATAGTCAGACCACGACCCTCATAAAAGCTCGATTTGGTTCCAGATGATTTATTTTTCTACTCTTTTGCCGATATCTCCTTTCCAGTTGCTCAGAGGAAAAAAGTGACTCATACTCATTTTGAAGCTCATTAAATTCTCTTCAAAAAACGTAATGACAGTTTTTCACGTTTCATCGACCGTTCGAAAGATACGAAGGCTTGAAAGGCAGAGTCTCTTCGGAACATTTGGTTTTCGAAAAAAAAGCACCACCCGACGACATGGGTCGGGGGTTTGTAATTGCTTTCTATAAATCACAGATCCGTTTCTTATTTCGTTGATTACGAGAACCGCAGACTTGGTGAGACTTTTTTTCATCAAATTATATTTCTCGTCGCGAGAAAAGAGGGCAAAAATGGCCTCTGCAACGACATCAACCCTTGCAAAAAAAGCCTCTGGATAATTCTGAAAAAAAGACACCCCCGGTACACCCAATATTCGGAAAATGAGAATAACGCGCCAACGCCGACCAACCTTCGCGACGAGAGGCTCCGCAGTGAAACTTGACCAAGATCTACACCGGCCAATATCATTAAACTTGCAAGGGATGGGTTGGCGTCTCCGCGTCCCAGTCGGCGCAACAAGCACTATGTCTTTATAAGGGAGGCTAGCCTTAGCCCTAGCCTTAGTCACGTGTTAGTCGAGCCTTCGATTTCCCCGGATTTATTTCTATGTATTCCAGGGGACGAGGTCGAAGGTCCACCGCCATCCTATATTGCGTACTTTGGTATAGTAGGTGGCTAGGGCACGAAAAATGGAGGCTTGTATCGGACAGGTATTGCCAATTTGTCCTCATATTGAAGGACACAGAGTTTTAAATGGCCGATAGAGGTGCCCTTCGCCCTTACGCCCCACGTCCATGAAACAACGATCGTTGAATAATACCTCAATTCCTGACCAGGGTGACGGCACATATGTTATTTTCTACCACATATTATGCATTAAAAACGAGCGAAAGTTAGGTTAGAATCATGAGAACGGTGTTCTCCGCTATGGGCAGCACTGTCTTGGTTTGTTTCACCGTTACTATGGTGACGAGAATTTTTTTCCCGTCTTATTTCCCCGGTCAAGGAACAGTGACTTCCAACACGAGTTTTTAATGCATGTGTGGTAGAAAAACTCTTATATTTTCTTCAATAATTCGAAGCCAAATGAGAAAAAATTCGGGGGTTTCCAATCGAAATTAATCTGCCCAAGTTTATCCCTGGAAACTGGCCAACCTGGTTTAACCACAGGCTGTAAATGGCCAGTTTCTAGAAACAAGCATGAAACCTGATCATTTCTCGGCTCTAAGGAGTCTTATTAGATCAATGAACGCCTGCTTTTCTCTAGCAAACACAAAAAAAAATTGGAGCAAGTGTTTGGGTCGTCTTTCGAGTAAACCCCGTACATGGGCGTTAATTATTCTGACGGGGGGATTTGGGAAATAAAAATTCATTCGCGCTGTCAAATCCACGGAAGTATAAGCCCGTCGGATCACACGTGATTTACAGGGTATTTCGGGTCGTGTACGCCTGTTTGCAGGATGGTAGTAACCGGTGGAACCACCCGCGATCACAGTGCCCGGTATAAAATTGTGTTTTTACGTCGCCCTATTAATCTCACGTCAGGGAAATCTAGCGCGCACTCGTATCCACAATTTTCGCATAGATTCGCGTGAATTTACATCCACCGGGCGACGCTGTATGAGCTGCATTTTTTGATATTTTTCTTCGGATTTGTAAAAATGAAATTGACCTCAACGAATCTTTTTTTTCATTGCTCGAGGGACGGGGTTTCTCTGACGGATCAAATCACCGGGAATTGGTACGCGGATGAAGTTACATTCGAATAACGTATCTTTTTTTTTTTTTTTTTTTTGAAAAAAACTTTATAATCAAATTATGTGTGATTCCAAGGGTGAAATATTTTTACTCTAGTTACTTTATCGCGGTGCTCCTGCTCTAGTGCGATTCGAGTCGTTTAATTTACTGATCGTTGGTATAAATATCCCAGAACCAGGAAATACCAGCATTTCTAGAAAAATTGAATTACTCGTGTAGCTGTAGCTGGGTGTATTAATTAAAAATTTTCAATATACCCACTCTGTATCGATAACTGCGGTCAAAAAGCCTCCGTAATTTGCTTTCAGAACGTTATGTATACACAGCGGAGATTAATGGTCCGATAAATTAAGCATTCGTGAAAAAAAAGAAGCATGGGGCAAAGCGGAAGAATAAAAATTGACAAAAAATAAATTAAAATTGAATTAGAACTGAAACCACGATACGACGTTGGGAAAAATGAATAATATTACCATGAGATTACATCGGATTTTATGAAGGGGGAAGAAAACATCGACCATTTTCTATCTTTTAGGGACTTATCATATTACAGTTACTAGGATCACGAACGTTACGAAATGTTACAAGGATTACAAAAAAAATATAATAATAATAATAATTAAGCTCACACCAAAATACAGGAATGACTACAATTTTTTTTCTTTTTTCAGTGCAGTACAAAAATTTACAAATTCAAGATCACAAAGAAAAAATTATAAAAATGACGAAGATTATAAACGGATTAGAACGGTTACGAATATATTAGAACCAAATTACACAGACAGAAAGTACGAAGATAAGACAGGGATTACAAAGATTGCAAAACAGATTATGAGTGATTACGAGGATTACAAAGAGTATGAAAAATGACATAAGATTAGAATAACGACTAATAACTAGTTGATTAACACAATCATCAAAAATTCATCAATCCGTTTTTTTTTTCTGTTATATTGATTAATTTGTTAATTTGTGACAACTTTCGATGTTTCTCTCATCTTATTCCCAAATCGTTGTCTAACGCCTGAAATAGGTACCTATTTGTCATATAATGGAAAAACGAAGCAGAGGGGAGTCTGAGACTGTGTCTGACTTTTTCTTGATTAGAAGTATACTGGAGTACAAATCACTGGCCGAGTATAAAACCGGCACTACGGTATTTTATACGTCCAGTAGAGAGCTGCCAGAGATTTCACGAGATTGCCAGTGAGGATTGCGATTGAATTCCCAGCACGCCTCGAGAGGCCTACCACAGCTACACGCTGGAAAGTTATACGATTTTCTCTCGCACAGGTCGAGGTCCGAGTCTGGGCTCCAGAGGTCCAGCATCCATCCGTCAAGAGTCCCTTCGTTCCTGATATATTTTTAATCAGTTTCTATCTCGTTTGCGCGTAATTAGCCCCCCGCCTCTGACACAGAGTCGACGGTCCTTCTTCTCTCTCCCTTTTCCTTCTTCTTCCTAGTGCGCTCGAAAGGATTGCCCGTGATTCGATTAAACGCCCCCTCCGCGCCATCCCCCACAAGTCAGGAAATGGAGCTCGCGACGATTCAGGAATAAAATCGAAGTATATATATACAGGGTGAATTCCTTACGATGGAAGAGTCTGAAGTTGGCTAGAATCGAGAAATCAGCGTCCGGACAGTCGGATTGGTTCAGGACTGTCTTCAAGCTTGTTTCTCGATTCTAGCCAACTTCGGACTCTTCCATCGTGGGGAATTCACCCTGTATATAAATCTACAAATCGTAGATTTGTCCCTATCCCTATATAGTATCAAACTGGGTGGCGTCCATCAACCCTTAAGCTATTAACGCGCTTTGCTCATCCCCGTTCCACGGTTTGGAGGCTCTGGAGTCCTGCGGGTGGCCAGTTTAGTCGCTATTGACTGAAGGGTGTAGCGGGACTTTCACAAAGATTGACGGGTTAATTGGTTAAGAAGTGCAAGATCTCGGTGCTGACGATAAGTTAAGACGATCTAACAACGTTTCTTTTTTCGATACCTTTTTTTTTCATCCTAGAAGAATCTCACTTTCAATCACCGTGTAGCGTGTGTAAAGTGCCCAGTTTGATAACCGTGAAGAAAAGAGAAGACGGCGCATGCGCATATCCCGAATCCTCTACTATCCGCCCTATGGCTTCTTTCGCGCATGCGCACTTCGAATGAATCGTTGTTTGGGCTGTAAATGAGGGGTGTGGGCCAAGGTTTATAGAGTCCAATTTGATTGTGAGCCACGATCTTCGTTCCTTATTCCGATGAACGATGAAAACAGGATTTTGGATTGTTTTTTGAGCTATAAATAGTGAATCATGATATCCTCTGACAAGAAAATGAGTCAGTATGATAATTTACTGATGAAACCCAACCCGTCTCAGCCAGCCCACTTTGAGTGGTGCGAAGTTTTAGCACCACATGTCAGAGTGTCGCATTTTTGTTCCTAATAGCAGCTACGTCGTGTTATATAGAAATATTGAGATGTGGCTTGGCATTAACAAGTTTTCGTATGTTTCCCCTATACACACAGTAAACGTGAATTCCTGAATTTGAGGTCAATGAGATAAACACAGCCATTCATGATCATAATTCGTAGAAAATAATCGGTTTGACTTCAAGCCACCTTCATCAACTTCTGTCAGATCGTGGATTTACTTCCATAGATTAGATTCTCTCGAAATTAACAGTGGATACTGCGAGTTCATCTGTTTTAGGCGAAGGGTGAACCACTCTTGAAGTCCGGTGTACAACAGTGTGTGAAGTCCCAGAAGTCCCTGAAGTCCCATGAAGTCCCGTGAAGTCCCTTGAAGGCCCTGAAGTCCCATGGAGTCCCTTGAAGTCCCTGAAGTCCCATGAAGTCCCTGAAGTCCCATGAAGTCCCTGAAGTCCCTGAAGTCCCGTGAAGTCCCTTGAAGTCCCTGAAATCCCATGAAGTCCCTTGAAGTCCCTGAAGTCCCATGAAGTCCCTGAAGTCCCGTGAAGTTCCTTGAAGTCCCTGAAGTCCCATGGAGTCCCTTGAAGTCCCTGAAGTCCCATGAAGTCCCATGAAGTCCCTGAAGTCCCTGAAGTCCCGTGAAGTCCCTTGAAGTCCCTGAAGTCCCATGAAGTCCCTGAAGTCCCTCAGGTCCCATGGAGTCCCTTGAAGTCCCATGAAGTCCCATGAAGTCTCATGAAGTCCCTGAAGTCCCGTGAAGTCCCTGAAGTTCCGTGAAGTCTTTGAAGTCCAATTTTACAAAATGTCAGCTCGCCTTCAGACTCATCGGCCTATTTTCCGCACTTGGTACACATGATCTACTACTTTTTATGTATTTGAAACTAATTAGTTTTACCAATAAGGTAAAACTACGACGACTCGTCTCTTCGGGTAACAACAAAAAAATAAAATAAACTAGAACAAAAAGGTTTGGCGAATCGTTGAACTCCATCGCGGAACGAAGTCTGCTCGTGATTAGCCGATGATTAATTAGAGATTGTAGGGTGGTGGTGGACCGGTAGATTGAGAATATTGCCGCTGACGTCTCGTCTCTCAATTCTCCTTCTACCTGACCGAAACGGGGTTAGGTTACTTGCGGTAAAACCTTGTTTCAAACGTGTTTTCCGCACTTGTGATTTCCCGGCTGTTGACGCCTGGACAAACCCGCGTGATTTATACCCAAGTATTTTGCTCAACTCGACGAAGGATTTTAAACCCTGGTATTTAGCCAACTAATAAAACTCGCGGGCAAGCATGGGGGGGGGGGGACAATCTTCCACTGACGCGGTAAGAAAACAGTCTCTGATACCGAGGATATAACGGAATTGGAAAAGTCGTGTCAGACAAAAGTCGCAATTAGGGAAAAGAATTTTTCTACAAAATACCACTAGGTACTTCGCAATATTTCAACTGATTCCAAGCTGTGTGTCGCCAATTTCTTATCTCTTTTGACCCATTGTTTCAATTATTTTTAGTCGATTTTACTGTCAGGTAAATGAAAAATGGTTTGGCTTCAGTTTGATCGAACCTCCCAGGATTTGCAGCTAGCAAAAAAAGCTTTTTATTGATAAATAAAAGGAATGGAAACCCATTGCTACAGAAATAAAAACTGCGCCAAGGATTTGGGTAAAAATTTGAACAAGTGAATGGACAAAAGTTGTCGTGAGGTTTGAGGGAAACTGTTGCGGTGGTTCGATTCAACCTCTCGACATCTCATCTTCTTCGATATAAGGAATATTCATTTGAAAAGTTATCGTAAAATTCCCCAAATTTTGAGAAAAGTTGCTCACTTAGTTGCAAATAACTTCACACAAAAGAATTTTCTTGTAGATTTCCCTCATTCGCACGATGAGGATTTGACTTCGGAAGAAAAGGACCAACGGAAAGCGCGTGAAAAAGATGCTTTTTTCACAACTGAATCTCAATACTCGAACCCGAAGACCAGAATCAATATATTTTTACATATTAAATATTGAAATTCACTATAACACTACGATTTTCCGATCATGATCGATATTTTTTGATTGAAAAGAATTTCCTCATCAGGAAATGTGAGGATGCGGTTCTTCGTCATTGCATGACGAAGAAAATTGGACTCTGTATAATATTCACTGCTCAAGAAGACTGAAAGCTAAGGAGAACATCGATAATGATCATCAGTAAGACGTAGTGACGTCATCACAATTATTATTACAAAATTATCTAGATTACTGTTCGTCGAAAGGTCTGATCTGGAAGCTGACAGTTCTCACAGGTAACTTCGAGTGATCCTGAACCATGAGCCGCTTCTCTGTGGTGTCATTCAATCGAAGTGGAGATTGTGAATCGTGTCCGGGTTTATGATATAGAAAATTGTTGTTTACCGAGTTAATTTGTGCACCAGAGCACAGCGAGGAATGATGAGAAAAAAAAATACGATCCTGCCAGACTGCAGTGTGGGAGATTGGTATCGTTAAAAAATATGGAGATATGCTTTTTAATATTTCATTTTATTACGGTTCATTCTAGCCTATGAATTGTGCTTTTGAATTTTAATTTTCGGAAAAAAAATAGTGTAACTAGTTTGCGCAGCCATGGAACGTTCCACACCATCCAATCATACAGAGGACACTACGGCTAGGGTCAATTTTTAGCCACTTGAGGTCCCTGAAAAGAAAAAAATGTCTCTCAATCATGCGGCAAAAATTAAAGAAATACTTCAATATGAACAGTAGTAATGAGTCAGGTTCTTCTGTAATGAATTTTTTTGTTTCCTTGGTTGTAAAAATCGTCTCCATTTGACACAAAAATAACACTTGACTCGAATCCATTTTCTTCAACACGATTTTTTTTTACTATCTATCTACTAATTCTGTACTCACCATTCATGGGAGGTGGAGGTGGAGGGCCTCCAGGACCTCCAGGACCACCAGGACCCTGAGCTCCGTGACCGCGAGATTGACCAAAGGATCCACGGATTTCAGCATTACCCAAATTCAAACCAACCTGGAGAAGAAATTCCAACAATAATTGATATTGTTACACATCCTACAGTAACTTCTTTGAGGTTCGGATCAGAAATTAGTGAACGCGAACCTTCATCAATCGGCTTATGAACGTTGTTATTCACAGTAATTCAATATTCTCATTTACTTTGTAACGTGGCAAATAGTTTGCCCGTTATGGCATCCGTCAACGCAGCGGAAGGATTGCAAATATCCTCGCGCGACTCTCGGTAACGCGCCTAGATTTAGGAATTGTTGTACCGAAGGGTCACGTGGTTCACTGGAGCAAGGAGCGACCTCACCCCGCTTCCCCGCCGGCCTACGAGCTGACGCGGGGAAGACGAGTCTAGCCATCTTTGCCAAATTCTATCGAGTCAGCTTCCATATTGGTTTTCGAGCTAGTAACAGCCACCTGTTACGCCGTGCTACCGAATCCAAGTTTTTTTGAGTCTTTTAGAGTCCTCCGAACCCTAAAACCCAGTTCGTGCATTCGAGCGTGCTCTGTGCAATCCGTGCACCATAAAATTGTGCCCTATTCTCCACCAGTGACCCGTGAGCCCCAGGAAAACGGAATCCCGCCGGACCGCTGGCCCCGCCGCGACCGGCCACCTTCGCCCTCCGATTCCCCAAGTGTGTTGTGTGCCCCAAAAAGACATTGCCACGCCAGTTGGGATATACCCGTGTACCGTCGATCCAAGGTAGGATCTTTATCGTTTCTGTTTTCGTCCCCTGTGCTGCGAGGAACCCGTAATAACCTTGTCTAGGTGGAATCGGCCCCCGCCGAAGCCGTTGGAGCCTGAGACGAGGATCTCATCGATACGGAAAGTATCCTAGATCCGCTAGGATCGTTTCTGCCTGCTTTCTATCTCTCGCATCGCTTGTATTTTCAGCCTCTTTACCCCCTACTACCGGAATCCCGACCTGCACGCGACTCCGCGAACGGTCGAGTCCCGATATCGTGTTTTACCGTTGTTTTCCCCCTTTGCTATTTGAATTTTGCTTGTGTGTGTTCCTGTGTGCGTGTCCGTGTGATTCGCGCCTGTAGAGGTGATCCCTGTTGAGACTCACGCTCTACGTAGGGTGCGCAGAATCACCGCGCACGCCGCTTTACTTCAACCGTCGCCGAGCTACGGTTAGCCGTACGCTGCGGTTTGAAATCTTGACTATTCCTTGTGTCCGTCCGATAGCATTGAGTGCTTCCTTACCGACTCGGAAATTCGAACGCGTGAATCGAGCGTCGATCCAGCGCGGTAGCCTTCGTCCCCGTTGAGACGATTGCGCTACGTGGCCTGCGCAGGGATCGCGCGCACTCACCGTTGCGAGGCAGCCGTCGCGAGTCCACAGCCCGCTGTGCGATCCGGCTGACGCCCTGTACCGTTTCCCCCCCGTTCCCCTCGCCCTCCTCCTGGCCCGTGCCCAGTCGAGTCGAGCGGCTCGCTTGTACATAGTATTATATTAGGTATTGGCTCTTCCAGCCGGATCTGTTTTTCACCCTCGGAGTCGCCTCGTACTCCGAAGGGATTGTTCTAGTCACCCCTCTCATTGAATAAAGACGTTTTATAATTGTTCACCAACGTACACAGGGTCTACTATCTTCGCCCCCACGTTCCCCTCTACCAAACACTGCCTAGCCGGCCTCCCGTCTCCTTCCACCCCTAATTCCTTCCCTCATCCCCGCGGAAACGCGGCGATTAGTTCCCGTAAGGAACTTGGCGCCCAAATCTTCATTATTTCTTTTGTTTAGTTTTAGTACCGTCCATCCACGTTGGGTTGTCGGCTTCTTTTGCTAGCATTGTGGACGGGGTTGGTTTCCAAACAACCCCGAAAGCGTGTTACAAAATTGGCGCCCAACGTGGGGCCCGATAGAGACCTTCTTGGAAACCGCGTTGGTGAACCCGCGACCCCTGCCCCGCGAACTTTGATTTCTTTTTTTTTTTGCCCAAAAACCGCGACCAAGTATCGAGAACGGGTGGAAAACGCCGTCGTTGCCTTCAACGAGCCAGTTTTGTTTCATCTTATCGGCTTGCCTACCCTAGTACCGGTCAACCCCCCCATTTAATCTATTTTCTCCCCCTTTCTCTCTGCTTTTTGTCTTGCACTATTTTTTCTTTCAGCATCTGGTGAACGCTTGCTTGCAGCTGATCGCCTATTCTTCGCATTTCTGCTTATTTTTCTGGATTTTTGGTCTGTTTTTTTTTCTTTTTCTTTTTCTGTTCCTTACAGCTAATATTAGGTTAAGCCTGTTTGTTATTTCTGTGTGTGTGTCAACCCCCCCCCCCTGCTGCTTGCTTGCATGCGTGTGAGTGGCTGCGTGGATGAGAAGCGGTGAGTGTCAGCCTTTTCGCGATTCGGCAACCGCGCGTCCCGCTATCCGACCGGCGATGGGGAACTGGACCTCGGAACTCCTGGACCCCGGGTCCTCCTGGCCGAACTTCGACCTCGAGAATACGGACCTCGTGATCTCGTGGCTGTGCGAACAGTCGGATCGAGGCCTCGACGAGCTTCTCCGCCGGTACCGACTGCGCGTGAGCGCTGACCCCGACCGAAATCGGTGGCGTCTCCTTCGCGCGCACCTCCGGGGACGGCAACAGAACGTTACCTGGACTCCGTTATGGGATGAGGAACCCCTTCTGGATTCTCCCGTCGGAGATATCGCTCCGCCCCCCGCGCCGGAGGCAAGACACCCGACTCCGACATACGACAGCACTCCGATCAGTGCCCCATCCGCGCCGCGACCGCGAATATTATCCGAGCAGCGAAATGACGCTGAGCTACCGCGAGTTCATTTTCAGGACGAACGCGTGTCACCTCCAAGAACTCTGGCCGAGCCTCCGCTCAGCCTGGCTGACGTCGAGGCCCAGCAATCCTACCCCGCGCTCGTGACACTACCGACCGCGACCTTTACGACGACCCCCGCGACGACCGGAGCCCCCGCGATGGGTCCGTCGACCGCATACCCGACCCCTAGTCACGCATACCCCGTCCTGACTCCCGGATACCCAAGCCAGTGGTCCACTCCGTACCCAGTGGCACCCACGGCGTATCCCGCGAGCGCTTACGCACCCCTGACCTCGTACGGTCCTCCCGCGAGCGCTACAATCCCTCCGAACCCCTATCCCGCTCCTACCGCGAACCCTTCGCAATCCACGGCTCCCCTCTACCCCACCGCCGCGAGTTTTGCAGGGACCCCCGCGTGGAGTCACCCTCACTCGGAAGCCCTCCCCCCGCAGACCGCGTGTACCGCGACCGTACCGCCCGCGCGACCTCGCGACCTCCAAAATATCGTGCGAAAATGGAATTTGAAATTCGCCGGACATCGAGGCGGAAGTATTGAAGAATTTATAAACCGCGTTGAAGAATGCCGCGTAGGCAGCGGCCTGACCGATCGCGATCTCTACGAGGCGATGCCGTTTCTCCTAGCCGACAAAGCGTTGCAGTGGTTCCGCCTGCACAAAGACCGCTGGAATAACTGGACGTCTTTCCAAACCGCGTGTCGCGAAAGATTCGCAGGCTTGAATTTCCAATCGCGACTAAAAGACGACGTGCGACGACGCACCCAAGGTCCCGACGAGCGTATCAGCGACTTCCTCGACAGCTTGCGCCTCTTGATGGCCAAACTATCGCCTCCGCTCTCCGACGACGAGCAGCTGGAAATCGCGTACGCGAATCTTCACCCCAGCTACCGCCTCGCGATCCCTCGATATGAATTTGGAACCCTGGATGAGCTGAGCATCTCAGGGGAACTGTTCGAGAACGCACGAGCGTTGGATAGAAGATATCAACCTCCACCGCGACCCGAAGACTCCGTGCTGCCTGAGTTTGCGTATCAGGCGCCGACACCCCCGGCCCCCTCTGGTAGTGCGGCACTACACTCCGCGAACGGAACCCCCGCGATCCCGCCGACTACCGCCCCAAATCCTCAGTCGTCCCGCGGCCGAAGACCCCGTGGGGGACGAGGACGAACCCGCGCGAACCCAGGTACCGCTCCCCCGAACCATAACGTACTACCGACTCCGACGAACCAACCCCCGCCTTTGATGGCACTCCAGAACCTGCAACCCCCCGTTCAGTACCAGGTCTCACCCCCAGCTCCCTATCCATTCCCGTACCCCCCTCCGATACCGCCAGCCCAAGCATCGGAGAGCGCCCGTTACCCTCCTGCGACCATGCCTGCCCATGGAGCGTACCATGGAGGGCAAGCCGGCTGCTTCCGATGTGGCGACCCCAGACATTTCGTACGGGAATGTCCTTATGCCCCACCTGACCAGTCCGGCCCGTCAGGGGGCAACCCTGGAGTTTTTCCCCCGAGCCAAGGCAGTGGCTCCGGACCCACTCCGGGAAACGACCGCGGGAATTAGTGGAAAGGGTCCCCACTATTTCCCAGCGCGAGCGTGGACCTCCGCCCTCCCGAGACGTCTCGACCCTTAGTAATACGATTAGACTTAGAAACCCCGACCCGCGCTACTTTGTGACGATAAATGTAGCCGGGCAAGACCTGCGTGCACTTTTTGACCCTGGTTCGAGTCGAACGTACGTCGGACGCGCTGCGATGCCGCTCTTTTCAGATATCATCGCGAACCTATCCCCCCACACACGCGCCGCGATCCAATATCCGAACGGTGCCGTCGACTCTATCGCGGGCGAAGCTCGACTGCGAGTACAATTCGCCGATAGAATCCGCGATCTCGACATACGATTCGCCCCTGCGATTGACTGCCCGTGCATCTTCGGCATAGATGGCATCCGCGCTTTCGAATTCATGGTAGATTTCTCCCGCGCGAGATGGAAATTGCCTGACGGTGCACAGGGCTATTTTGACGTATCCTGGCCCCCGCGAGACGATGCGAGTCAAGAGACCTCGGCCTGCGCTGGCCTCCTCGAGCTCTCCTCGCATCAAACGGAGAAACTTCACGCGCTTTTACGCGAACGTTTACCCCCTCCGTCGTCAAGTCCCGGAATAACCGACCTGGCGATGCACACGATCGATGTGCAAGGTCACGAGCCCATTAAGCAGCGGTATTATCCGGTATCGCCGAAGGTACAGGAAGCGATGAATAAAGAGGTCGATACCATGCTCGAAGCTGGTATCATCGAACCCTCCCGCAGCGAATGGTCAAACCCGGTCGTAATGATTAAGAAATCCCCCGAAAAGTACAGATTTTGTCTCGATTTTAGAAAAGTTAATAAAGTAGCGAAGAAGGATGCTTACCCGCTCCCGTATATGAGCAGCATCCTCGATAAACTTCGGGAAGCTCGGTATATCACCAAAATCGATTTGAGTCAAGCCTACTTCCAGGTGCCCCTGGAAGCCGCGAGTCGCGAAATCACCGCGTTTACCGTCCCTGGCCGCGGATTGTTTCAATTCAAGCGTATGCCGTACGGATTGTCCGGCGCGCCCGCGACCTTTCAGCGTCTCATGGACCGTCTCGTCGGCCCGGAGATGGAACCGCACGTCTTTGTTTACCTCGACGACGTCATCATCGTGAACCAGGACTTCGACGATCACCTGCGTTGGTTAGATCGAGTCCTGGGGAAAATAACCGCGGCGGGACTAACTGTCAACCCGGATAAGTGCGAATTTTGCTGTTCAGAGGTCCGATACCTCGGCTTCCTCGTGAACAAGGACGGACTGCAGGCCGATCCTGAGAAAATTCGCGCGATAACCGACTACCCAGCCCCGCGAACCGTGAAACAAGTTCGGCGTTTCCTGGGCATGACATCCTGGTACCGTCGTTTTATCGAAGACTTCGCGACAAAATCCGATCCCCTCACGCGTCTTCTAAAGAAGAACCGGCGTTGGCAGTGGGATCCGGAACAACAGGAAGCGTTTGAAGCCCTGAAAACTGCCCTTATCACGGCTCCTACCCTCACCTGTCCCGACTTTACGATCCCTTTTACCCTTCAAACCGACGCTAGCGACACCGGTCTCGGTGCTGTCCTCACGCAGAGCGTGGAGGGCGTAGAGCACGTGATCGCATACGCTAGTCGAACGTTAACGGATCCTGAGCGGAAATACACCGTCACCGAACGGGAGTGCCTCGCGGTACTCTGGTCAATCCGCAAGTTCCGTCCTTACCTCGAAGGGTATCATTTTACCGTAATTACCGACCACAGTAGCCTCCGTTGGCTACACCACCTACGGAATCCCACCGGACGCCTCGCGAGATGGGCGTTGGAGTTACTTGAGTACGATTTCGACATCGTACACCGCAAGGGTGCTTTGCACCATGTTCCTGATGCCCTATCGCGAATCTACGAGCCGGTGACCGAACCCGTAGCTGCCCTGGAAGAACCTCACGACCCGTGGTACCGCCGTCGCGTCGAAAACGTGAAGACCATGCCTGTCCAGTTTCCTGACTGGAAAGTCGAAGACAATCGATTGTATTATCATCGCGTAGACCCTCTTTCCGACCCTTTGCTGCCGGATCTCGACGCGTGGAAACTCGTGCTCCCTCTCGAAGGTCGAGCCGCCGTGCTCGAGGAAGCCCACGTTCCCCCGTGTGCCGGTCACCTCGGAATCGAGAAGACGTACTCGCGAATCGCGCTTCTATATTACTGGCCTGGCATGTACCGCGACGTTGCCCAGTTCGTGCGTTTGTGTGACACGTGTCAACAGATCAAAGTCGACCAATCGGGACCTCGTGGTCTGATGGGTCGCCGCGTAGTTGATCGACCGTGGATCGCCGTTGCCGCAGATATCATCGGACCGTACCCTCCTACCCGCCAGGGTTTTACTCACGCGATCGTGATTCAAGATTTGTTTACGAAGTGGGTAGAATGCCGGGCGTTACGTAAAGCCAACGCGAAAACCGTTCTCCAGTCGCTGGAAGAACTCGTCGTGTACCGCTGGGGGGTCCCCGAAGTCCTTCTGACTGACAACGGTACCGAATTTTCAAACAAACTCCTCGACACCGCGTGTAACGAACTCGGAATTTATCACACCACCATACCGCCGTACCACGCCCAAGCGAACCCCGTGGAGCGAGTGAACCGTGTGCTCAAGACGATGATCTGCGCCTATATCGAGGGCGATCATCGCAACTGGGATCAGCACCTACCAGAGTTCCGCTTCGCGATGAACTCCGCGGTTCACAGCTCGACCAAAGTCACCCCCGCGTTCCTCAACTTCGGTCGCGAACTGTACCCTCCGAACACGGTTCGACGACAGGAAGAGGGAACACCCGATATTGTACCGCTCTCCACCGAAGAGTGGGAGAATCGCGTTCGACGTCTCGATGCTCTCCGTGACTTCGTAAGCAAGAATCTCGAGGACGCTCACCAGCGTCAAGCTAAATATTACAACCGCGGAAGACGCGATATTCAATTTTCCCGAGGAGATCTTGTCCTACGTCGTCAACGGGTACTGTCCTCCGCTCCGAACTACTTCGCCGCGAAGCTCGCCGCGAAATACGTAGGACCGTTCGTGATCAAGCGGAGGAGGAGCCCCACCGTTTACACTCTCGAAGACCAGGACGGGAATCCCGCTGGCAAGAGTCACATCAACGACCTGAAACCCTACTACGCGCCCCCCGGTACCGCCGCGAACCCCGCGAACCCAGCGAGTACCGACGCGAGTGAGGATGAGGGTGAAAGTGTGACTGGGCATGAGAAGGTGCATGAGATCCCGAACCCTCCAGATCCTCCTGTCCTTCCGATTCAGACTAAGCACGGCGAATTATTACTAATGCCCGTCAAGTTTCAGAGAGGGCAGGAAGCAGCCCTCGGACGCTCCCAAGGGGAGACTCCACCGACTGCCGGAACCCCAGGCCAAGGCCTGCCGCCCGCGGACCGAACGAGAAGCTGTTGCCCGGCCCGAGGCTCAGATCCCCCTGGACAGGACGATCCAGCGGCCCCGGAGCTACCCGTGCTCGACCACCGAGCCCCCTCCGAAAGCTCGGACACCGAGGGCTCCGACGCCGATGCAGCCGACGAGAGAGCGCCCCGAGATCCGGAGGATCCCCGCGACGCAGCTCCTCGCCCGGGCACCCCCGACACCGCGTCGGACCCCCGGCTAGAAAGCGGACCAGTCCGAGGACGAGGACGAGGAGGAGGCCAACGAGGGCGCGGCAGACCGCCGCGTTGCACAGGCGACCGTGGACGCGCGATTTCCCCCGCGACACCCTCCGCGAGCTCCCGCGACCACGAGCTTCCCCCGGTACCGTCCTCCCCCGGTCCCGTTCGCGTCCCCGCTCAGCGAGTGACCACCGCGGTCCACGCAAGGACCGTGGGTCGACCCCGTGGCCGACGGCGTGGCCGTGGCCGAGGTAGGCATCAACCCGCTACCCCGACCCGCGAACGAACTCCATCTGACCGCGATGAGACCGGACAACCGAGGTATAACCTCCGACGACGAAGGCCCTCGCCGTCGTCCTAGGTCGCGACCTCCCCGTAGCTTTTAGTAACAAAACGCGCTCTTCGCGACCCTAATTTTAAAATACGCGCCCCTCACGACCCCTTAGTCTGAACATACGCGGATTCGCGAGCCCCTGTACCGTTTCCCCCCCCTCGCGAGCCGAGGGTTACGCGAGGAACCCAAAGGTCAAGGTAACTTCCACGTGGACGCAGACCCCCTGCGACGATCACCGAACAGCATGCCATATTCTAGTCATTCTTTCTTGTCATTTTTCTCTTTTTCTCTCTTTTCTCTTTTCGTACATGGTGATCGGCGTAGACGGATGCTGCGGAAGCGTACGCCTTCTGCGAACCCGTACCTTCCGTTTGGCGGGGGGGTGTTGTAACGTGGCAAATAGTTTGCCCGTTATGGCATCCGTCAACGCAGCGGAAGGATTGCAAATATCCTCGCGCGACTCTCGGTAACGCGCCTAGATTTAGGAATTGTACCGAAGGGTCACGTGGTTCACTGGAGCAAGGAGCGACCTCACCCCGCTTCCCCGCTGGCCTACGAGCTGACGCGGGGAAGACGAGTCTAGCCATCTTTGCCAAATTCTATCGAGTCAGCTTCCATATTGGTTTTCGAGCTAGTAACAGCCACCTGTTACGCCGTGCTACCGAATCCAAGTTTTTTTGAGTCTTTTAGAGTCCTCCGAACCCTAAAACCCAGTTCGTGCATTCGAGCGTGCTCTGTGCAATCCGTGCACCATAAAATTGTGCCCTATTCTCCACCAGTGACCCGTGAGCCCCAGGAAAACGGAATCCCGCCGGACCGCTGGCCCCGCCGCGACCGGCCACCTTCGCCCTCCGATTCCCCAAGTGTGTTGTGTGCCCCAAAAAGACATTGCCACGCCAGTTGGGATATACCCGTGTACCGTCGATCCAAGGTAGGATCTTTATCGTTTCTGTTTTCGTCCCCTGTGCTGCGAGGAACCCGTAATAACCTTGTCTAGGTGGAATCGGCCCCCGCCGAAGCCGTTGGAGCCTGAGACGAGGATCTCATCGATACGGAAAGTATCCTAGATCCGCTAGGATCGTTTCTGCCTGCTTTCTATCTCTCGCATCGCTTGTATTTTCAGCCTCTTTACCCCCTACTACCGGAATCCCGACCTGCACGCGACTCCGCGAACGGTCGAGTCCCGATATCGTGTTTTACCGTTGTTTTCCCCCTTTGCTATTTGAATTTTGCTTGTGTGTGTTCCTGTGTGCGTGTCCGTGTGATTCGCGCCTGTAGAGGTGATCCCTGTTGAGACTCACGCTCTACGTAGGGTGCGCAGAATCACCGCGCACGCCGCTTTACTTCAACCGTCGCCGAGCTACGGTTAGCCGTACGCTGCGGTTTGAAATCTTGACTATTCCTTGTGTCCGTCCGATAGCATTGAGTGCTTCCTTACCGACTCGGAAATTCGAACGCGTGAATCGAGCGTCGATCCAGCGCGGTAGCCTTCGTCCCCGTTGAGACGATTGCGCTACGTGGCCTGCGCAGGGATCGCGCGCACTCACCGTTGCGAGGCAGCCGTCGCGAGTCCACAGCCCGCTGTGCGATCCGGCTGACGCCCTGTACCGTTTCCCCCCCGTTCCCCTCGCCCTCCTCCTGGCCCGTGCCCAGTCGAGTCGAGCGGCTCGCTTGTACATAGTATTATATTAGGTATTGGCTCTTCCAGCCGGATCTGTTTTTCACCCTCGGAGTCGCCTCGTACTCCGAAGGGATTGTTCTAGTCACCCCTCTCATTGAATAAAGACGTTTTATAATTGTTCACCAACGTACACAGGGTCTACTATCTTCGCCCCCACGTTCCCCTCTACCAAACACTGCCTAGCCGGCCTCCCGTCTCCTTCCACCCCTAATTCCTTCCCTCATCCCCGCGGAAACGCGGCGATTAGTTCCCGTAAGGAACTTGGCGCCCAAATCTTCATTATTTCTTTTGTTTAGTTTTAGTACCGTCCATCCACGTTGGGTTGTCGGCTTCTTTTGCTAGCATTGTGGACGGGGTTGGTTTCCAAACAACCCCGAAAGCGTGTTACAACTTATTCACAATTTTCTCAGAAAAAAACCCAGTTTAACCCCATAATTTTCCAGATTTTACTTTTTTTAACCATCATCATTATTATTATCGCTGCAAACTTCCGGAGGACATCTGTCTCAATTAAACATGCAAATGCAATTTTTAGTTCCTGGAAACGATGAACTGATTTTATAAGAAATTTTGCATTCCGTTCATGAAATTGATTCGTTGCTCAAAATTGGTGATGAATGAGACTATATAATTTGATTAATTAGTTATCCGATAAAGCGAACTTACCGCAGCTTGGAATAGGAAGAGAACAGCGAACAAACAGATCGACAGAAGCTTCATGATGATTGACGTGTTTTGCACAGAGTAAGGATACGCGATTCCACCGTTTTATATACCCGCACGGTGTTTCGGTTCATCGTTACGTTATACGGCTCCGAAGTAACTTCCGGTGCACAATTAACGAACGCCTAATTATATTCGTAAAAAAGAGTTGAATGAAGAAATAAATCACACCGAGAGCGTTGTGTGTCAATTTTGCAACATCACCAGAAACTATAATCGTAAATTTTTTATTACCTGTGCAATTCCCATTTCCTACTTCCTATATTTAATGTCATAGACAAAAACCATTAAGTCACGAACTGGAACGCTGGATGACATTCTAACTACCGACCTCGTCGACTAATCATATTCAAATTACACTTTGCCACATTGGTAGATGTTACATAAAAGATTATTATCAATATCGTTAATCGTTGATGATAAAAAAAATTGATAATAATCGTTGATAATTCGTGTAAAAATCGTTTTTCATTTTCTCAGAAAAAACCGAGCTCGTTAAATAATCACCAGGATCTCGCGCTATCACCACCCCCTATACGCGCCGAGTTTCCATTGTATTTAAATAATAAAGCAAAAGTAGCTCCCCTTTCCCGGGAAATTTTCGTCAGCCGAACACGTACAGGATAACGGGAATTAAATATAGGAAAACTGAAACCCGTGAAAATTTTTTTATTTCTCGTGATCCAGCCTCAGGCTATTTTCCAAAATTACGCTAAACCGGATTAAATTAACGTCGAGGACTTTGATGGCGATTTTAAAGAGTCGAAAGAGAGCAGACGATATTTTTTTCAAACCGTAAACCTTAAATCTTGTTTTTTCTTCTTGTGGCCTTCGAGGAGTTCCTTGAAAGAAAAAAAAATTCTGTCTATCACCTGGACATTTTTCCAAGTAAAGTTGGAAAAACTTTGTCAATTAAATAATCCTTGGTCAAAAAACAGATTGAACCTTGAAATCTTCTTGGAAATGATCGACACACCGATTTAAAAAAAAAATGTACAAGGGGATGATGACAGTTGATGAAAACCTCGATTTTTCCACTTTTCAATAAAAATTGTAGTTCAGGGACGATTTTTTATCCCATCGCCAACCTTTTTTTTCCCTGTATAATGACGTAACTGGCCGATTGCTTTCATCCCCAATTGTCACACGATAATCTCCTTCACGGTGAAAATATTGTTAAAATTACACCTTGAAAGGTCTACGATATAGAATTTTTCGTCTGTTTTTGTGCCCTCCTGAGAAAATGGGGAGAATAAACATTTCTACGTAAATCGGCGGCATGCAAATTGTTTTACAGTGAATTTTGTCCCTTGCCCCGGGGTGCTTTAGCCTCGCCCCAGTATTCAGCAAGAACAATTTCGGTGACTTAACACTCTCGTAAATTATACCAATGGGTTGAAGCTTTTTTTCTCGTGTTTTATTTTTTTTTTCTTTCTTCACTCAACACGTCGTTTTCTTATCGCCGCAAAGAAAAACTGCGGTCGTTACGATGTCCCCCCTCCTCCTTCCCCAATGGCCAATATGTATTAAGACATTCCCATAAACGGACAGCCTACATACGTCAACGAGAACGAAGGGCTTTGAGAACTGTTTGAGTTTGAATTAAACTCTTTATTACGACTTCGTTCAGCAATTCGAGGGGTGGAAACCACCCCGTTTCTTTCATTGTTTAACCGCCATTTCCGGAAGGCTGCAATATGCATAATTCAATATTGAAAGAGGAGGGAAAAAATTTCTAAGAACTAGTCCCGATGGTAGGGGAAACTAGGGAGGTTTGACCACTTTTCTGTAAGTTCGTCTCGTTTATCACTATATTTGAATAACCGGCACGCACAATAGTATGTCATCTTTGAGCATACTGTGCAGAATGTACTTGAATTATTTGATAATTTTCAAAGCCTTAAAAACAAAGTTATTTGCCGTTCTGTAGATGCGCGTAATCGCGGTCAAACCTCCCCATGTACGGGAGGTTTGACCAGGGCGATGGGAGGTTTGACCATGTGGATAAAGCAGTCACATATTTGAGATATTGTGGCATATATTTTGATCTCTGGGCTTTTAACACATTATCCGAAAATAATCCAGGCATGAGGAAACATAAAATTTCGCCGGTCCCTTATTGGCCGTCATTTTTTTTCTCCGTACCACCGACCACCGCGCTTACTGCTTAGGCTCAAACTTGACTTCGCAGCACTCTGTTCTTTCATTTTTCCGGATTTCGGGTTATTTTTAGCGTGCTTTGCACTTTCTTTGATAAAATTTTAGACAGCGATGTCTATTAGCACCTAATTGAATATGGTCAAACCTCCCGATCGAACGTGGGTCAAACCTCCCTAACAGCATTTGTTTACAATGACAACGAAAAAATATATAATTTGGCAATATGATAAATTTATAACTCCTGGCATCTTTGAGAGGATAGTCCACTGAATGAATCTGTGGTAAGACATTCTGATAAAAGATTGATGGGACTGGCCTACATCCTTAGGGAAGAACAGAGAAAATGACATCGTTTCTCGCCGTTTCAGTAATACACCTCTCAAACTTTTCTGCGCTTTCTAAACAGTTGCTAAATACTTGCGCTACGTCTTGTTTGACGTAATGAATACTTCACATCAGATAACAGTATTTATTAGGCTGTCATAGCATGGTAATCTTACATGACGAAACCTCCCGTATGGTCAAACCTCCCTAGTTTCCCCTACGCCTACCCTCGGTTCTGGGCATCCGATGGATACTCAAGAATGAACATTAATTAAACTGTACTTTTCGCGAGACGGTTTTAGGAATAATGAAAATTGTTAGGAAAATTTGATGGATTTGAAGCAGATGAAAATTTCGTGAACCGATTCAGGCTCTTCAACGTTTTTCAGCTATTTTTCGTTGCTGAATCAATCAACGATATCGAATCTCATTGGAAATTGTTCAAACACAATTTTTAAATGAAGCAAGTTTTTTTAATTAGGTCAATCAATGATCGAGGAAACTAAATAATTTCTCTCGTAGCAAAAATGAAGCGAATGTGCTGATTTTCATTAAACAAAACGTTTAGAAAAGTCAAATATACGAGATAATATGATAAGAAAGAGAATCGTACCTCAATTATAAAAGCTTTGTGGTTGATGAAACGTGTAAGAAAAGTTGATAGTTCTGAATAATCATTTAAAAAAAATGATTGCAAAAAATATGCAGCTGCTAATAATCATCAGATGCTTGAATCACTTCACAAGTCACTTTATTTTATATTTTCTTCTCTAACTCAGCCAGTTTTTTCAGTTGGTTCAGAAGGTGTTTCGTTTGAAAAAAGAAAAAATACATTCATGAAATCGGAGGAATAACGAATTTTGGCAAATGAATTCGCACGTATCAAAAATGAACACGAGTTTCATAAAATTATGACAGTATGCATTTTTCAAACTTTGTAAATTAGTGGTTCTGAGCCGCCCTGGGCAATTTGAAGTGGGACCAGGATGGACGAGAACCTTATTACTACTTATATTAGTTCCTGACTTTGTTTTTTCTTCACAACAATTTCGGCTCCCGTTAGGCGAATCGTGGGGTTGAAGTGGAGTATAAATGAGGACTGTAAGAGAACTATCGCAACATCCAAATTTGCAATCTAATGTTAATACCGCGTCCTTCCACCGTCGTGAATGCGCGGAGGCCAGTTTCTTTTCCATAAGCCTAAAAAATTCATTCAATTTCTCATACCATTACCCAGAGCTATTTTGCAATCCTCTCGAGTCTGAGGTGGAGAGGAAGGAGAGAAGAGGCGAAGCAGGTAAGGGGTAAGGTACCTACTTTGAGTGCCTTTAGCCTGGTTATATACACACAGGGCCCCACGCCCCACGCGGCCGTGGAAATGGGGTGTAAATCTTATATCTTTAGTAAATGTGTTTAATAATACGTGTAATCGTGGATATTTGCCAAGGCTGGCATTTACCGCCCACAGCAAGCAATTTTCCGTCTCTGCTTCATTCTCGTATGAGAAAAGAAAAAAGGGAAAACAAGGGCTCTATAAAAACTGTGTAAACAGAGGGGAGAATGGGAAGAATTGAAAAGGGTGCCAATGAAAAAGAATTTTCACGTTTCTTCCCACATACTGTATCATTTGCTCCGGATGATTTACCCACGTCGTTTTTTTCATGTACGAATGTGATGGGAAATCCTGGAGGAGAGTTAAACGATAAAAATTTACTTATAGATATTCAGATCACGGTCAACGAATTTTCCCTCCAAACCTGACGTTTGGGGCAAGAGATTTTCCATCGATCAAAATTTTTGAGATTTTTTAAATTGCGTTTTTTTGGTCCGGGGACCTGCGACTGGAATTCGAGCCCCATCATGTATGCATGTTACAAAGCTCCTGATTTTTATTTGTTCTTTTTTTCTTGCGCGTGGTTTTGGACGAGAAATTACTTCCTGTGTTGAAAAAAAATTGCGATCTTAATCTTCGAGGTTAAAAAAATTGTTATTCTTCGAAATAGACTAATTTTACAGAAACTCTGTCGTGAGGTTGTTCGAAATAGTCTACAGAATATGGAGGGAAATCGGGAAATCTGTATGTCAAGTTTTGTTGAAGAAAATGACAAAAATCCTACTTTTCGTACTGGCAAGCTAATAAATTCTATTTTTCTATTTTCAATTTTACCGTCACGAAGTGTAATGACTTGAAGAAACGGGAGTAGCGAGGCAAGGCACCGGAAAATCGCAAAACCTACCATAGCACTGATTTTACGGATTGATTCAACCTGGAAATTCAAACTATTCCGAGCCCATTTTTACTAGTTCTATATTTTATGACAGTAGAAGTGAAAAACAATTGAATCTCGCAGATTGCAAGTACGAATTTGAAGAGAAAATTCTGTCATTTTTCTACTAAAAAAACTGCATCACCCTGCTACAAAGCTTGATGTGTGAAGATGCCTCGATTTTTTTCACACAGATTTGCAGGTGAGATCAATTTTTTCTTTCAGTTTTTTTTTTTTTTTTTTTTGCAAATGACAATTCTGGAAACGACGAGGATCGAATCACGATTGTTTTTCACCAAAAAATTCGACAGCCTGCACATCATCGAGCTCGAATCCCATTCGCTGTTGCCTCTAAACACTCATATGCTGGAGATGAAAAGCTGACAAAAGCCCACTCACTCAGTCGGTGAGCTGAAGAGTGCCAAAGAGGGTTCGGCGAGCCTCGCGCTTCACGCCCCATTAACGCTTATCATAATTGTCTGCCCCGACTCACCGTCTCTTTTTCAACCCCTAGTCGGCAAACTTTGTCCCTTTCTGTCCCAGCTAGCGAATACTTGTTGAGCTTGAGCTCGAGTTCGTCCTATGATTATTGATTATCAGTTATTTGCTCTGCGGGAGACGGGGCTAATTGAACACGTTCTCCCGCGGAAAAATACTCCCGACGTTATCGTCGTAAAAAATTCAGAGAAAACTAAGAAGAAGAAGAAGTAAAAGAAAAAGAATTGATATTATATGTCGAACCGTAAAGTTTCGGATAGCCGGAATGTTCCAGTTAGGTGCAATAAATTTGAGTAAAAGCATTTTTCTTACGCCCCTCGGAGTCCCGGGGTGGATATACACTCGGAATTTTATCGACCAGGGAATCAAAATTGACATCGTGAGCCCCCGACCCCCTCGGACGTCGATTTCCGGGATGAAACGCAAAAACAATTATGCTCCAGGGGTTAAGGGCTGGAATTTAATATCAAATGTTACTTGGGAAACTGACCGGGGAGCCGAACCGAGCCGAGCCGAGCCGGTGGGATTGAAGGCTGAAAGGTAGTCTGTAGTCCCTGAGTTTGAGCTTTTAATTACTGATCAACAACTGGGAACGAATCGCGGGGCCATTGGTCGGGGTGATTACACGCTCCCTTTGCTTTTCACTTTTCCCTATCGATTCCGCGCAGCCCCCCTTCCCTCGATTCTCCGCTTCGCGTTTCGCGTGTATACGTATTTTGCCCGTTCGGTTAATGAACATACAGCCCGCCAATCTTTGATCAAACGCTAACGTTCGCTGTGCTTTGTTTCGAAGGATCAACTGTTCATCCGTTCACCTTTGCGGGTAAATCTCACCCCGTACCCTCAGGCAATACAATGCCGACCCTATTATCCAGCCTCTCTTCTCTCTCTCTTAACGTGCTTGTAAATACATGATACAACGGAGCCACCAGCCTCTCGACAACCCCTGCTTCCGACCATAGTCGACCCCCAAGGCTCTCAAAAGTACTCTCCACAGTCGACACCATAATCATAAGATCTTGTGTCATTTGTCATCATAGACCCGTCAAGGACTCGGTGAAATTTGTCTCTCTGTTCTTATTCGAGGATAAGAAACGTCACGCGAGAGGAGTTGAGCTCTCTTGAAGTCTACTGTAACACCGTCGTGCCTCAAGTCCTATGAAGTCCTGTCCCATGAGTCCTGGAGTCTCGAGTCTCATGACATCAACAGAGTCTGATAAAAGCTGTAAGGTGTCATGAAGTTTCCTTAACATCGTCATAGGCATCATAAAAGTTCAGAAGTTTTGGTATCTCATTGGCTCATTAAATCTCTGATGCCTCATGAAGTCTCACAGAGTCTCTGGAATCTCACAAACTTCATGAAGACTCATCTAGTCTCATAGTTTATCTGAAGTTACATGAAGCCTCAACAAGACATCAACAGAGTCTGATAAAGCTGTAAGGTGTCATGAAGTTTCATTAACATCGTCATAGGCATCATAAAAGTTCAGAAGTTTTGGTATCTCATTGGCTCATTGAATCTCTGATGCCTCATGAAGTCTCACAGAGTCTCTGGAATCTCACAAACTTCATGAAGACTCATCTAGTCTCATAGTTTATCTGAAGTTACATGAAGCCTCAACAAGACATCAACAGAGTCTGATAAAAGCTGTAAGGTGTCATGAAGTTTCATTAACATCGTCATAGGCCTCATAAAAGTTCAGAAGTTTTGGTATCTCATTGGCTCATTGAATCTCTGATGCCTCATGAAGTCTCACAGAGTCTCTGGAATCTCATAAACTTCATGAAGACTCATCTAGTCTCATAGTTTATCTGAAGTTACATGAAGCCTCAACAAGACATCAACAGAGTCTGATAACAGCTGTAAGGTGTCATGAAGTTTCCTTAACATCGTCATAGGCATCATAAAAGTTCAGAAGTTTTGGTATCTCATTGGCTCATTAAATCTCTGATGCCTCATGAAGTCTCACAGAGTCTCTGGAATCTCACAAACTTCATGAAGACTCATCTAGTCTCATAGTTTATCTGAAGTTACATGAAGCCTCAACAAGACATCAACAGAGTCTGATAAAAGCTGTAAGGTGTCATGAAGTTTCATTAACATCGTCATAGGCATCATAAAAGTTCAGAAGTTTTGGTATCTCATTGGCTCATTAAATCTCTGATGCCTCATGAAGTCTCACAGAGTCTCTGGAATCTCACAAACTTCATGAAGACTCATCTAGTCTCATAGTTTATCTGAAGTTACATGAAGCCTCAACAAGACATCAACAGAGTCTGATAACAGCTGTAAGGTGTCATGAAGTTTTTAACATCGTCATGGCATCATAAAAGTTCAGAAGTTTTGGTATCTCATTGGCTCATTAAATCTCTGATGCCTCATGAAGTCTCACAGAGTCTCTGGAATCTCACAAACTTCATGAAGACTCATCTCATCTAGTCTCATAGTTTATCTGAAGTTACATGAAGCCTCAACAAGACATCAACAGAGTCTGATAAAAGCTGTAAGGTGTCATGAAGTTTCATTAACATCGTCATAGGCATCATAAAAGTTCAGAAGTTTTGCATCTCATTGGCTCATTAATCTCTGATGCCTCATGAAGTCTCACAGAGTCTCTGGAATCTCACAAACTTCATGAAGACTCATCTAGTCTCATAGTTTATCTGAAGTTACATGAAGCCTCAACAAGACATCAACAGAGTCTGATAAAAGCTGTAAGGTGTCATGAAGTTTCATTAGTCATAGGCCTCATAAAAGTCAGTTTTGGTATCTCATTGGCTCATTGAATCTCTGATGCCTCATGAAGTCTCACAGAGTTCTGGAATCTCATAGAAGACTCATCTAGTCTCATAGAAGTTACATGAAGCCTCATAAGACATCAACAGAGTCTGATCTCATGAAGTTTCATTAAAATCGTCATAGGCATCATAAAAGTTCAGAAGTTTTGGTATCTCATTGGCTCATTGAATCTCTGATGCCTCATGAAGTCTCACAGAGTCTCTGGAATCTCATAAACTTCATGAAGACTCATCTAGTCTCATAGTTTATCTGAAGTTACATGAAGCCTCAACAAGACATCAACAGAGTCTGATAACAGCTGTAAGGTGTCATGAAGTTTCATTAACATCGTCATAGGCCTCATAAAAGTTCAGAAGTTTTGGTATCTCATTGGCTCATTGAATCTCTGATGCCTCATGAAGTCTCACAGAGTCTCTGGAATCTCATAAACTTCATGAAGACTCATCTAGTCTCATAGTTTATCTGAAGTTACATGAAGCCTCAACAAGACATCAACAGAGTCTGATAACAGCTGTAAGGTGTCATGAAGTTTCCTTAACATCGTCATAGGCATCATAAAAGTTCAGAAGTTTTGGTATCTCATTGGCTCATTAAATCTCTGATGCCTCATGAAGTCTCACAGAGTCTCTGGAATCTCACAAACTTCATGAAGACTCGTCTAGTCTCATAGTTTATCTGAAGTTACATGAAGCCTCAACAAGACATCAACAGAGTCTGATAAAAGCTCTAAGGTGTCATGAAGTTCCATTAACATCGTCATAGGCATCATAAAAGTTCAGAAGTTTTGGTATCTCATTGGCTCATTAAATCTCTGATGCCTCATGAAGTCTTACAGAATCTCTGAAATCTCATAAACTTCATGAAGACTCATCTATAGTCTCATAGTTTATCCGAAGTTACATGAAGCCTTACAAATTCCCTGAAGTTAAATAAGACTCCTTTCGTAAAATTTTGGACGTTTTGACGTCTTACGAAGTCTCATAAACTTTTTCGTGACTCACGAAGTCTCAAAGTTTCTCTAAAATTACGTGAAGTTTTATAAATTCCCTGAAGTCTCGTGAAATCTCATCAAATTTCTGGTGTCTCGAAGTCTAAGAGAATCGCCAAAGTATCTGAGTTATATAAAGTTTTATGTATCCTCTCAAGTCTCATAAAACTTCCGAAGGCTCATAAAGTCTAATTGAGTTCCCAAAGACTCAACAAGGCTCATCAAATCTCTCAAGTCTCAGAAAGCATCACGAAGTCAAAATATCCCCAATGTCTGTTAGAGTGTGAAGTCGAAGTCTAATGAAGTCTCGTACCCTACATATGAAGTCTTTAGGCCTCATAAACTCTCATGAGGTCTCAAAATTCGAAAAAAAACCTCCCAGGATATTTTTTTCGAACTTTCGAAATCTGCGGAGTCTCCGTGAAGTCTGCGAAGTTTAGAAGTCCGGTATTCGCCATTCCACCCCCTCAGTCCTCATTTTCTTCCATGACGTTCTGGAAGCATCATAAAGGGCACTCAAACGACTCGAACTCGCACAGTAAGCGGCGAAAAAGGGCATCAGTTTGTCACACCCCCATCAAGATTCGATTAGATACAATTGGTGTCTCGCTTTCCCGCTCCGCGGGGGCGGCAACTGAGGGACGTTCATGACTCGGAGGGTGAGGATGCGATGCGCCCAAAAGGCCGGGGTAGGGTCTCTCGGCATTCCGATCGTCAATTTTTACGAGGACAGATAGGTGCGGACTACAACCCAGCCGGCTGTACCTCGTCGCCGGAGACTCACCCACAGTTTAACATCGGGGGCGAGTGAGTCGTGGAAGGAGCGCACGCCCGCGCCCGCGGTTATCGGAAAGACAGTTACTGGCCCCTCGAGATACCTATCTACGAGGTAGCTACGTCTCGTTTCTCAGACCCGACTTACTGCCTCTTCTTATGACAGACTCTTTAAGCCCGAACAAATGGGGGAATGATACGCGTCCTTTTTACCTTGCCAGACATTTCTGATCAGAATTTCGAACGACTTCTGATCGAAATTGAAAAACGCATTATCAAGCTCTCAATCTCACGGCTTTGGAATGCGCTTTTTAACCCATTTCTGCGACCCTTTTTTTCTCTTGTATCCTTGATTTATTCACCACTGGGTGATCAAGTGTCCCAAAAAGTTTCCAAAATTGACACAAGTCGCTTTCGAAGTCGGATAACTCTCGAAAGAACGAGCACAGATCGAAAGTCGAAGAGGGGTTTTAAAGCTGACACATCGAGCCCCAAAATTCGTTCTTGATTTATCTCCCACGTTCCTTCGTTTTTGCAAACTCAAACCGCTCTGAATTCTACAGAAGAATAAAGTGGCGAAGGCTAATCAACAGTTTCTGGGTTCAGCGAAGATTAGCCTCGGCTTTTTAGCCAATTAGACCGAGTCACAAGTGCAGGACGAGAATATGGGTTGGAATAAAAAGCCTTTTGATCTTGATACACATGAAACCTGCTTAAGCCGGGGGTACGATATGTACATTGGCTGCGGTTATGAATTAAGCTGCTTGTGACCGACGCTGAGGAAAAAAGTGGGCTGAAAGCGTCGCAGTAATTCCGAGCACATTGAACAATAATTCCAGTTTCAGTATCAAGATCTCGTCAAACACTCGTCCCTCGACTTCTTTTCTCACCGTATATGAAAATGGCAGATACTCAATTATCGTTATTAAACACTTTCGAGCACCGCCGGTATAATTAGCTGATTCTCCATCGCGGAGCACCGTCTGTATCAACTAATACAATAATGGATTAACCGCTCGTCGCTTGAGTAATTTCGTTAATTAAATATAGATTAGATTAGCGGTTCCTGATCCTAGAAATTATCATACCTCTTGATTCGGTTAAGATCCTTTTCCGAATTTTAGCACCGAGGCGAATATCATAGCACTTTTATTTTCAGGCCTCTGAGTGAGGAAATTTAACGCGAGTATCAAAAAGGTCGAAAATTTCATCCGAATGATAGAATTACAATGGATAATGTCGGGATTAATATCGAACGAAGGGCCACGGTTCTAATTACGTTATCCACTTTTCCTTTCCTCGAGTTCAATTCGATAAATGAGACTCGCGTATAATACGCAGGGAAAATGGGAGTTGGGGAATCGGAACGATAGGCTCTTCGTTGCTAATGAAAACATTGATTGGTGAGTGGAAATAGTCATTATCAGTTATAGTAAATTTTTCAATTTTTTTTTTTCTTCGTCTTCTTTTATGCCCTGAAAGACGAAGTTTATGATTAAATCAGGGCATTTGCTTCTATTTCTTTTTCTCTTTTCTCGTTGTTGCGAAAAGATAAAAAGAACGAAATATTATCTAGAGGGTAGATTGAGAATTGAAAGAGAAAAATGACCCGGGGGTTTGACGCATCAAACGAGAATAACTTCGAAACATTATCAAAGGGCGAGTATTTTGCCTCGAAACCACGAGCGGACCGCAAAATTGAACAATTCTAAAATACTGTAAGGTAAGAGGGAAGTGAATTAACCAGAGCGAGATTAACTCCGGATTATTTTCAGGTATACGGACCCTGCAGTCGCGGCCGCCGGGTCAGGAAAATTTATTTACACATAATTCTTGATTTCATTTGCCCGGAAACGCGATCAAAAACTCAAGTTCAAAGGAGGACGAATTGAAACTTCCTTCTTCCATTCGATAAACTCGAATCCTGACGTCATTTCAATTTACAGCAATAATCTATGTCGCCTTAAGGTGAAATGAAAGTGACGTGACCTCGATATGATTTACACTTGGAATTTTCAGACGCTATTTTCTCAGCCAAAACACATTCGATTGATGTGAAATTGATATCAGTGACGTAGAAAAACTCAATAAAGGGCCTGCCAATCGTAGAGTTTCGAAAATCGAGACGTAATAACAGTTTTTTAACAATATTGTTCCGTAATCCAAGGAAGTGCTGCCTCTCTCCACGAGGGGCAGCACCTCCTTGGGTTACGGAACAATATTGTTACACAAAATTCTGATTATGTCTTTCGATATTCGAAAATCCACGATTGGCAGGCCCTTCGTTAAGTTTTTCTACGTCACTGATATCAATTTCACGTCAATCGAATGTGTTTTGGCTGAGAAAATAGCGTTTGAAAATTCCAAGTGTAAATCATATCGAGGTTACGTGACTTTCATTTCCTCTTAACCGGAGTCCCGGAAGGTTTGGGCGACAAGCAATGTAAAATAGGATGTGAAACGAGGCGTGGTGAAGTTTGTTGGCTCTAAGGAACCTTTCGAAACTCAAAGGCGGACGCCCGGAGCTTTCGTATCGCCCTCTTTGAAACATGATTCGCATACGTACCGCGACAACTATTATCGACAGACAACCGGTACTCGGAATATCAAAATCGTCGAATTCTATTGTCTCACACGACCTTCGTCAAGTACTGAGGATGTACGTGTAGGTACGTGTACGCGGGGTGGGTAGGGGTGAAAAAAGTTTCCACGCAACGTCACCCTGTCAAACCCGAGAGGCGAGAGGAACCTGGGTAAATAATGTAACAGCGTTCGATCATGCTTTGTCAGAATATTGACAGGAAGAAACGAGGAACCGAAGATGGTCTGGCTTGGCGCCTGACACGTACTGGAACGAGAAAGTTTCTCAACTCAAACGTTGAGCACATTTCGGAATAGCTGATTGCATGGCGAGTGCGGAAATTAGGCGATATTAGTGCCTCAATTCGTTGAGCTCATGCGCGTGACCGAAAAAACTCCCCGTACGGAAAGTAGATCATTCCCGATGTCCGCATGCGCGAGCTTTCCTCCCGTTCTCACCGTTTTGGAAAGAGGTAAACAGTACGAATGCTGCGCACGCATTGAAATTCAACTATTCCAACCTACAAGCAGGATCCAACCTACAATTCGAGAGTGAAGATGAGTTCTGGAAAATGTGCGAGACAAAATGCCTGCCTCCTTCCTATGGCACATATGTTATTTTCTACCACATATGCATTGAAAACGAGTGAAAGTGAGGTTAGAACTATGAAAACGGCATTCTCCGCTAGGGGCAGCACTTTCTTGGTTTACTTCACCGTTACTATGGTTACGAGAGTTTTTTTCCCGCCGGCAAGTTTATTTCCCGGGTCAAAAAACTGTGACTTCCATCCCGTTGAGGAGGGCGAAAAAAACTAGTTTTTAATGCATGTGTGGTAGAAAAGCCTTCTTTTTGTTCTGATCGAAGATATCAATTGACATTATCACACCCTAATTTCAGTTATTTTGCACCGACTATCGGTAATATACGAATGTTTTCGAGTACAAGCTCAAAATGTTCACAAGTTTTAGTTTGCGCACTCAAAATCGAATGAAAAGGATCAGTCAATAATTTGTCGAGATAGTATCTCAGCTTTAAATTGTAGCTTCGTTATTGACATGCGCCCCAAGTTTTGGAGTCGGAAAAAAGTCCATGGTCCGATACGCGGTATCTAGTTATATTCCGGTTCAGATAGACATGACACTTTTAGAAATACAGTAAAATATATCGATTATGTAAACTAGTTGGAGAAAATTTAGAAAATCGAAAACCAATATTTCGTGGGGAAAAACTGAATAAATGTATCCAAAAACTAGTAATATTGATCTCATTTCATCTAGATGCTGAACTGATAAGGAACATAAATTAGAAAATCATAGTTTCGCAAACGATCAAAGTTTCACAAGAACTAATTCCATTTCTTTAATCTTGTGACTTTCCAGACAGGTTTGAGCTCAAAATCATTGGAAAAAATGGTGCTAAAAGATAATCCGGTTGAAGTGACCGTCGAAAAGTCACTAAGACTGATTCGGGCCCCACAATCGTAGAACTCGTCTAGAATATAAGGGCCGAGGTTTAAACTGCGGGATGGATTGTCGTCCTCCCTTAGTTGACCCGGGGTTAACCACCTGTTGTGAGTTGCGGGGGTACGAAATTCACGGACTTTAAACTAGCTCTATATACCCGGTTCGCGGCCTAATCTGCCTGGTGCCCTTTCAGCTTGGACGACCTCTTATACGTCGCACCGCGACTTTTAAAGGGTAGCTAAGGCATTGTTGGAATAGAAAATTTATTGACTTTCCTGGGTTAGGGTTCAAACGCGTGATTTTCCGAATCTGTGAAGAGAAAAAAAATTCCCTTTCATAGCGGAAAGGGTGGCACTTTCTTCTTTCTTTTCTTCTTTCTGCACGCTGTAATAGAAAAGGTGGATCATCCTTGGGCTGGGTTCAGGAAAGGACATGGCGATACATCATCGAGGACGTAACGGTGGGGTTATCAGATATTCAAGTAAAATTGTTCCCCTTTGGCGAAGATACGTCAAGACTTTTCCCTTTACGTTCGCCAAGAGAATTCCTACAGTGGGTAGTAAAAATTAAATATGAATTCTCGCTCCCCCCAAGATACGGGGGTGGGTCGAAGTAACCCGCGGACAAATGCATAGTAGCGAGCGACAACGCAGAATATTGGATCGCGGAGAGTCAGATCGCCACCTCCGGATACGGTACTTCTCTTATTCTGCATCGTACGTCGAAGAGGAACCGAATAAACGATGTGAAAAAGGTGGAAAAAAGGGGGTAGAGGAGGAGGAAGAAAACAGAAGTTGAGGCAAAACGGTAGAAAGGGCGAAGACTTCCCTTTCAAAGTGTGAACGAGGCGCGCTAGGAATTCTCATATCGTTCAACTTCCTTCCTACCCTCCCATTCCCTTCTCCCTCAACGACCCTATACCATCAACCCCTCGGCTACCCACCTACCCCACTGTCACTATAAATCCTCCAATAATTTCTTGCACCTCCGATGTATGGCTCTTATTTCCCTACTTCATTCCCTTTAAAGACCGACTATGTGTCAAAATTTGTCAAAGGAAATACTCACAGAGAAAGGATCAACCGGCTACTGATCCATACTTTCAGACGCCGTTGGAAAACGGGACGGAAATCGACAACCCGAGTCCTTCCCTCGGTTCATCGATTCTTGAATCTGATTCTCAAGTATCGATTCGCACAGTGGCCAATTTGATCTTGAATTAGAAAAAAGAAGTGGACCAGTTCAAGTCCGAGTCATGATGTACACTCACCATGAATTTCGTTGGGATGAGTTGAAGAAAAATCGTCGCCTCCCTTATATGACTAATCGTAAGAAGGTGAGAACATAGGGGAGGGTCGTAATCCTGCAATCAGCTCTGTAAATCCTCGTTGAGTAGTACTTGGTCTCGATCGATGACGACGTCGAGTACGTTGAGAAACATCAGGGTAAAATCCGAGGCCTGGCACTTGGCCGACCAGCTCACACGATTCCGAATGGAACTTGAAGGATCTTTATGGCCTAAGTTTACGACGTCGAGTGTCCACAGCTGGTTAGATCGTGAGTGTGTTGGTTCATCAGTGAGTACACTGTCATCGTACCGTTTACAAGCGATTTATTATACTATGACGAAGATCTAGAATTTACCGTCTTTTGTTTTCGCTATTCTAGCGGAAATAGCCTTGCGATCATTTCTTTTTTTTTTGCACGTGATCCAATCCAATTCAGAACGCAGGTTTTAATAATTGATGTCATTTTTTGGTCCAGCGGGTAGACATAGAAAGAAGTTATGTACCTCCGAGGAAGTAGATTCCGTGAATCTAATCATGGAATACTTTACACATTTACGCGAATACTTGAGTGGATATCCTGATCGACCAATATACGTTGAACGATTCTCTATTCCGTGACCGATACCCAGGTGTACCGACGATGAGGGAATTTTCTGAGGGGGTCTAGATCGAAAAAAAAATTGGTTCACTGAGTAGATTCAGTTTGAGAAATACGGGACACTGAATAGTCCAGGTGCGGAGGGATGGTCACAAGTAAACTATATCACAGGGTCCAATCACATTTTCGAGTTGATTTCAGGAATCTGAGGATTTCAGGACGTTCCAGGAGAATCCAAATTCCCTGAGATTTTCAGGACTTTCAGGTTTTTCAAGGAAATAGACACCATGATTCAGATTCGTGATGCTCACAACTTGTTATAAGATAATTCTTCATATGATTCAGGTTTATTTTATATGAGATTATATCATTTCTTATCTATGCTCGTCGATGATTCATGGAGTGACGATCCTGGATAAAATCTGAATTCTTCAATAAATTGGGTCATTCGGTAGCTGGGTCAGCGACCATAAAATTTGTAGTAATTTCTAGCAACGGAAAGTTCATAGACAATTATTACCTTCGTCTATGAGATTGTCAAAGTTCAGTATTATTATTTGCGAAAGAGCCCTCCACGTCAATTTGTCCAATTACTTTATACTACGTGGAGCACACTCTCGTGAAGCTATGATAAAAGTTTGAAGAGTGTATATTTCCGTTGTGGGTCGGAAAAGCTAACGACTTGCTTGTTCGATGTTGTACGAAATAATAATGAAAAATCAATTTTAATATCAAATTGAGGCACTTGAATATCCTACATTCGTATACATTACAAGATACCGAACACGATTCTTCTGCCAAGTCGTATGTAGCGAAAAATTCATTCGTTTTGACAGTCGGCTTCTTCTTCTTCTTCTTCTTCTTCTTCTTCTGGTCTTTCTTCTTCTGATTGTTCTTGTTTTTCTATTTTATCATCTTTTTTATCGTCTGCTTGTTGTTATTTTTCTTTTTTTCATATTTTTTTTACTTCTTTGTCTGCTTCTTCTTCGTTGTGCTCTTTCTCTTTTCCTTTTTATACTTCTTTTTCTGCTCCTTATTTTCTTCTGTATTATATTTTCCTGCTTCTTCCTCTACTTCTTTTTCTTCTTCTGCTGCTTCTTCCTCTTTTTCTTCTGCTTCGTCTTCTTCTTCTTCTTCTCCTGCTGCTTCCTCTTCTTCTTTTGCTTCTTCGTCTTCTGTTTCTCCTTCTTTTTTCTTCTTCTGCTTCTCCTTCTTCCATTTCTTCTTCTTCTTTCTTCGGCTTCGTCTTCTTTTGCTTCTTCTTCGTTGTCCTCTTTCTCTTTTCCTTTTTATACTTCTTTTTCTGCTCCTTATTTTCTTCTGTTTATTATATTCTCCTGCTTCTTCCTCTACTTCTTTTTCTTCTTCTGCTGCTTCTTCCTCTTTTTCTTCTGCTTCGTCTTCTTCTTCTTCTTCTCCTGCTGCTTCCGCTTCTTCTTTTGTTTCTTCGTCTTCTGTTTCTTCTTCTTTTTTCTTTTTCTGCTTCTCCTTCTTCCATTTCTTCTTCTTCTTTCTTCGGCTTCGTCTTCTTTTGCTTCTTCTTCTTCTTTCGTCTTCTGCTGCGTCTTCTTTTTCTTCAGCTAGTTATATTCTAATGCTTCTTTCTCTTCTTCCTTTGCTTCTTCTTCTTCTGTTTCTTCTTTCTTTTCTTCTTCTGCTTCTCCTTCTTCTTTTTCTGCTTCTCCTTCGTCTGCCTCAAGGGAAAACTCTCTTAATCTATGCTCCTCAGTTTGATTCATAAATTCCACAAACCTTTCGAAAAAGTCATTCAGAATGATTCGGAAAATATGTTTCATATAATTCTCACATTTCTCATTATTTTATATCTCTCTATAGTTCAACCTAGTCCGATAAGATGTTATCATGATTGATTTCTCCCAATATATAAATGACCCTGATGGAAGAGAAAAAATATGGTTTCGAATAATTAATTTCATAATTTCTTCTGTTTTATTGTATGAATTTGATTAGGGGCATAATATGACGTTTTTTGTTTGATTTCATCCCCTCCCTTTATCCCATATTTGCTCGGGGCCCTCCAGGTCTCTCTTTGGTCTTGTATGGTCCTGCGTATTCTCTCTTCCCACGTTACTTTTTAGTTTCCCTCTGCGAGTTGTAAAGCCAAAGAGACCACGACCTCGCGGTTACCAAGGAGAGACATAGGCAGTACGATAACTCCACCCGGGTCGGACCGAGCGGTCAGTCAACAAGGTTCTGCTATTTATTCTCCTCAAGTTTGACCAGGCTTTGAAACAACGCGTGTTTTCGAGCGATCGATCTTCATCGAGGTACAAAATTATTCACAATTCAACCTCAGTTCGAATAAACCGGCTTCAACGTCTTCGTCCCTAATCGCGAAGGGGGATAGAGAGAGGAGAGAAAATCCGGGAGAGCAATTTGCGAAATACCTACATTTGAATTTTGGCAACGGATAAAGATGCGAGGGATGAAAGAGATCCGTTAAACCGAAGCCGCGAGCAAATCACCGGGCTTAAGATCAATTTCCCTTTCTAATGACCGCATTAATTTTTCAACCGAGCCATCAAGCCGAGGGAATCTCTCGTCGAAAATCATAGCCCTCACACCGTCGCGCCCAGAGTTACAGAATCTCACTTTTCGTTTCTCATTTTCGAATAAAAAAGAAATATTCACCAAGATCCGTGACCAGAAACTCGATAGAGAATTTATTGCACCACCTGATCGGAAAGTTTGAGGCTTGCGGAGCCCGGAGTGAACGAAGACCAGTCGGCGCATGCGCTCAGCGAAAATACTCCACTTTCCACACTGAGGCTTTCTTCGGCGCATGCGCACTTGCTATGCTACACTCATCTATAAGACATCGCGTTAAAACTATGTTTCGGCCTTGTTATTTTTGAAAGTAGAAGCGGTAATGGTTAATGAAAAAGTCCACAGTGAGAGTAATTATTTGAAACTGTGCTACTATTATCTATATCGACACAGTCTCGATACTCGATGACCATAAAACTTTCTCCTTGTTCATAAACTATCGCAATTAACAACTCCGAGGAGATTTTAATCGGCTTTTGGTAACTCCAACACAACATTGAACAAGTTTCAGACAATACTCGTTCACAATCGTTTGATTTCGCGTGAAATTTCGTGCAAACAGCTCAGATTTCATCCCCTAGACTCCTAATTATTCCCCCCCTTTCTTTCTACTCACTTTTTTCTTCCAAATTGAAAAACTACAGACTCATTAGACGCGAGATGGGATATAAGAGGGACCGAACCAGGTACTACCGGAAGTTCATTTGCGGTGAGACTACGAGGTGGTGTAGAGGGGCAGTGTGTCGTTGAATCTTTGAATAATGAACCGCCTCCAGCACTCCGGTACTCTCGTTCTCCGGTACCTTACCTCTATGAGGAAACGAGATGTAGCGAGGGGAAAACGCGTACCGAGAACGATCCAAAGCAAGCCGAGACGAGCCAAGGGAAGAACGAGGATGGTAAACATCTTCCCATCCATAAACTCTCTTACTGGAGTTTCTCTGAGCCTCCTTGAATAGCGAGATTCAAGCCGTGCATTTTTTATTCTCCTCGCGGTATTACCGTGAATATTTAAACCACGGAAATTGTCCAGGATTCCATAATCGGGGGGAAGGGGGGTTATAAACCACGGGGGGGATGGAAACGAACCGGGGAAAGGAAGGGTGGTTCGCTACTCCGAAAGTGATCGACGAGGATAATGGAAGCGTACTTTCCTCAATGTCAAGAGGAAGATCAAAGGGTTGGAATTACACAGTGGGATTTAATCGCTGCTTTCTCTCCTCCACTTCTATGCATTCGTTATTCGTCCTGATCGTGTCCTGGGTCTATTTAACGTCAGAATTTTTAAGTGCTTTTTTTCCCAGGTAATCTTTGCTGGGGGGGGGTGATGCGGTTCACCCTCGCGTGTTTCGAATCAGGTTATAACGAAAACGTCCAACTATTGCTGGGTTGAACCTGATTCGGCGTTTCACTTTAATTAGTTTTGTTCCTCGGTCGACTATCACGTTGATAGCTGGCATAACGCGGGTTGAACAGCGGCGTGCAGACTGACATCTGCATTGCGGAATAAAACAAGAACAGGAAACACAGTCGTAATAGATGAAAAGTTCGTTCTTATCTTCACATTTCTTTTTTTCTCGTTTCTTTCACTGTAGAGCCAAACAGGATGACGTTATGATTAATTACAGAGCAATTTAGAAAGACGTATCACGTAACAAAACGATTTCGAGATATTAGATCACGAGGCACCACGGAAATTGTCTCGTACAGCTTGATACGCCAAATTCAACACACTTCAAGATTCGTTTATACCTCAAGAAAAGTTTTCAAACCCAAAACACGTAGGATAATTCATTTTTTCGTTCTTTCAAAACACTTTTCGTAACAAGGAAACAAACCCTCATCACGCGAAGGAGGAGAAATCATTCCAAAAAGTCGTTCTGCAAAATTGAAAATTACTAAACAAAAAAAAAACTGATCAATACTTTCCAAAAACTCGTGAAACTTACAACAAAAGGGTCATGAATGCATTTTTTTCTACTATGAAACTTTCAATGAAGGTTTCGAAATTAATTTTCTGATCTCGAAACATCCAAAATTGACTTCGCAGCTGTGTAAGAATTTTGAAAATGGTTCAAAAATCGTTTTTATCGCTTCAGCAATTTTTTCATCCGTTTTCACGTCGTTAAGATGAAGGATTATTACCTTATGCCGATTGTTTTGAAGAAAAGATGCATTTTTTTCATGTGTAATGAATTTTGGTCAAGATATGAATGGATTTTGGAGCATGTTGAATTGCTCGTATCAAGCTGTACTGGTCTGAGATCGATTACCCTGATGATTCCGTGTCTGAAACGGATAATTCAAGGCTCACAACCATCCGAATGAATTTGCGGCGATGTTGCCTTCTAGTTTTTGGGTTGCAGCTCGTCCGCTGCAAGGCTGCAAGCCTCGGAGTGCTTCGCGGATAAATTATGTGCAATTATTTCAGTGACAGGAGAGGAAACGAGGGATTAATTATGAGATATTAAATCGCAAGTCCTTGTTGAGTCTCCACTCTGGCTGACTTCAATATGTATTTCGTTTCGAGGACCAGAGCGGGACTCTCGACTCGTCGAGTTCATAGCAAAGGGTGAAAATTTTCGCCCAGATTCCTCGAAACCGAGGGGAGAACGTATCGGCGACGTCTAATTATGGCTAATTTACTCCATTAACTGATTAATAATTTTCTCCATATTTACTCTACGCTCTATGAATTATTTTTATGACCGCTTCAGAGGTTCGAGGGTCTAGAAATTTGATGGTAACTCAAACTCCAGACATTTTATTATCCTGGGCGATTTAAAATCGAGCATTGTGAAGGGGTATAAATTGAAAATGTGGAAAGCCACCAAAACGTGACCCTGAACGACGGACGTCGGTGGTTAAATATTCTATGAACTCGCCTTTAGCCTAAACCCGAACCTAAACCCCACTCAAAATCAATCAAAGTCAATTATTAAACGTGACGGATCAGACAAGAACGAGCAACGTCAATTATATATTAGGCCAAGTTTCTTAATCGCGGATTCGCAACAGACGTTACCTTCGCTCTCGATCCTTATTGAACGGAGCAGATGGACGAATCTACCCAGTGACATGGGGCTGCCACGTAATTGCTTTACGGGAAAACCGAATTACCGATCAAACCCCGAAAAAAAACCGACATTCCTCCAAACAAGGCTTAGATAAGGGAAGGGCTAGATATCGGACCAAATCTTCGATGAAGCAAGACAAACAAATCCAGCTATCCACATGGTTTTTTCGAAAAAAAGTCCAATCAGAAATTTTTTAATCAGTTATTAATCATGGTAGATTATTTCTTGCAAAACAAAAAATATATCAACGATCTACGATGAAACCCTTTCTAGCGAAGCTGAAGAGCCTGTAAAAAATTGGTTACACTTTGATCGCAGAGCTATAATACTTGGAAGATGCAAAGAATTTTAGATTTCAGTTTTCTAATCGTGTCAGGACTAACAAGAAATAGACACTTCTTTTTTACACCTGCTTATGAGTAAATGGATGGAAAATAGAAGAGATTTACTGTAACGCGGCCTAGAGCCAGTAATTATAATTACCTTTCATCCCTATCTATTCGAATATGAGAGGGACGTAAATTCAAGAGACCCTTGCCAATCCGAGCTAAATTACGAACAATCGCTGTGTATACTCAGTTTCTGTCTCTCGAATACGTCTGGCTCGAATCTGGAATTCTTAGTTGATGTAACACACAAAGATGTAGTTTCGGTATAAATTTCAATTTCTCTGACTGAACCGCATCGAAGAGGTTCTACGAAACACTGTAATCTCAAGTTTCCACCAATACATAATCATTGATCGTCAAGTGGAGGAAATATTTCCGCTACGTTTCATCCGCATACATGGAGATAAAGCAGGTGGAGAACGTAGCGGAGCCTGTAGATCATAGGCGATGACACCTGCAGGGATGAAGACACGATCTTGTGACAAGATATTCGCATCTGATTTGGATTCGGGATGGCTGACTTAAGGAGACACGAGAAAGCAACCCTGCTCGTCTTTTATCAGCTCATTATCACGTATGATTAAGCTGGATTAGGCACGACGGTGCACGAGAGATCCCTCTACCCCAACACCTTCGGCTCCCCACGTTGGGCGCCGATTAGCTAGAATTGGATATGATTCGGTCTTACATGGTTTCCCAATCTAAAGGTCCAACCACAAGCTATACGCGAGCGCCAAGAGTCGTGGAGATATTTAATGGAGAGGCCATTAGTCTGCCTAGACTCTAAAGCCTTCGTATAAGGTGCACTACCGGGTATCTCTTTCTATCCACTAATCTACGAACTCTATATCTCACCGTGTCACCACGGAGCTAATGTGATTGAACCAATATCGCGAGATAGACCGACCTGAAAGAGCTACATGATCGACTGCAAGCATATACTCTTTACATTCTTGACGATATCTCACTTCCGGTTGATCCTACGTAAAACATGATTAATACCGATCTGATAGTTCGTAAAATTATCTACAAAAAAGGTGATTACAATTTTTTGCGTAGATGAGGCCGTTTAAAAGATACAGGCTCAGAGACCCGGAACCTTCTGACGTTCTTTTACCTCTTTGAGAATATCTCACTTCCGGTTGCTCCTAGGTAAAAGATGATTTATACCGATTTTATAGTTCGTGAAATGATCCACAAAAATGGTTATAACAGTTTTTTTGCCTACATATGACCGTTCGGGAGATACAGGCTCGGAAGACTCAGGACCTTCCAACGTATTTTTACCTCTTTTACATTATCTCACTTCCGGCTGCTCTTACGTAGAATATGATCTCAAATTACTTTGGAGCTCATTAAATGACCCACAAGAAATGTTTACAGAGTATTTGGCATAGAATCGATCGTTCGACAGATACAAGCTGAAATAGTTTATGTTACCAAGTAGGATTCTGATTTGTGGCACTTGGTGATATTAGAATCGGCCCCAGAATATCAACGAAAGGTACAAGACTCAGTCAATTGTAAAATTTGCAAGTATCATGAAGAGTAAATAATTGCAAGGTAATTACTTGTTTACCTAGAATCTTCACTCGAACCGTCGAACTCTGAGTGCTTCGAGATAATTGGAATAATTGGACCTGAATGGTGTTCTTGGTTCGATACAGCAGCGGCCACGTCGCGTCGTGAGAGCAATCAATTTTAATTAGCCTCAATTGATACTTTTGAAAAGAATCTGATAAGAGTGTAACAAGAAATTTGTGCGTGCCTATTAATTTTTATCGAAAATCTCGTATCATTAGTATCTCAGATTACAGATCAACGAACCTTAAGACTGTGATGGAAGAGTGATCATTTGGAAACAACGAAAATGTCGAACAGGTGAATCGATGGAAATACCAACGGTATATAATGAATGAAGCTGGCCACGTGTCAGAGTCGTGATGGACAGTTGATTTCCAGCTAATCGAACCGCAATTCTCCGAATGTCAATCGCTGATCGTTCGTTAAATAATTCTGTGAATCGTTGGGGCGTTCGACGAATATTCCAAACACACGTTCGATCAATCTGTTCTTGCCGATGATTGAATACGAAAAATCCGAATTTATCCGGTATTCACAGATTACGCTCTTATCGGAGGTATAACTGATAAGGATGTCAACATGTTTCGTTTGCTCAGGAGTGTGTACCATGCCAAATCTCGGTCGGACTGATTACGCCGCAATCGTTATCGGGTGTCCCGATCGAAATAACGAAATCCGAAATACGTGAGAAGAGAATGTCTTCAATAATTAAGATCCTCCCAGGTTCTTCACTCCGTAATTCACACTTTGACGAAGTGAGGGTGGGGAAATATGGGTATTAGAACAGCTACTAGAGCAAGACAGAAGCAGTTTTCTGTATCCACTCAATCTAGGATCGTAAACTTCCACCGTTATCAAAATTAGGGTTGAACAGGATGGATCTCATCCGCGTTACCGGAGCATCAATCCATCTATTCGCCAGCTCTCCGAGGGTCTAACCTCCGCTGGAGTTTTGCTCTGACAATTTAATTTCGATAAAAGAGAGAGAGAGGGACTGACTGATACCAGCTCATAAATCCCATCCATCTAGGTTTAGGCTACCACACCTAGAAATACTTCCGATGTGCTAGACCTCGACAGGGTGCGGTTGTTTATCAGGTAATCGAACGGGGTTTCCGTTCCTCCTCGCCATCATCGGCTCGTTCTGTAAGTTTCTGAAGGATCTTCGACCATCAGATCTTCTTCTATCTCTCAAAATTTCAAAGTAATAATTATTTCGTTCTGAGACTCTTAGTCCAAGATGAGAATGAATGATTTAATTGATTGATTGGGAATTTCGTAACGTCTCTATCGCGCGGCCCGTCCCCGATCTCGGAGGCTTTTATCTCTCCTCTTTGCTCCTCGTTTCAATTCATAAGGGCAACGGCATTTGCGTTAACGAGCCAATAACGTCTACCTCCGTCTGTGCCAGTGACGGTAAACGGAAATGACATAGATTGTTATCCGGGACCTTAATTATCTCCGATTCACATCTTCAGTGGGTAATTACCCCTGGATATACACATCTGGTGCATGTTTCCACCTACATTTACGATCTTCCTAGAATATTGCACATGTCGATAATCTCATGCTGCTCGTGCTCACTGGTGATAATAATATAATTGCGCAGTTTTTAGGCCAAACATGAGTGAGGAATGAGGAATTTTTTATTAATCTTATGATCGAACGGTCTGATCCAGACTAAGATTCCAGAACGTGTCGTGAGATTAGATAGGAAAGAATGATCAATCGATCACGGAACAACTATCCAATGACAATTACTGTCTGGAGAGGAAAATAAAATTCATTGTTAGTCTATAGACGCAAAGATGCGATTGCTGTGGGTACTTCTAGCCGCTGGTACGGCTCTTGCTTTGCCTGGACAAGAATACTTGCCCTCACTCGAAGGGTCAGTAACACGGATCAAAAAGCTTCTTTAGAGTTCATTCAACGATCATCGGTGATAATTCTGTAATTTCGCAGGGCGAAGGTGTTTCGCGTGATCGCAAAAACGGAGACAGAACTGTCCCTGATTTTGGCTTACCGCGAAAGAGATGGATTCGAGATCCTCAAGTATAGTCACGTTCTTGGAGAGGACATCGAGATGCTGGTGACCGCTGACAACGTCGGTGATTTCAGAACATTCCTGGATGAGCAGGATATCAGCAGCTCGGTCACAGCCGAAAACGTTCAGAAAGCTGTCGACGAAGAAGCGACCCGTCAGCGTAGTGCTTCCACTTCACGGATGACTGGTCGCATATCCTTCGAGAGTTTCCCACGTTACGACACTGTGAGATCAGAACTGCTTTTATTCACCGTGTCGTCATCAGAAAGGGAGTAGAGATGATGAAGAACACATAATTTTGCAGGTCGTTGAATTCTTGAGGCAAGTCGCTGCTGACCGCAGTGACATCGCTACTCTCCTTGACTTTGGACCATCAGGTGAAGGCCGAGAAATCTATGGCCTGAAGATTTCATCCGGTGGCACAGGAAAGCCCGCTGTTCTGATCGAAGGAACACTTCATGCTCGCGAATGGATCGTCCCTCCCACTTTGCTCTACTTCATCACCCAGTTGGTCGATGATGCCAGCAATGCTGACTTGTTCGCTAGCGTCGACTGGTACATCATCCCCGTGCTGAACCCCGATGGCTACGAATTCAGCCACACAGGGGTACGTAGACTTTCCATTTCATACTTTGTTCCCTGCGAGTTCGCACCCTGGTTAATAATCCTGATCATCTTCTCGGCCTCAGTATCGCCTCTGGAGAAAAACTCGCAAGATTAATCCCGGAAGTAGCTGCCGAGGTGTGGACGGCAACAGGAACTTCGACTTCCACTGGCTGGGTATGTTTCGTTTAACTGTTTCCAACTCTGTGAACAAAAAACGTGAGATCCTGAATATTGGTATCTTCAGTTACCGGTGCCTCGTCGAATACATGCAGCGACGTTTTCGCCGGACCTGAACCCTTCTCCGAAGTAGAAACTCAAGTTCTCCGCAACTTCACTCTGGCCAATTCTGACACGATAAAGTTATACCTGTCCTATCATTCCTGGGGGAACGTGAGTAGAAAGTTCATTAGAAATTCCTTCCTAGTCTTCAATCGCAAAGAACGAATGTGTAACGCGATGTCTGTTCCCTCGCAGTATTTCCTCTACCCCTGGGGCCACACCTCGGATCTTCCGGACAATGAAGCTGAGCTCGTAAGTTTGTCGATCGCAATTAGCTGAACCCTTCAACAAGAGAATTTAATATTCCAATAATTTCCTTAGCGAGCCCTTGCTGAAGCAGCTGACGACGCTCAAGCCACTCTTCGAGGGACAAGATACACAATCGGCACCATCACAAATGCATTGTGTAAGTATTAATGAGAGGTGGATCAAAATCAGAAGATTTAGAGAGTACTTAATAATTCTTTGGCAAAATAATGATTACAGGTCTCTATAATTGATTAGAAATTTCAAGTAATCTCCCATGATTTTAGACTATGCTTCAGGAGGGAGTAGCTGCTGGATGAAAGGAATCGGAGGCGTTGAACTCGCTTACACAGTCGAACTACCAGGTGGTGGATTATTCGGCTTTGATATTCCAGCCTCGGAGATAATCCCCGTTGGCCAGGAGAGTTTCTTGGCTCTTCGTGTTTTCGGCGAATACGTTGCGACGAACTTTGCCGGATCGAAATGAAGGCAATGCAATTGAAGTACTGATCAATGTTGAACAAACACGAATCAATAAACAAGTCTAAAACCAATCCACCCGTTATCTGTCGTTCATAAATTACGTAAGCACTTTTGGAGCCATTCTTGACCCCCCCTTCCCCAACATGAGCGTAAATAGGGATTTACTGGAATTTTTGACCCCCCAGGAGGTGCTTACGTAATTTATGAACGGCCCGTTATCTGTTGTTCTGATATTTATAGCAGAATACAATTCATGACTCCGTGACTGATGATTAAATTTCCTGCCTTCACTCATTATTTCCTTCAACTTTTTATGTATGTGATGAAAGTCATTAAAAGTGGAATTGCTTCAAAATTGTTTTCGACTAACCAACTGTTTCGGAATTGGCGAACACCCAAAGTAGGGGGATTAAAAAGAGATCAGATTTGATCGTCATATTTAACGGATGCCATCGCTCAACTGTCGGTGTGGCGCACCGCTCAGCTAATTAGATTAGAGATAATGCTATAATCATCATACGGCATGACCACGTTGAGAATCATACAGCAATCTATTCGAATCCGTTGGAAGAGTAACACTGCAGTGACAACATGCTGCTCTTCCTCCTGCTTTTGGCTGTCGGTGCAGCTATCGCCGCACCGAACCCAGAAGATCTACCTTCGCTTGAGAGGTATGACAATAAGGTGCAATAATACAGTATTGGAATGTCACACCGCATACCGTTAGATTTGCTTTGATGTTTGGCTTCTTATGTGGCACCGACCCTCTTCTTCAGAGCCAAGGTCTTCCGGGTGGTTGCCGAAACGAAGGAAAAATTGGCCGCCATCATGGCTCACGATGGCCAGAGAGGATACGATATTCTGAAATACGGTAATGTTCGCGGAGACGGGATACATTTGATAGTTACCAAAGAATACGTAGAGGCTTTTGAGGCCTTTCTCGAAGAGAATGAAATCGACGGGGTGGTACTCACAGACAATGTTCAGGAAGCCGTGGATCAAGAGGCAGCTCGTCAGCGTACTGCTTCAGCCGCTCATGTACATGGTCGGATTTCATTAACTGGCTACCAACGTTACGATACTGTGAGATTTGTGATTCATAATTGTGAAGAGATTCTGGTTGATGTTCAGAAAAACATGACAGAATCTTTTCCAAGAAACAGCCTCGACATCAACTAAAATGTCCATTTCTCTGTAGATCAATGCGTTCTTGGTAGAATTCGCTGCTACCCACAGCAACGTCGCCAGTCTCATTCAGATCGGTACATCTTACGAGGGCCGCGCGATCAACGGGTTGAAAATATCTTCCGGTGGCACAGACAAGCCCGCAGTCCTGGCCGAAGGTGGGTTACACGCTCGCGAATGGATCTCTCCTTCGACGATTCTTTACTTCATCAACGAGCTGGTCACGGTAGCCGGCAACTCTGATTTGTACGAGACCGTCGACTGGTACTTCTTCCCGCTGATGAATCCTGATGGATACGAATTCACTCACACTTCAGTAAGTCGAAACTGACTTCGCACGGGGTTGGGGAGGCATTTTTATTCCAAAAACAAGATCCCACTAATTTCTCGTTCTTGGTCTCAGTATCGTCTGTGGAGGAAGACTCGCAGCCTGAACCCTGGGAGCTCTTGCCGCGGCTCCGATCCCAACCGGAACTTCGATTATCAGTGGATGTGTGAGCGTCTTTGGTCGATGAGAATCAAAATCAGTCGGTTGTAATTACCAAATCTTTATTCGTCCCTTGCAGTGACCGGAGCTTCCACCATTCCCTGCAGCGACGTCTTCGCCGGACCTGAAGCCTTCTCCGAATCAGAAACTCGAGCTCTCCGCGATTTCGTGATGGCCAACAACGAGACCATCAAGCTGTACCTGGCGTATCATTCCCACGGGAACGTGAGTAGAATTCTCGTCACTGGTTCGAACTTACACGCTCCAAAGTTTGAATCAGGTTAACAATCGGTGATGATGGTGGGAGTAAAGCGTTTTTTTGATCTTATCATCGCAGTATTTTCTCTGGCCGTGGTCATACACCGGAGTTCGTGCAGAAGATTACGATGAACTGGTAAGTCTTTGGTCCCTAGTTCCAATGAATTCCTTCCTTCCACGATTTTTGACAATACCTACGCGGTTTTTTCGCAGAGGGCTCTCGCCGAAGCCGCAGACGATGCTCAGGCCACGCTTCGTGGTACACGGTACACGATTGGAGGCACCTACGAAATATTCTGTACGTATTGAGTTCACTCTTATCGAAGTAGCTGATCGTCCGAGTGTAACTTGCGGGAGAAAAAGAAGCTAGATATCAAATTAGGGCGAAACAATCAGAGTGTGATGATTATCTTATATTATGTTCGACAAGATGGTGTGTAAAAATTGAAACGTACCTACAATGTGTTTATTAACGGTTCCAGACCCATCTTCCGGTGTGACCGACGACTGGGTGAAAGCAGTCGGTGGAGTCCAACTTTCCTACACCGTTGAACTGCCAAGTGGTGGAATATTCGGTTTCGATATTCCGGCATCAGAGATCATTCCTGTAGGCCAAGAGTCTTTCCTGGCGCTGAGAGTATTCGGTGAATACATTGCGTCGAAATTCGGCGCCTCGAAGAAATAATAGAGGATTGATCTAGAAGCTATGATTTCAATGAAGGACAGTGTTTGTAGCATATATACGAATGATTTCTTGGAAATGATTAAAATTGTACTCAATATATCCATAACTGTGCTTAACTTTCCGTCATCCCAAACCTGTCTTCTCATTGTCAGTAACGACAATTCATTTTATCTCCACTTTTATAACCCAGAAAAAATATCGTTTTTCATAAAATTCTTATTGGAAGTCAGAATATACGCAGCATTTTTATAATAGAGTAAAAGAGTCCATCTTTTGGTCGATCCAGTACATCTTTATCAGTACTGAACACGTAGCAGGGTCGCATCCACGGGCTCTTTTACTTTTTATTTTTCTGAGGTTACATATGAGGACGTGTCTCTTAATTGACCACTGCATTGGAAATTCATTGAGTATTTTACTTTATATGCTGCTACGTACTTTTTAGATTGTAAGATAGTTTGACTATGCTTATGAAAGTGGCTTGTCTCAACATTGATGCATGTGTCCAGAATTTACGATCGAACTCATATTTCACAAAGAGCTAATCCTTTCTTTAGATAAGGTGTCGTCTGAGATTTTGACACATGTTAATCGGAAAACGATTTAGTGGAATGCGTAACGCTGGCCAAAAATCGGTTCAGACAGAGACGGGCATCGTCAAAATGAAGCTGCTCTTTCTAACCCTCGTGATCGGCGTGACACTCGCCACTCCTATGAAAGAGGATTTGCCCTCACTCGAAGGGTACGTACAACAGATTTTGAAATCGCCAGCGGTTTCTCACTCAGTCCTTCATTTTTGAGTAATTATTATTCCGCCCTAAAGAGCCAGGGTCTTTCGCCTGGTAGCAGAAACGCAGGAACAACTATCGGCGATCTTGGCTTACGATGGTCAGAGAGGATACGACCTTTTGAAGTACGGTAACGGTGTTGGAGACGGGATACATTTGATGGTGACCGAAAAATACGTAGAGGCTTTTGAGGCCTTCCTCGAAGAGAATGAAATCGACGGTGTGGTCCTCACAGACAATGTTCAGGAAGCCGTGGATCAGGAAGCAGCTCGTCAGCGTGCTGCTTCAGCCGCTCGTATGGATGGTCGGATTTCATTTACTGCCTACCAACGTTACGATACTGTGAGATCCATAATTGATAATCGTGAAGAGATTCGGGTTGATGTTCACAACAACATAACAGAATCTTTTTCAAGAACCAGCCTTGTCAACGTCTAAAATGTCAATTTCTCTGTAGATCAATGCGTTCTTGGTCGGATTCGCTGCTGCGCACAGCAGCGTCACCAGTCTCATTCAGATCGGTACATCTTACGAGGGCCGCGTTATCAACGGGTTGAAAATATCGTCCGGTGGTACAGGAAAACCCGCAATCCTGATCGAAGGTGGGATACACGCTCGCGAATGGATCTCTCCTCCGACAGTTCTATACTTCATCAACGAGCTGGTCACGGTGGCCAGCAACTCTGATTTGTACGAGGACGTCGACTGGTACTTCTTCCCGTTGCTGAATCCTGATGGTTACGAATTTACTCACACAACAGTGAGTCGAAACTGACTTCGCACGGGCTTAGGGAGGCACTTTTATTTCAGTAACGAGATCCCACTAATTTCTCGTTCTTGGTCTCAGTACCGTCTGTGGAGGAAGACTCGCAGAGTGAACCCTGGGAGCTCCTGCCGCGGTACTGACCCCAACCGGAACTTCGATTATCACTGGATGTGTAAGCGTCTTCAGTCAGTGAGAATCAGAAATGAATTTCCAGAGGAGTTCTATTGACACAGGTATGTTGATCAAACTTCGATCCCTCTTGCAGTGAACGGAGCTTCCACCGTTACCTGCAGCGAGGTCTTCGCCGGACCTGAACCGTTCTCCGAATCAGAAACTCGAGCTCTCCGAGATTTCGTGTTAGCCAACAATGAAACAATCAAGATGTATCTGACCTACCATTCCCATGGAAACGTGAGTACGATTTAAGGTGAAAAGAGGCCCTCGACCGGTTATCACGGTGGAAATAAGATTTTTTGTCGCTCTTATCATCGTAGTATTTTCTCTACCCGTGGGGATACACCGGAATCTTACCTGACAACGACGAAGAACTGGTACGTTTACAAATCCTCATCAGCACGAATTCATTCCACAATCAAAGATGATAATAATCTCTGCTAACGAACCCTGCAATGTCGCCTTCTTTCTCAGAGAACACTTGCCGAGGCTGCTGACGATGCTCAAGCCAGTCTTCGTGGAACACGGTACACGATTGGAACCGCCTACAACGCGTTGTGTATGAAACTCAATGCTTATAATTTGAGAAATTGATACTATTCTTGAAAACAAATATCTAGCGAAGAATCAAATTATGAGATATCGTAATCAATGATCATGTAACGTAGTTGATAACGTATGTTGACACGTATTTATGATAATCGATAAACGCAATATGTTTGATCGATGAATTCAGATGCAGCCGCGGGTGGAAGCGACGACTGGGTTAAGGCTGTTGGTGGTGTCGAATTAACGTACTGCGTCGAATTACCAAGTGGCGGATTGTTCGGCTTCGACATTCCAGCATCCGAGATAAAAATCGTAGGCCAGGAATCTTTCCTGGCCCTCCGTGTCTTCGGCGAATATGTTGCGACGAAATTCTCCACATCGAAGTGATGAATTATCTGTGAACTGTGATTAACAGTGAAGATGTCAAAATTCTTCATCAGCTTCTGTGTATCGTTGTTGAATGAAAATAAAGAATAGTACCTCGGTATCAACTTCCCTGAACCTTTAATCTCGTCGATGTACATGATAACGAATATTTTATATCGATAAGGATCTTTTAACAACGTCGAATCTGTGCCGGTTTCCTCAGTTCTGATAAAACTCAGACTGTGCTGCTTTGTCAGGTCAGGTGGTTCTGATCATACAATTCGATAACGCACGAACATCGGGTATATATAACAGCTGGAACTTGGTCTGAAGTAAAAAAGTAAAACAGACAAGATGAAGCTGCTGTTCCTGCTCCTCGCCGCCGGGGCCGCCGTGGCTCTCCCCGTCGAGGAAGAGCTCCCCAACCTCGATGGGTATGTGAATCTGACGAAGACTTGGGACCTCGCGTCGCCAGGGCCTAATTGAAACGGTAACTTTGTTCCGCAGTGCTAAGGTCTACCGCATGATCGCCGAAACCGATGAGAAACTCGCCGCGATCCTTGCTTTCGACGGCCAGGAGGGATACGACATCCTGAAATCCGGTCATGTTGTCTTGGACGAAATCGAGATGGTGGTCTTCCCCGACTCCGTCGAATCCTTCGACACCTTCCTCGCCGAGAACGAGATCGACCATTTGATCGTTACCGAAAACGTCCAGGAAGCTGTTGACGAAGAAGCTGCTCGTCAAGCCGAGGCCTCAACCACTCGCGGCCTTTCCTTCGACGCTTTCATGCGTTACGACGCGGTATGTAGTACTTGTCACCTTGGAACCAGGGTCGGAGGACGTGGAGGTTTGATCGAAATCAATTACAGATCGTTGCGTACCTCGAAGAACTAACCACCGCTTACAGCGACGTGGCTTCTCTCGTCGAAATCGGTACATCTAGCGAAGGCCGCGTTATATATGCCCTGAAAATATCCTCCGGAGGCACCGGAAAGCCCGCCATCTTGCTTGACGCTGGTATCCATGCCAGAGAATGGGCTGCTCCTGCCACGGCCGTCTACGCCATCCACAAGCTTGTCGAAGACGCCACGAACTCCGACTTGCTCCAAAATGTCGACTGGTACATCATCCCCGTGTTGAACCCTGATGGTTACGAATTTACTCACACTAGTGTAAGCTACTCTGACTTCATTCACAACGAGGAAATATTCACCCATTGAAATCCCAAGCCACTTTCCTCTATTTGAAATCGCTTTGATATCACTTTGATACAAATTGAAATCATAGCACCTGAAATCATAGAACAGGAAATCCTCGGTTCCATGATCGTAATTTTTTAATTTCTTTTTTGCTTTTTACCTTCGTCACATCAGTACCGTCTATGGAGAAAGACGCGTAGCGTGAACAGCGGAAGCTTCTGCCGCGGTGTTGATGGAAACCGTAACTTTGGACACTACTGGATGTGTAAGTGAAGTTGTTTCCTTTTTCCTTTCGAAAAAATTGTTTTATACCTTGGTCTTCTCGCGTTGTACAATAGTGAACGGTGCTTCTTCCGCACCATGCAGCGACACTTACGCCGGAACTGAAGCCTTCTCCGAACCAGAAACCGCGGCTCTCCGCGATTTCGTCCTGGCAAACCAAGACACTATCAAATTGTACTTGACTTTCCACTCCTACGGAAACGTAAGTAGCTCGGTTCGATGATGATTTTGCATAAATCATTTACCCACTTCTTTCATTACGCAGTATTTCCTGTACCCGTGGGGCTACACCTCAGACCTTCCCGACGACGAGGCGGAACTGGTGAGTTTTCATTCTTACCCAGGCTACGAAGCAAATTTATACAAGCTTTCTTGACCAGCTTCTCAATTCTCTTGCAGAAAACTCTGGCCGAAGCCGCCGATGAGGCGCTATCCACTCTTCGTGGAACCCGTTACACAATCGGAACGTCGACCAACGTCTTGTGTACGTACAACTTGACCGATAAAAAAAAATAACAATTCACATAATAGTGTTGCAAAAGTTTCAATTAATTACCTAGATTACCATCATTTGCAATCAAACACGAACGATCACTTCGATTCAAGCCCATTGATTAACGGAACCTGATAAGCATTGGATAGTCAACCGACGTACACTTATCGTTTTTGAAGACAATTTTTTTTACATTGTTTTCAGACGCTGCTGCCGGAGGAAGTGACGACTGGGTTAAGGGTGTCGGTGGAGTCGAGCTTTCGTACACCCTAGAACTCCCCGAGGGTGGGGTATTCGGTTTCGATTTACCCGCATCTGAAATCGCCATCGTAGGTGCGGAGACCTTCGCTGCCATCCGTGTCTTCGGTGAATACGTCGCATCAAAATTCGCAACCTCGAAGTAACGTATGATTCGAACAGCGAAGATGTCAGACAGCATAAGATTGACCAGATGAAATTGTTCGTTCACCTCTGTATGGTGTAAAATGAGAATAAAGTTCAGAAATCCGAATAATATGAAATTAGCAAATTTGATCTCATCCCCCACATGATAAGAATACCTCCGAAACATGGTTGAAGTCTGAAGAGATTTCCCGAGATAGGCAGCAATCAAAAACACGAGTGCCTATGAAGAGGGCGATGTGGAATTCCGGATGACCACATCACCGTTTATGGCCAATTACAGCTTTCGTTCACATTCAATCTCATCGATCTGCATGATAAACAATATTTTCTATCGACGGCGATCTTGAAACGACGTCAAATCTCTTCTGCTTTCCTGGCTTCCACACTCTGGCTGTAATGCTTTATCAGGCCAGGTGGCTCTGATCATGCAAATCGATAACGTACTAACTGCGGGTATATAATATGACAGCTGAACTCTGTCTGATGTAAAAACAGACAAAATGAAGCTACTGTTCCTGAACAAAATTCGCCAGCAAGAACTAGGCGATATAACTAAACGACTCTAAAAGATAAGGAATAAAAGGTTTTGTTATCCTGAATCATGAGTGTAATTCCTACCCTTATCAAACTAACGAATTAAAATAGCGAACTAATCACACTACTTAAAATCCATCGATGGGGAACAGCGCTCGGAATCGATCGTCAGAAGTTTCTTCACATTAATGATGATGGCTACTAGGCAACGATGACGAATTGCGTCGATCTGAGCTAGGCACGACTTCTAATCATAATTGAAATGCATAAAATTGAAATTAAAATAGTTTCACGACTGACTCCGTACGCGACACTCTTAGCTAGTTTAAGATGGAAGGTCGAGACCAGAAGAAGCTGCGGAACATCCGCGCGATTCTTATTTCTTTCACTGTTTTTATACCGCTGAATCAGGCCGCAGTCAGTTATGAGGGGTGAGCTCTAATTTTATCAACAAATATAATATGTATATTCACAGGCTCTCGACTATTTCGCAATAAGGATGCAAGAGATTGTTGCTAGTTGACGAGTAGCTCAAACCCAGACGTTTTCTAGATCGTAAAACAATCTCGAAAAATTAAGACACACGGTAACTGCTTGTGCCAAACCCTCTTTGAAACTCGAGGAAACATCGATCCTCGCTAACGTTCGCTAAACTCCGTTGGATTTCGTGATATAAATCGGCAGCGGTCAGTTTTAAATCACTTTTGAATTACTGATTGATTTATCTAGCTTCGCAGTTTCTTTCACCGCTATCGAACTGTCGTTATACTCTTAGATCCATTATTTCCAAACTCGGAACGAATTTATCTTTCTCATAAGTTTTGATAGCTCAAATTTATCACCACGGTGACCTGAGGCGTGTAAATATCATCGTACACTGCATAGCCGGCAATATTCGTATCCATGCATGTTATACTGCAAGAGGATAAAAGTTCTTACCGATTTTTCAAAGGTCTCAACTTTTGAACCACATCACGATCACGAATTGTAAAAAAAAATCGCAATAGTGCGAATAATAGTCGATAGATTCTCTGTGTCGTGAAAGAAACCACGAAATCCATCATCTTCGAGGGGTTCATCACTCTGAAAGTCCGGTGCAAATGAGCGTTCGAATCCAACAAAGTCCAATGAAATCTTCCTTGAAGTCCTTTAAGATTCCCAGAAGTCGCCATTGGTTGACTGCACTTTATTCTCTGTCCACTGTTCCCTGCAGCATTGTTTCTCGAGTTTTTTTATAACAAAAACAAAGTGCTTTCTTTTTGGGGGCAGCACAAAACCCTCTTTCAATCGTACATTAGACAGTCAGGAGACTCAAAAACGCCGTCTATAGTCACCAGATGTCCACTTTTGAGGATTTGGTACAATTTTTGTTCTGACTCTCTGGCGTCTTCCAGCGAGGGGCTATTCACATTGGAAGTCCTTAAAATTCGTCGATTGGAATTCGAGGAATTCCTAAGAAATACTCAAATATTAGTCCTTGAAGTCCCTGGAAGTCATTGGAAGTTACCTGTACACCAAAAATCGAAGCGAATAGCCCCTTGTCTTCCAGGGTTCTAAAGTCCTGGTACAGTTCAACGAGGGTTGTTCCGCTAGCCCGTGTAAATACGAATGCCTAATTACAGCTACAGGGTGTACTCGCTGACGCCGGACACGTCGGACAAAATTGCGGTCCTAAAGAGCCTGGACGGTGTACCAGGATATGACTTTTGGCAGGGGCCTCGAGACAACACGAGCCTCTTGATGGTGGCACCCGGGCTACTTTCCGACTTCGAAAAGCTCATGTCGTCTGCGGGGATTCGGACATCCGTTAGTTTAGCTCGTACTCGAACGTTTTTTTATCCTTCCAACAACCCCAAGTCCCTAATTATTGACGGGTTTGATTGAAAGGTCGCGATAGAGAACATCGGAGCAGACCTGCCCAAGTATGACGCTGGTAGGGATTTGGTCGGAAACTCCAGACGCGGTTGGGGGTTCGGAACAGATTGGGCGAATTTTTCCTTCGATCGGTACTTGAGGTACGACGAAATGACGGAATTCGTTGAGAACATGGTGGACGGAAAATCGACAGCGAGTATAGAGGAGATTGGAACCACATCTCAAGGACGGAAGATGATCTGCGTTAAATTGTCTACTTCGGACGATAATCCGGTAACAAAGACGAAAATATGCTTTCCCAGCTCCGTAGTTTTTTCTACAATTCCGTCCCTGTCGTCAAATCTGACAAAGTATGATCGACGTATCGAAAAACTACTGTGTTTAAATAAAATATCAAGTTTTGTCAACAATAATCATTCCGAACCCTAATGCAAAAAGTTGCCAACGTTGTAGTTTCGAAGTGGATTACTGATGTAAAATGAGTAGTCGATGGCGTGAAAAAATGCAAATAACATTCATTATCGAGATATTTCGGTCTTTCTGTGGTAGAAACGAAACGAAATTATGTACAGTCATCGCAAAAAAACCGTGCGATAAATTTACCACAGCGCCAAATCAGCGACTAGTGGTCGTATTTGCCAATAGGAGAATTTCAGCGGCGCCACTTGAAATTCCTAGAAATATTTTAACCAGGATTTCGACTGTCTCCCAAATATGTATATATTTTTTTTCTCATTCTTCTTCTTTGTGAGGAAAATTCAAATAATTATTTTTTGGATTTCGTTCACTTCTCAAGGTGATCGTGATAGACGGTGGGATTCACCCGCGAGAATGGGCCGCGCCTATGTCAGTCCTGTACATATTGAGGAATCTGATCAACGACGAGGAAGTGATTAAAAAATTGACCTTCTACGTGGTTCCGCTCGTTAATCCGGACGGTTACGAGCACACACACGTCGAGGATCGCTTCTGGAGGAAAACAATGTCCGAACGACCCGGTTCTAACTGCCTGGGGGTCGATGCCAACAGGAACTTTGACTCTCATTGGAATGGTAAAACTTGATCGGAATCGATTTATAATTAATCAAAAATCGTGTCATATGCAAAGATTCTTAATGATAATCATTCGTGAACGTTGATAGAATTTGGCGCCGAAAGTGAGCCATGTTCGTACATATATTCTGGACCCTATGCGTTCTCCGAACCTGAATCCAAGGCAATCAGAGATCTGATAAAAAGAGTCAAACCTGTGATGTACCTAACGTTCCACACGTACGGAGGCGTGAGTATAATCTTCATACATCGTGTCACCCGGAGTCTTTGTGAATTTATCATAATTTGAATCACATGATAGACATTGACACAGTCTGAAGTTAGCTAGAATCGATAAATGGGCCTTCAGAGCGTTCTGGACCAGTTTCAGACAGCTTCAGACCGTTCTGAACCAGTCCAACTGTCTGAAAGCTAATTTTTCGATTCTAGCTTACTTCAAACTGTATCATCGTTAGGAATTCACCCTGTATGATAAGTTTTTCACGTGGGCAAATGGGCCTTCAGAGCGTTGTGGACCAGTTTCAGACAGCTTCAGACCGTTCTGAACCAGTCCAACTGTCTGAAAGCTAATTTTTTTATTCTAGCTTACTTCAAACTGTATCATCGTTTGGAATTCACCCTGTATGATAAGTTTTTCACGTGGGCAAATGGGTCTTCAGAGCGTTCTGGACCAGTTTCAGACAGCTTCAGACCGTTCTGAACCAGTCCAACTGTCTGAAAGCTAATTTTTTTATTCTAGCTTACTTCAAACTGTATCATCGTTTGGAATTCACCCTGTATGATAAGTTTTTCACGTGGGCAAATGGGTCTTCAGAGCGTTCTGGACCAGTTTCAGACAGCTTCAGACCGTTCTGAACCAGTCCAACTGTCTGAAAGTTAGTTTTTTTATTCTAGCTTACTTCAGACTGTATCGTCGTTAGGAATTCACCCTGTATGATAAGTTTTTCACGTGGGCAAATGGTCTTCAGAGCGTTCTTGGACCAGTTTCAGACAGCTTCAGACCGTTCTGAACCAGTCCAACTGTCTGAAAGCTAATTTTTTTATTCTAGCTTACTTCAAACTGTATCATCGTTTGGAATTCACCCTGTATGATAAGTTTTTCACGTGGGCAAATGGGTCTTCAGAGCGTTCTGGACCAGTTTCAGACAGCTTCAGACCGTTCTGAACCAGTCCAACTGTCTGAAAGCTAATTTTTTGATTCTAGCTTACTTCAAACTGTATCATCGTTAGGAATTCACCCTGTATGATAAGTTTTTCACGTGGGCAAATGGGCCTTCAGAGCGTTGTGGACCAGTTTCAGACAGCTTCAGACCGTTCTGAACCAGTCCAACTGTCTGAAAGCTAATTTTTCGATTCTAGCTTACTTCAAACTGTATCATCGTTAGGAATTCACCCTGTATGATAAGTTTTTCACGTGGGCAAATGGGCCTTCAGAGCGTTGTGGACCAGTTTCAGACAGCTTCAGACCGTTCTGAACCAGTCCAACTGTCTGAAAGCTAATTTTTTTATTCTAGCTTACTTCAAACTGTATCATCGTTTGGAATTCACCCTGTATGATAAGTTTTTCACGTGGGCAAATGGGTCTTCAGAGCGTTCTGGACCAGTTTCAGACAGCTTCAGACCGTTCTGAACCAGTCCAACTGTCTGAAAGCTAATTTTTTTATTCTAGCTTACTTCAAACTGTATCATCGTTTGGAATTCACCCTGTATGATAAGTTTTTCACGTGGGCAAATGGGTCTTCAGAGCGTTCTGGACCAGTTTCAGACAGCTTCAGACCGTTCTGAACCAGTCCAACTGTCTGAAAGCTAATTTTTTGATTCTAGCTTACTTCAAACTGTATCATCGTTAGGAATTCACCCTGTATGATAAGTTTTTCACGTGGGCAAATGGGCCTTCAGAGCGTTGTGGACCAGTTTCAGACAGCTTCAGACCGTTCTGAACCAGTCCAACTGTCTGAAAGCTAATTTTTCGATTCTAGCTTACTTCAAACTGTATCATCGTTAGGAATTCACCCTGTATGATAAGTTTTTCACGTGTACTTGAACGTCAAAGAAAAAAAAACCATAAGTCGTTCAATTCAAAGCATGGGATGATGATGACTTGTCTTGTTTTTAGCTTATCCTTCATCCATGGGGTTTTACTTCCGAACTTCCATCAAATGGAAAAGAATTGGTAAGAAACTAGAATTGTTCAGTGATAAACGTGGCGCTAAGAATATGTCCGTTAAAATCTATGTACTTCAATAGGAGGCCCTTGGAAAAAAAGCTGCTGCTGAAGTCAGGAAGCGCTTCGATACAAATTACGTTGTTGGAAGTGCTACAAACGTTTTGTGTAAGTATTATACATCCAGTCAGGAAAGGCTACGAGCCGAATCAAAAGAATTCCAGGACTTCCAGGTTCTTCAAAGAGATCAACACCCTGTAGAGAATACTGAG